>WKFP01013482.1:131971-189744 GCA_011057875.1 Pterocles orientalis | reverse complement strand
GACCAGTGTTGTTTAACATCTTTGTTGGAGACATGGACAGTGGGACGGAGTGCACCCTCAGCAAGTTTGCCGATGACACCAAGCTGTGTGGTATGGTGGACACGCTGGAGGGAAGGGATGCCATCCAGAGGGACCTTGACAGGCTTGAGAGGTGGGCCCATGCAAACCTCATGAAATTTAACAAGGCCAAGTGCAAGGTCCTGCACGTGGGTCGAGGCAATCCCAAGCACAAATACAGGCTGGGCAGGGAATTTGACTGAGAGCAGCCCTGAGGAGAAGGACTTGGGGGTGCCCGTAGATGAGAAGCTCAACATGAGCCGGCAGTGTGCGCTTGCAGCCCAGAAAGCCAACCGTGTGCTGGGCTGCATCAAAAGAAGCGTGACCAGCAGGTCGAGAGAGGTGATTCTCCCCCTCTACTCTGCTGTCATGAGACCCCACCTGGAGTACCGCATCCAGCTCAGGGCCACAAAGATAATCAGATTGCCTAAATAAACAGTATTTTTTTCCTTATTCTTGCCCTCCCCAAAGCTTAATATGGGGTTTATCTTTTTTAACCAACCAAACAAAAATCAATGCATTCTCCAGAAATCCCACTCTGCTTCTGCCTTTTTTGTTTAAATTCTCTTCATAGACCAAATACAAACCCCATTAGAGTATACAAGGATATATAGGAAAAAATTCTCAGTGTGTGATCCACTGTGTTCTTGCAGACACCCATTTCGCATGACATTATTCTAACACAAAGATATTCAGTGTGTCTTGATGCCCATGGCTATAGTGGAACAAGTAGACAGCCTGCTTCCTTTGCATGGAATTAGGATGTTTCTCTTTGGGAACTGGCAAATTCTGATATCCTGTATTACAAGAAATGTACTTTTCTGTATTGGAATGGGAAGCCTCAAAATCATTCAAGAGTAGGAAAGGTGGCTTAAATACGGCATTCCTTTAAGATGGATTTGGACCTTAGAGACAAAGTAGTCAGCACTCAAGGATATGTCTGCACATCCTATATGAGGGATTTACTGGTGTTGAAAGGCATTAAGAAATTCTACATTTTAGATATGGGAATTATCAGGAAACACTTTAGATCCATTTGCTTCTTTCTGACATGGGATGTTTATGGAGAGGATAGCTATTAATAAGCCAGGAAGATCTTTTGATACAGCACTTGACAGTACAGAAACCTTTTCAATACACGTGTTTAACTTCCCCTAAAATCTCTCTCATTTGCATTTTCTATTCTCCTCCTGTGAGGCATTAAGAACAAAAGTTCAACAGTGCCACCAAAACTGAACAGGCTCATTCTTAGCCCTGCCTCCTAGATGGAATTTGGAGATAGAAACTCAAACTTCAGGGTTCTCGTAAAAGCTTCCCACTCCAGCTCCATGCCAGCTTTGGTATCTTCCAGACTGCCTCTCCCTCTATTTCTGTTATTTATTCGCTTCCCTGTTCCCAAATTCTGGTAGCGGCGTGTCCTCATTCCTAGGCTTGCCTTTAAAACCCATTCCTGCTACTGTTCTGGGTCCCCAAAAATTTTCAGAAATGAAAACAAGTAGTGATCCAGCATGACATTACTAACAACTAATGTGAGCAGCAAAATTACGATTCTGTCAGGAACTGAAGATGATACATTTACCGTTACAAAAATGTCATGTCATCAGGAGTCACTTCTCCTGATAGAACCAAACCTAAGCCAAACAGAGCCAGTACTTGCAGTAATTACACACTTTTTACATGGGACTGTTCTTTAAGTAAAAGATTATTCTCTTTTGAAGTATTTTCTGGTTTTCATTTTAGAGTATTTTCTGTTTTCCTTCAGGGTCTTTTTCTTTGTGTAAAGACAAACCAGAAAGTGATTAATAAGCTGTTTGAACACAGCATAGCTGAAGGTGGTACCTGAGCATCGTTTCATTGTCTTCAGCACTTCATTAGCACAGGACTTCACTAACTTTATGTTTAGTTTAGTCTCTCTGAACAGAAAATCAAGTGGACTGATTTGACACTTTCTTTACAAGGGCAAAGAGAAGAATGCTTGCATTCCCTTAAAGGAAGTAATATCCTAGAGCACTGAGAGACTGAACCTTTAAAGTATAATTTTAAAACGAAAATGTTAGTATAGTATCCCTTTACTCCAAAGGGTTTTTAGGAGCTGGTTTGGATTTTTTTTGCTTTTTCATATTGACACTGATGCTTTTATCAATTTAAACACACTAACTTTAAACCACTAAAAGGCATGTAGGTTTCAATAAAATTCATTTTTTATATCTTCAGCTCATATAACCAAATGAGCTGCTTTTACTTTTTTTTTTTAAAGCAGAAAAGATAATAAAGTTAAATGAAAAGTCCCAGAGCTTTGCTTTAATACTAAATGGTACTTTAGATGAAACAGTTAAAGAAAGTGGAGTTTGTAACTCTCAGATAAAGATAATGGCTTAAACCTATCTTTAGACTATTAGGATTCTTCTTGGAGCTGCATAATTGATACACAGGCTTCCACTTCTCACTGGCATGAGCTCCTATGAGCTGCCTGTGAGTAAGACCAGGGGACACTTACAGAAAGAGAACTTGATGAAGATTGAAAATTGGAGGATCATCCCCAACTGTAGCACTAGGATGCTGGGAGACTGTGTACTAGTTGCTTCTGTACTTCTGCTTTCCAATCTGCCAATTGAAGATAGTAATGTTCACTTTTAATGCAAGATCTGTTGATCTCTAGATCAGAAATATTGCAAGCATGCCTACCATTATGCCAGTTCAGATGATTTCTTGAAATAGCTTGTGTTACATGAGAGAATATTAAGAACAGAATGTAGTACCAGATTGAAATTACTGTAAATAAGTTTCCTTGAAGGCCTTGTAATGAATAAAGGAAAGTACTCACATAACCACAGAATGGATAAAATAGTGATTAAAGCAGCAAAGCAAAATGTGCACACCTAAGTGTTCAATAGACCTTAAACAACGTAAGAGAAACACCCAGTAGAAATTAAGGAGGAGTTATCATGATATTAAAAAAGCATCACATAGGGCCAGGAAGGTATATTGCCAGAAATTGTGTGTTTATATCCATATACGCACACGCATGTGTGTGCACACATACTCACAGTCATGCAGAAAGAGAAAGAGAAATATCTAAGGTTGGAAAGAAACTTCAGAAGTCAGATTCTGTTGGTGGTACTTCACTGCTTCACCCATCCAACACAATGCGATTCACAAATGAGTTAGGGCTGTGGAGAGGGAAAATTAAGACTGATTCTAGCTTGCACATATAAAGTGTACTGCTTGTCCTAACATTCACTGCGTTATGGAATTATAAATACATATAATTAGGTGACTTAGATATCACAAAACGACCCCATGATGCTTTCTGCATGACTTGGCTAGGCAAACAAAATATGCCATGTAAATCAGAAATCACCAACTATGAGGATTCAGAAACTATTCTAAGAGTTTTTATTTGAGAGATAAGGAAAAAGCAGTTACAAATTTGGCTAATTATTCTAGAAGACAGAATTACTGCTGTTTATCTCAAACAAGGAGTACAAAAACTAAGGTTGTTTTTCTCCCAGGTTTGTCTCAGTTGCCTACCATCTCCAATTGTATCTCTCCTTGTGGTAAAGGCATTTCTAAGGCCTCTTCTCAAACTGAATTCTCCAAAACCCAGTGAAGTCTAAACTACTTTTGCAGCCTTCTCTCCCATGGGGCCACTGAGTGTCTATCTCATCTTCACTCCCACTCAGGTGACCCCTGAGAAAGCTGTTTGACATGATTATCTTTCAGTGCTCTCTTCCTCTGTTCAAAAGTTATTTGTTCAAAAGCTATCTGAGCGAGCAGGAAGGAAGAGAAGGAGGAGGAGGATGGAGGTGCAGGGACATGGACAGTAAATTACACAAACTTAATTTATTTGGGACAAAATATTGCCCCTGTATGCTCATGTGAGCTCAAAAACCTCTTTCACATAGAACTTCCATAGAAGTGACTGACAGATCAGAGCAGAAATTTTATCCATTTGATATAGCAGGTAAATTATAACTTATTCTCTAACCAACAGGGGGAAGATCTGTTTCAAATACCTCGGCTCCTCACAGTTGAATTTCATCCAGACAAGCTATGTTACAGGATTGTGGATCAATGGTATACACTGAATGTAATCAATTTCCTAGCTTAACATATTGCTACCCAGAAAGAGCAGAAAACACAGCATGACTGTGGTATCATTTTTTTTTTTAAGATACTAAAGAGATACTTTCCTTATTTAGTAACTTCAACTATAAGTCATGGGGAAACAGCTTTCTAGTGTCTCTTTGACAAGTGCTCTGGATAAGCCAGACAAAGGGGGTAAAAATCAAAGCTGGAGACACAACTTTTTTTTTTTTTCATGGATATTGATGCACATATCAATGTACAATTGATACTCTCAATTAAAAGGAAAGCTTTTATGATATTTTTTCCAGAAGAAAAAATACCAACATTGTGACATGAGTTTGTACTTCAGGACAAAAATGCAAATGCAGATGAAGAACCTTCTCCATCCATTTCTAGTTTTCAGACCCTGTCCCTTTCATTCTTCTCGGCTGAATGTACATCCCAGGTGATCACAGAATTCAATGTCAGCTTTCTTCTCTGAAGAAATTTGAATTCTTCTCAAAGATTTTAGATCTATGGCTTAAACAGTCCATTTTTCTTAACCACTTGACACTTTTTATGCCAGAATGTTACCCATAAAGATGCCTAAATTTAGTGCAAATTTAGGTATTCAAAGAAGATAGAGTTTCAGAGGAGCAAAGTGGTTGCATCCATGAACTAAGGCCAGTAAATGTTGCAAGTGCTCAGAATCTCTGTGTTATTGGGAAAACAGGCATCAAGCTGAACACTGCGTTATCAGGACACCAAGAAAAATCAAAAAGCCTCCTACTAAGGAATTATACCTATTGCTTTGAACAAAGGACAAATTGGAACCCAAACCAGTAATTTATGCAGCTGTGATACAGTTCTGGGTTCTATTTGCTTAAGTTTCACATATTATTTGCCTAAATCAAACAAATGATTTCTTGAAACTCCTTATGCCAGAAAATGCAGAAGACCAAAACCAGAAATGTATGCTTTAGCTAGTATGCATGAATCAGCTGATAGCATCTTATAATGCTTTATGGAACAGACACTGCAAGCAAGAAGCAGCTAGGATTGGACAAACATGGTACTTAGTTTTAGAAAACACATCTGTGTTACTTCTTGCACCTCTAAAAAACTTAGATTGTATTTAAAGCACAACTTACACGTAACAGCATGAAAATACAACTGAACTGAAATCTTCGGTTTAGTGCACTGGCATGAACTCTGCACAATGACTGCAATTACACTCTGGCTCGTTTACAAAATACCATCAAGGATTACAATACAGTATCCTTTATCCAACTTAACAGGGCTTTACCTAGGAGAGTGATCAAAGAATCCAAAGTTTCACAAAAAGGCTACTTATTGTTGAAACACATCTGCAGCTGTCATGTTCCCATTGCTCTTATTTTAACCAGCCACTGATTATTCATTATAAAACCTCTTGTGATAGCTTAAAAAAATCCCTCTATAGCAATAGCTGGGATTTGATAATGAACCAAATCCAGGAAACACTGAAGTTCTCCTTCATTCTAAGGGTAATTCTGTTAAGAGGGAAGCACCTTACTTGTCAAAGTCAAAACAAATTCTAGGTGTAGGTGGCTCAACTGTTCCAACGGCACTCATTATAATTTGTGTCCTAGATGGCAAGACAGCCCTCTGTGCTCTTGTGATGATAAATTATAGGGGGAAAAATAAACTATCACATAAAGAGTTTCCTGGCTCACAGACAGATAAGAGAAGTGGATGGAGAAACCCTCCCATCTCTGTCTACACTGATGTACGTACTGAGGGTGTCAAGAGGAGACGCAATTGCAAATGGGCATTGTGTAACAGCACTCTGAAATGTCCCGTGGACATATATTTCCTTTAGAAGATTAAGATATTTCAAAATACCTTAAGTAAAAACCGACTAATTTGTTATCAACCTGGAGTGAGGAAATAAGAAAGAAAGAGGGAGTGGTAGTGGCACCTCCATTGGTTACTGCTTTGTTGGAGTACAAGTGATCTCAGGAAGCCACGTAATTTTCTTATCCTTCTACAGTGAAAACGGGAAAAGAGATTTACACACCTCCTTCCATCTTGTGCTGTTGCTTCCATATTCTTACATGACTCTTGCCCTCACTGTTGGTAAGAGGATGCAGCAGCTGTTTCCTCTCAGTTCCTTTCACCAGCAGGTACAGAGAGGAAGAGAGAACTCAGCCCTTAAGAAAAGCTGTTCCATGGGAAGAAAAGGGCAGCAATCCCAAGAGCACATCTGCCATCAACTCACTGTGCTGGAAACACTCAAGGAATTTCAACTTTGCGTCTCAGAGGAAAAACAAGCAGGCTTCCGAAACCAAACGGTGTAAGGGGAGGGGGAACATTGTCTCTTTTTCCTTTCCAGTGAAAGAAGCAGCTGACAACTCCATATGGCTCCTTTTAAGTGTAGTGCACTGCTTGCTCTGCAAAGGTTCCCTTGGATTCCAGGGGAACCTTTTGCAGAAGGAGGTATTGCTCACCATATGTAAAGTTGGCAGGATAAGATTCCCCCTCCCATCTCACCTTTGGGAGGGGAGAGGAAGGAGACGAGATCAAGGCTCAGTGTGCCAAGATCCGAATATATATTTACATTTCGAAGTGGGACTCTTGCTTTGAACACCAGCCACAACAGCGCTTCTGCACTTTGGGTAGTTCATTAATAGAAATCAATATGAGCTGCCTTTTAAGAAAGCCAACGCTTCTTCATTGACACACTGGGTAATTCCTCTTAGCAGAAGCATCAATGCTTACAAGGCGTGCAGTAAATCCTGGCAAAATCACAGAACGTCAAGGCTACAGAAAATGTTGTTTCATTTAAGTGCGAACTTTAAACATAATCCTAAATACAGTGAGAGAAGTGTAATTGCTAAGAAACAGCAATAAAAAAGTGTCATCTTTACCTGGAGGCCCTTCTTCTCTATCTTTTTCTGGAGAATCTGAAGGCATTTGGTGAAATCTGTGAGGTCCTGGTCCATGGTCTCAATTAACTCACATCCCTAGTGAAGTAGCAACAAAACAGAGAGGGGAAAAAAAAAAAGTCAGTCTTGATGAAATTAACTGCAGTTATCAACTCTTAAAGTCTCTGCGTGGAGATGCAGAATTAAATAAAAAACTACTACCCCTAGAGAGCTCAAAGACTGTAAGTCCCAGATGAACAAATGATGAAACAGCAGTTGATAGATACGGCAGCAGATATTCCAAACACACCGAGTACACTCCTGAGCCTGGATGGGCATGGTCTGCAATACTCTGCTGGATGGACAAGTTCTGGTGTAGTGAGTGCTGGGTGATGAGTAACTTTCAGATCAGGTTCCAGGAAAACGACTGTCCTCTCTGGTGCTACAGGTACTATGTTTCTGCTACATAAATTCAAATATGTATAAATACAAGTATACAAAAGTGTTCAAGCTTCCCAGAACTAATGCATTTGTACTAGTTAATTTGCAATGATACAACAGCAATTTCCTTGCAGTGGGGTAATAAGGATAAGAGTATGTTACAGTAGAGAAGAGCAGGAGTTCAGATTTCATCATTCAGAGCTAAAGCAATTCCCAAGTCTGATAAAAAGCTGAGTAAGGAAAAGTAGAGTGTATCATGAGACCCTCAACAAGGTTTCAACGGCACAAAATACCCATACAACATCATAAACTAAAATAAGAACCATACACGCTTGGATTTAGAGGTTCCCTCTCCTACCACTTCAAGGTGCCCTTAAAGGCCTCCTAGCTTTGTCTTTGTAGGACAGATTTTGTTTCTGCTGTACACAGTAACAACTGGTGAGAAAAAAGCATTCAGACTACAAAATCTTTCTGTGTGCCTCTGTGTATAATGTACTTTCTTTTTTTGCATCAGAAAAAAAAAACCCTGAAATATTAAAGTTGCCTCAACCTTAGTGTTAAAAAAAAAAAAAAGGTACAATACGACAAAATTTCACAGACCTGTACATGGACAGAGTTTAGTGGATTCTGTGCCACAAAATAATGAGCCTCCAATAGGAAGCCATACACTATCACTGAAATGCTTCTCTGTACAGCCAGGATGCATATAAAATCAAACAAAACCATCATGCAGTAGGGGATTTGGATGAAGTGGAAGAGACAAGGGAGGAGATAACAGCATGCTTTTTTTTATACTCCTTCTCCTCCCTCCTCAAAAACTTCTGAAAGGAAACCTAGTCAAAAGCAGTACCGTTTCTCATACCTGATACTGCTCTAAACAACTGCCGAGGTGAAGGACCACATAGCTGCAACAGCACATGTAGTCAGAGACCTCCTTTGCAGAAGCGATGCTGCTGCCACCACGGGGGCCAGGTAAAATACAGCTGGAGCCTGGACTCGGTGCAAAGCATCAAACAATCTCCGCTCTTCACCTGGAAAGGTCGTCACATAACATTGGCAGGAGGGAAAAGGGAAACAAGCCATCTGGAGTCTGTAATGAACACATGAGTTGTGCAACGCTAGCCAGAGACACCAAGGGAGCCCAAGACAGGTATAGGGATGTTCAGGCCCACCAGAAAGCTCACAGTTGGATCTGAAAACTCCTG
Source organism: Pterocles orientalis (assembly GCA_011057875.1). Classification (NCBI taxonomy): domain Eukaryota; kingdom Metazoa; phylum Chordata; class Aves; order Pterocliformes; family Pteroclidae; genus Pterocles; species Pterocles orientalis. Next base: position 181,067 of record WKFP01013482.1, on the reverse strand, counting down.
AAGGGAATTTGCTAATCAAAGCCACTCTAAATGAAAAGATGTCTCATCCACTAAGAACAGGGTGCTCTCAAGCAGTCTCGTTATCGGCATTGATAGTGCCAAGACAAACCAAGCTGTGAGAAACAGAGAGCAGGCAGAACCTCCCCAGTCTTTCATAATCAGCCTTTGAACAGCACGAAAATGTGACAGATTTAGACTAAACCAATGGCAGGGACACCTATTGCTGAGCATGGGAGAAGTGACAGAACTTGAGCTACCAGCTCTTAAATTAGCAGCAGAGAAGGAAGGTCTTTTATCTTTTGCCAGGGCCATTCCTCAGCTCTACCGTGCTGGCAGAACCAAGTGGTTTATAGGTTCTGATTTATAAATAAAAAATTTAACCCTCACGCTCCCCCAGCACTTTGAAATACTCCTTCCTTCAGTCACCAACAAGCCTGACCTCCTCCTTGGACAGTCAGGTTTTGGCAGCTGCAGGCAGGCTGCAATTCCACTTTTCACCCAGGGAAGACCAAATTGTCTAGGGTTCTTTTAAAGTGGTGATCTACAACAGCTTATTTTTTTAAATTATTTTATGCTTTCTACTATTAAAAACATTTCACTTGAGGTTAGTTCTTGCCTAGCTACTCAGGATGTTCTTTGATAAGAAAAATATTTCAGAGCAACCACAAGGTACTACCAAGGCAAGATAAGGTCAGCGTGGTAGCTGGAGAACACCATACGTCATTTACTGCGGCTCCAGAAGAAAGCCACACAGATATCCTATGTTCAGCCCTGCTACTGTCTTTGGAACATATTCACATTAAAAGGCCTCAAAGACACATCGCAGAATGTAATCTCAATGTGTAAATGGAATGTCAAATGCAGAACTCATTAAAGGCAGGCTACTGTACCTGTGATATTGCTAACAAGAGGCTACTGTGGCAGCAGAAACTAAAACAAAACCTGGCTTACAGTGATATCCTAAAACTGTTCTCTTACTGTGCACACCTTTGACACTTTGTCCAGGTACTGCTGTAGATCATACTGAAAAATATTGACAGAGTGCCACCATTAAAGTCACCACTTCTTTCAAATTAAATTGTGATTTCTCATTCTCTTTCCACACCAAGCAGATAACCAGTTCTGGAATTAGCAGAGATTTTAGATCTGCTCCTTTTGCCACAATGGCAAAGAGACTGGCGTGGCCAGACTGTACTGGAGAAGAGGACAGGCAGCAGCCCTCACATATTCCTGCGTCCTCTTTACAGCCTTGCTGGAATTAACGTCTGTGCAGTTCATGTTCACTGATGGTTAAGAGAATTTTAGATAAATCTATTGCTCCTGACCTATCAAATCCAATATTTTATACCCCAGAATTGGACAATTCAAATGCAGTTCTTGTCAACCTTCACCATTTTATTCCCAAATGACAAAAACCTTCAAGACAGAGCTTTCCGATGCAGCCAGGTTTTAATGAAAGGACAGTATAACAATTGCAAGATAGGCAATAATGCTTGTAGTCCTATAGATAACTGCTCAACCTAATAACATTAACCTTTGGTAAGAAAGTTAAAAAGCCAAGCAAATTTAACATTAGGAAAGGTTAGAAAAATCAATACCACACAGCAGGAAAGAAAACAATAGATTGCATCTGATGACAATATAACTTTGCTGAATGATAGGATGAAGCACACAGAATTAGGCTTTGGCTGTTCTGTCTTATTATAGCAGTTATAGGAGCTACATCGCTAAAGGAGGAGGAGCGTGCCAGACACATGTAATAGGATTATTGAACCCTATATTTCAGACAGACACTGAAATCAGACAGGCACTGAAGTGTCAATCTGAACATCTCAGCTTTTCTCCCAGTTTCAGAAATATTATGCATCACAGCATGTTGTACGTTTGAAGAAAGCACTGTGTAGGTGTCCATTCCCCAATGTCCTTATTAATCTCTTCTTAAAAGAAAGTCATGTTTGTTCTTTCTCTAGTCCTTCTGAGCATGAGAATATAATTAGGGCAGAATACATAAAATATCCTAGTTTGTACTCTATCCCCAAGACCTTCCTATGGCAAGCTATTCGAATCTATCTTTTGAAGCCTGTGTCTGGCTGTGCTCACTGCATACACCAGTGACATCCAGTTCAGTCTTTTAACAACTCCTCTTGCACTGAGGCTCAATTCTGAGGTATCAATCTCAACACAAATGCACTTACGTATACTGTTTAATGGCAGATAGAAGAAAACCATATATCCTCAATTTAAAAGAGAAGAAGGCAGACAGCTTATAGAGCCTCTGAAAACCACACCACAGACAAATAAAGTTTAAGGAAACTATATAAATTAAATGGTATTTCTAAACACTCTCCTTCCCTAGACCTCACCTGCCCTAACAGTAATGCACCCAGACAATCCCAAAACCTCAGAGACCCATGAGTAAGACCTATTGATTCAAAGAACTATTGCAGTTGGAAGGGACTTTTCAAAGCCATCTGCTCCATCCTCTCGCTCAGAGTAGGTTAGATTTGCTCAGGTTGCCCAAGGCCCTTTCCAGTCTAGGTTAAGCATCTCCCAGGATAGAGTCTCCACAGCTTCTCTGGGCAACCTCCTCCAGTCCTTGACCACTCTTGGGGCGAAATTTTCTTTCCCAGTGTCAAACTGGGATCTCCTGGATTACAAATTATGGTTGTTGCTTCTTTTCCTATCCCTGTTTACCTTAAAGAAGAGTCTGGTTCTGCCTACTCTCTGCTCTCCCATTAGGAAGTTGAAGACAGCAGTATGGTCTCCCATTCACCTTTTCTTCTAGAAACTGAACAAACCAGCTTCCCTCAGCCTTTTCTCGCGCATCATGTCCTCTAAACTTCCCTAAAATACCTTTCCATTACTTGCTCTGTATCAGTATGCAGTACTTCCACCTCAAAGAGCCTGAAGGGGTCAATTAGCGGCAAGGACATAGAGGGTTCATGGTTCTCTCTTCTCTTTACTGTAAATTTCTGGCCCCAGGGAATTTCAGGCATTTTGCCTCTCTTTTGCCCACTTGGGGAACAACCCCAAGCCCCCATATTCTTCATATACTAGCTGTATTCACCTGAATGTTTTGAACACCCTGACATTTTCATACCCCAATATTCAGACACGTATTTACACTCTGAATTGGACTCAGTGCAGCTGACACTGACAAACAACTGTAGGAAAAAGCAATCATGGATCCAAGGGAAGTGCTGCTCGAGACCAGGCATCGATGAAGGGAAAGGGTGCACAGGGTCCGACTGCAGGTCCTGTACCAGGCCTAGCCAAGAAGATAAATATGCGGATGTAAGATCAAACAAGTTTAACAGATGACAGACATTATGTTCTGCTACCATGTTTGTAACAGGAAAGTGGTGTTGTGAGACCAGAACATTTAATCAGTATTGGAAAGAAGAAAAAAAAAACAGTTTGGGAAACATTTCTTGCAGAGATGGCAGTCACCCAGACAGTTGTTTTGATTGTTGGCCCAGTGTTTCACAGCTGATCCAAACCAACTTTCCCAGAATGAAAACCAAGTCTAGCATCGGATGAAGATAGAGTAGATTAGAATGTCATATGAGGTTTCTGAAAACATTTAAAGAGACAGGACTGGAGAAAGACAGACAGAACAAGAAGCTTGAGTTACCGGTAGACATAAGAGCTGCATAGATTTCCTACACGCCACCAGCTACTGGAGACTGATGTAGTAAGACAGCACCAAAACCACAAATTCTCTGAATTACAAACCAGCAGGGAAGTAGTGAATTGAATCCTTTTTACGTTTTGGGAGTAGGACGCAAGTATGGAAGGCAAAGCAGTTAAGTACACTGACTTCTTTTGGGAGTTTCAAATACTGTTGAACAAGTATTGAACAGCTTCTCTTTTGATCAGCTTCATTGTATGAATTGCCTTTTGATTTCTGTAGTAGAGAACAAAACAAATATGTGTAATTGGTGAAAATTATTTTGGATATTTAAATAGCCAAAAATACATAATTAAGTGAATCGCATTTTCTTTCAGTTTTTGCATTCAAATTTGGCTGAGTGCTTGGCATCAGCACAAAGCTAATACCATACAGATTGCTTGGCCCTCCGTTCTGGGGTGGGTGATGTTTTGACTCATCCAATTGCACATTAAGTGGCACTGCCATTCAGATTAACTGAGAGAATTTATTAATCATGCTGAAGCATATGCACTGGAAGCCAAAAAACCGAAATCCACAGTCAAATGAAAGCCCCATTACTGAAAAACAATCCAAGAACGTTCAGTTTTGACTATCACTTCTACCTTCACATAACATCACTTGATTTATTAAACAAGCACTACCTGGTGGCATGAAACAAACCCAGTAAATATATGTAAACATATGCACACCTCTGCAAACCAAAAGCTACATGAACTTGTCAAATTTGACAAGCGTTTAAAAAAAAAGAGGAGTTCTGTAGTTGAAACTTTGACTGCAACAGCTGCAGCCCCTCCTCCCTTCCCCTATTTCTATTTTGATACAGTCTTTTTCAAAGTAAATAAAATGTTTCCTGTTTTTCTTTTTAATGAGGCAGCATGTGGCTTCTGGTGGAGGACAGTTTTTTATACCATACATTTGATGTTGAGATAGCAGCAATGAAAGAGTTCTTCTGCATTAATTAGGTTGCCCCCATTCAAAAGAAAAGTCTACTGCTCATGAAATCACGGCAATTACTTAAAATTAACAAAACATGAGTCTGTTTAGTTGGTATTTGACCAACACCAAAGAAAGCCAACATGCCTTCTTTGCTACCTACAACAAATTGAAAAGCAAAAAACCAAAGGTTTATAAATCTAAGAGACGAAACCCCAGCAGAAAACACTCCCAAATTTAAAAAGCAAACAAACAATCAAAAACCAAACAGCACAGCTAACATTCCATTTGCTGGATAAATTCCCAGTATTTATCTGTACTGGAGCAAATTCTTCTCATTTTTTAAGTTTGGTGAATGAAAGCTAACATGTTAAATACTCACCCGTAGGTCAGAAAGCACAATAAAATATATGTCATTGCAACAACTTTATCAGAAAACCACTAACGTCTTATAAAACTTTTAAATAACCAAGCGGAAAGGTAAGAGTGTTGCGTGAGAAAACTGAGGTGGAAAGGTCTGCCAGGAGCTGCAGTCTCACATACACAACCCCTATCTCCCATACCCATTTCTGGCATTTAAACAACAGACCTACATTTGTACATCCCTGTGCAATGCCCACATGTTATTTCTCCAATCTGATGATTAAAACCGAACACAGTGCAGCAGTGTCAGCCACCTGCTATTTTTGGATCTTCTCTGAAATTTCCCTTATGTGCTCTTCCTTGCCTGAAAAACAAAGGTTCAGACAGATGAATTTTAATTGATTGTCAGGGTCCCACTGTAACCAGGATTGTGAAAAGCTTTTGTCTTCCAAGCTGATGAGACCCTTTGTATCCTAACCTATTGATAGGACTGATTAGGGTACCTTGCTCTTCTTGGAAATAGGAATTGCTGCTCTGTCTGTGTGCATTTATTTATGAAGAGATGAGGTAGCTCGTGTAAGGGAAATCAGAGGGCTGGAATAGTACCAGTCTCTGACAGAAGGGAAGCACATGCCACCGACCGTAGACAGCATGGGCCACTACCCAGTCGTGTCAATGAGAGGGCTTTTTTGTTGACTTGGATACACTTTGCACCAAGACTAAGAACTGTAACGTTTCTAAAATGCTGTAACTACACTTAAAAGCATATTAACACTAATGCTATCTTTGGCACTTGCACCACTGACAATGCAAATAAGAGTCAAGCACTCTGCTGAAATAAAGCAGGAAAAACTGCCCCAGCCACAAATCCTGCACCCCACAAAGCTGAAGAAATAGGGCATGCAGATATTTCATGTGATTCAACCATTTGAGGTGGCCTTTATGAGGTTGAAGGGAGCAAGAGAGGCTATCTGCATTTCAAATCCCACAACACTTTACCCACTGTACCTAAGTTTTTTTGTTGTTGTTGTTTTGGGTTTTTTTTTTGTTTGTTTTTTTTTTAATTAAAAGTGCTTCAGGTTAGCAGCTTTTGCTTTTTATCACATAGGATGACAGACACTGTAAAGAACTAAAGTTAATAAGCAGACACTGTATTTGAATCAGCTTCAGTTTCCAGATTGATTGCCAATTCTCAAGATTCATCTAAAAGTAAGAAAAACAAGGAGAAAACCTTGGAGTGCTTGCAAGGATTTGGGCTGGCAAATTTTACCCATCCTAAACACTATCTTGATATGATCCTTTGCCAGCAAACTAGGCACCCAAGAACACTGTGACTGTGAAAAATGCTTGGAAAATAGGAAAAGAGATGTTAACATGGACGGCATAAAATTCTCTGCAAGTTATTTCTAATCATTAAGCTTATTTAAATATATATGACCAGTACAGCTGGTCTCTCTCTCTCTCTCTTGCATTCAGACAGGCTTTATGGGAGAGAATTCTTGTTCCTTACATAGTATCTACCAGTTTGTTCTCAGTTTCAGAGATGTGTAACTGATATGAAAATAATCTGGATTGTGAGAGTGGAGCTGCATCTCAGATACCGATCACTGGCCAGAATTACTTGAGACCCGGCCCCAAATGGGTGCTATGTTCACCAAAAAAAGGTCCTTTCTTACATAACTTCATCTACATGTACAAGGTGAGTACAAAAGATTTCTAAGACTTTGATTACCTAAAGACAGCGCATTGAAAAGAGAAATATCCTTCTACTGTGGATAAAATTCTAAATTGTGCTATCAATACTATTCTGCAGCTCATTTTTCTTTTTTGTACTGGATTATTAATGAAAATAGCAAGACTAGTCCCAAGACTGATCCTTCAGGAAAGTCACTGATTGCTTCCCACTGCTTGTTAGTTTTCTTATGAACAGCTGGCTGCCTTTAATTTGTGTTTTAATTTCTAACTTGGCTAGGTATGTGACTAGGTAATACTCTTTCCTTGTTATTGTTCTGACTGTTTCTAAATCCTCTCAGCCTCAGCGTAAGAGCCGTACGTCACAAGAAACAGAAGTAACTTTCTGGAGGAGAAGTTTATTCATTGTCTAGAATACTCATCATTTCAGGATCATTTCATATAGATTAAAAGGAGAATACTAAACTATACGTATCCTCGCACCCAATTCAGGTCCACTTCTCTGTTCAACCTCTTAAGTGATATGCCTGGCCCCCCTTCCTCCTCCTCCAGTTTTGCAACCCTCTTTACAGTCATATTTCTCCTTCTCTACGAAGGGAATGGCTGATTTAAATTTATGGTTGTCTCTCTTACTTCTTTAGGCAGATCATCTGGGACAAGCAGATTATACAACATTTCCAAAATGTGCCGACGCCCGTGAAAGGTGGCAGGTTTACATCACTGAAAACTGGGGATCTCTCAGCACTGGTACGCCAGGTCTACATCCTGCTTGTATATTTACAGGATGCCAGAAACAGTAATGCAGGGTGAAGTCAATCATTTGTTGTTAAGCGTACATATTCCATGTTAACTACAGATAGAAAATTAACACATAAAAGAGATGGTTCTTTTGGGACATAATTGGACGAAAGTTACTATCTCATGCTTCAACAGATTCGCATGTCAGAAGTACCAATGTCGTAAAGGGTGCCAAAGTCAAAGGGCATAATTGTATTTATATAGCTATAGTGTCGTGTACTGAATTAAACTTTATAGTGAATTTATTTGTGAAGGCTGAAGAGACTTAGCAAATGCCTAAACTTCAGGTAGACCAGTGGAGACAGGTTTCTCAAATTCAAAAGAAAAATAAATCAAATTGTTCTATATTTTCAACAAGTGATACTGCAAAGCTAATAGCAATGAAAATAAATAATAATAAATAATGACAACAACCACCACCACCACCTAGCTTTACAATCTTCTTCCATCAAAGATCACCAAACCATCTGGGAGCAATGAACGCAAGTAATTGACATCCTGACATTTTGACAGACAGAAGGGTAACCTCAGGAAAATTAAACCACTGCCCAGCAGAGCAGGTCCAACTTCATCACTAGCAAGTGTTCCCCTGAGTACAACCACATTTCCAAGTGAAATTCAGGATATATGCTATATTTCTGCATAACTGAGGTATATTCTCTCATAATAAAAGGTCACACATCATATTTACACACTTGCTGCGTTTTTGATTTGTGTAGACCTTCAGCTACTCTGAACTGAAAGGTGAGGTTGCTGAACAAACATTCAGTCTGAGAGCACTTGACTACTTGGTAAGCTGGAAATGAGTTTCATCTTCCAGGTATACTTCAAGGCCTGCTTTTCCGATAGGCAGAGGTTGCAGGTTTAAAAACAGAGAACACCTTGCAATTGAGCCATACATCCTTCTCCCCATCTCTCTTTTCCACAGGGTACATAAACAACTACTCAGGGGGCTGTTCAATGAGATATCAGAATATCCAGCTCACCACACTGAAAATATTTGCATTTCAGGCACGTGAAATGCTTCGAGCTTTGAACAGGTGACAAACATTACATCAAACGAAATAAATAATTGTGTAGCCGACTAACAGCAATGACACTGCAAGCAACACAGAGCTTCGCAATAAGAGATGTTGCACTGGTATACCCTAGGTATCTCTCCTAGTAGGATATTCCTTTGCTTTATATAGCGACAGTGATTTCTGACATCTCCTAGTGCCACTTCTAGCCCTCCTCAGGTTCCACCCTGATTTCTATTAATGCTCTAGTGTATGCCTGAAGTGAACTACCCTGCAGAGGCATCTATGTGAAAGATCAGATCCCACGATGTTCCCGAGCATGACCGACAGCAGAATTTGGCCTCATGCATCTGGTGTTGACAAAGGGCTAAGGCAGAGGTAGAGCACATTCGTAATTCAAAATGCAAGCCATAGCTATTTGTGCAAAGAGCTGTAACTGTTTTGCAGGAACTGAATGCAGCAAAAAAGCAGAGTTACGTATCGCACTAAAACACAAACGCAAGTGTCAAAGGAGCTAGGTGCACACACGAGGGCAGACTGGCCCAAGAAACCGGTTGGAACAGGCAGGGATGCAAGACAAGCCACCTCCTTGAATGTTGTCTAGACAAAGCATCAGGCTCAGGACCATTCTGCTGTGCTTTGAGCTTCCCATCAGTTCTACAGGTTTACCTGATTGCTGTGTGAACCTGACCTAACTAACACCCATGGATATCAATGCTCAGGACAGCAAGGCACAATACAAAATTTCTGTAATGCCCTATTCTAACACATAATCACACGTGGGAGCTTCTCTTTTTCTGTTTTCCTTCATTCTACCCTCCCTCTATTTTAAACTACTGTTAGAATGAAAAGAAAAAAGATGTCATGACCTGCTTGTGCATTTTGATCAGAAATCTAAAAAAAGCTTTTACAGCTTCAAAAAGCTGCGAGAAGGGACATCAGAAGCTCAGCAAGGCTGTATGTGCACTTTTTGAAGGGGCAATTTTAATTTTTTTAGCTCATGCAAGTCTTCCACACATATTGATTATTTTGACTGAACCTTGCCTGAGCTGCAAGTCTGAAGTGGATCCACTTGGAGATAGCAAGATATGCAGACACATACTCACCCACACTCTGAAGTTTTCAGAATATTTGGCTCTTTTTCCAGCTGGGGTTTGCAGACAATGGTTATGTCTCTACCACAGTCAGTGCTGTCATTGCAAACTGGAGTGGATCTAATCAAGTTTAGTGGTTAACAAAGCTCAGGCTAGCCTCTATCAGAAAGCCTCTGCCTTCTCTGGTGGGTTTTACAGTCTAAACAGATTTAAATACTGCCATTGTTCCTGGGAGGCCAACTCGCTATTTCATAGCTAGGTAGGTTCTCCCAATGAACCCGTTCACAGCTAGCCAGGCCATGTCAGTAGTGAATAGGAGCAGAACAGCCCTATGATCAAACCTTTGCCAGACTTTACCACTCAAAATCCTCTCCCTGCAAAGCAGTTTCAAGCAACGACGAACATCAGTGTATACCCTCTAACCCACATTTGCGAGATATTTCTGAAGGTATGAGGACACTTGCAAAGAAAACATTTCCTAAATGTTTTCCAGGGCTGGATTTGATGTGAGAAGGCAATTAATACACTAACTGGATGATAAAACATAGAAATTAAACTAACCTTTTCAGTCATGCTGTCCGTCTTTCTAAAGAAAAAGTTTTTCTCCAATAAACACTAAAGTCTTGTGTTCAGTTTAATTAAAAGACTTTTTTCAAGCCTTGGAGGTTTTGCTTCTTTCCAACAGAAAACTGTACCACAGCACACCAGATCCTGCTAGGTGTTTCTCCTGCTATTTGCCAAAGTCTTTTTTATGCAGCCACATGCCCCCTTGCACATAGGAGTTACATAAGTACGTATCATCCCCAGTCATTGTGATGCCCAGCAACACCCTCTCTCTTTCCCAATCTTTCTGTAAACTCATGTTTTAAAATCCCTAGCATTCAGAGAGAGAAAACATAAATGTAAAGCCTCTAGACAAGCAATACCTGTGGCATATACTGCTCTCCTTTTTGCACAACCTCATTGCGCTTTTCCTTACATACCAGGATGGCAGTCTGGTGCCACATCCAAAAGAATCAGAAGGAAATTGTCTTGTGATCAAGGCGCTGAGACAACATTCATCAACTAAAGGTTCAGCCATAGGGATCTTGCACGATTTGGGCAAGCTACCAGCACACAGCCCCACGGTCGTTTTTGGGCACTAAAGGGTTGTTAGCTTCTGTTGGCGTTAGGTTTTGATTTTGGCCTCTCTCCATCTCAGTCCTGCAAGTTCTGGTCTCTCTCCATCTCAGTCCTGCAAGTGTGCGATAAATTAATACTTCTAGCATGCACTGTGAAAAGAAGTGAACAAGCATTCCAGAGGTAGTCTGCATGGCAACAAGAACCACAATGATACAGACGTGTAATAATCCTGCAATAATCCATAATCCTAATCGGATAAATAACTGCTTAAGGCAAACGCCTACCTCTCCTCCACAGTTTTTGAAGACAGAGCCATGCAGGAGTATCTGTGCTTTTCCTGTATTAAAATTATTTAAATACTTGATTTCTTCACCTTGAATTTTACAGGAAAAAAAGAAGTTAGCACAGAAAGCTAGTAGTCGTCATCTATTCTGCATCCCTATTTTAACCACGATAGAAGCTTTTGCTTCCTTTGGAAATTCAAAAACTAAGCATTCTAGAAATATATGCTGCATCAAGTGAAAATAAAAATACCACAACAGAGGAAGGATGCGACTCACTGATTTTTTTCATTTGAACGAATCACATTGGAGACCCACATTGGAAATGGTTTTGCAGTAGATTTAAAGCAAAAGCTCTTTTTCCAATCAAATTCTATTATTACTAAGTGAAATAAGACAGTTATTTAATACTTTCTTCATGTAAACTTGAAGAGCCACTGTTACACTTCTAGATATTTTACATGAAATCAGCACTTTCGTTCCCTAGATAATTTAACTCTTTCCATTTTTTTGTGCACGTAATGCAAATGAAATTCAAAACTACAGCTTTCAATCAGATAGTTTTTTGAATGTGACAGTCTAATACTACTAAATTGGTACCTGAAAGCAGTCTATTGGAATGTAAAATACATTGTTTGTAATGGATTCACTGGAAGAAACCCTAAAACCACTGCAATCAATTCATTCAAATTATTACTAAGCAAGTAAAGGATTTGGCTGGATTGTTAGTATGGAAGTAGAAGAGAACTACCACAGACTTCGGTAAGAATATACTATTACGGAAAAACTTTGTGTTGGGTAAGTTTTGTGAAAGGCTGCAACATATCTCTTCTGACAGTAGAAGTATTTTCCTTCATTCCTACCAAGCTCAGTCAAAATTTTGCTAATATTAAATTTCAAACAGTGCTATAGCACCAGACATTTTAATTAACTATTTATTTGTTCCAAATAATTTGGTGGAGACTGAACAGAGCTCATTTTAAAAGCAGCTAAGACTATCACAGGCCAGAAGAAATACAGTCCCTCACTGAAGAAGAATTAGTAGGTCACTGTAAATAACATCTGCACGCCTACTGTAAATCATTTTGGTGACAGAAGGTACTGCCATGCAGTCCGATCAACATTACCAATGAAGCACAGCCAATTATTTTGATACGTTTGTATGACAGATTGCTGCTATTATTCAACATTAGGATGCTTGATGTAGTTGCATAGGGCTGCCATCCCCCAAACTTCTTGTACTCTCAAAAAAGCATCTCTGCAAAAATTAAATTTGAAGTGAGGAACAGGGAGGAGGGTTTTCTTTCACTTGCATCATGTAAAGTTGACCTCGGAGCCAAATCTTCTCCTAACTTCTAGCAATTCATAACTCATCTTGATATCTATATGAATTATCTTGTGCCATACCTTCAGCACCTTCCATCATCAACCAGAATTCAAATGTCTATACTTTGCATGACGCAACGTTGAACGAAGCTTCCTCCTCCTGCTGAGCTGGAACGACTAAGGGCAACGTCTCCCTTTGCTTCAAGAAAATATGCCATTTTCTCCAAGTTTTTTTGAGCTGACAAAGCACAGTTTGTCAGTTTGATATCTACAGATCATCGCAAAGGGGCCACAGCAATTCCAGTCACTTTCTGTCACTGCGTTAGGCCAACACCAGCATAGTGTGCAGTGCTTCTAGTCTGGGTGACAGGAGACTTCCTTGAAAGATCCTCTTAGACAAGAGGGGCAAACAACTATAATTCAAGGGACTCAGCTTGGATACTTCTAAGACAAGGAAGATTAGAAACAAGAAGACATTGCTGCACAGACTGTCCTAGGGCTGGCAAAGCAGAGGACATACCTGTGAAAGTGTGAAGACAATAAGAGAATCCCAAACACTACAGTAGATTTGCATCATTCCATGTTCATCTTCCATTTCATTTTTCATGGTATCTCGTATACTTTGAGTAAATAACAAACTCTTGCCCTCAGATACTTATTTTTATGTACCACATTAATCTCCATGGAGTCCTGCCAGCACTGCCAACCGCTGCCAATCCCTCTGTTGTGAACAGGCTGATGTGCTGCCTGCTTCTCTTATTCAATTTTATTTTCTTTAAAAGCAGTTTACCTAATAGCTGTTTAATACAGAACCCCCCTATCACCTTGAAAATCTCCAGTGACTCAAACACAAGCTAATGATCTGAGAGGATATTCCTGCTGTACCCAGTTCTTACTTTTTCTTCACCCATTCCAAATATTTAATTATTTGATTTCCCATGTTTCAACTCACTAACCACTTTCCTACGTTTCTGCCTCAGAAGTAGAAACACATCCCAAAGCAAAACAAAACATCACTGCGACAAAAGCCATCCTTCTCCCCTAACTGGCAGCTGAACGTTGTCCCTCCAGCTCCCTTTCTGAGTTCCCCGTGTCGGCCCCTCCTGGCCTGACAAGCAGCCAGGGTAACCGACATTCCCACTGCCAGCTTGCTCTGTCACCAACAGCAGGGGAGCCACTCATTCTCCTGGATAGCTCTGTAACAAGCCCATGTTTTTAACACTTGGAAGACAACTCCAACCTCTGGCTTGACATTATCAGAAGAAACAATGGGATGGAGCAGACTGATTAGTACAGTGTTGATCCCGTACATCATAATACAAGGTGGGAGAAATGGAAGAACACATGCAGACACATATACCCTACCTATAACCCCGAGGATCTCTTTTACTCAGTTTTTCTTAGTGACTGTGAAAGGAGATGAAAGTGTAAATCAACTTTCAAGAAGTACTGAATTATGCAAGCCCACAACCTGCAGAAACAATACAGGGAAGGCAAGAGTCCTTGACCAGTTTTTGAAAACCTCTGACGAGACATCTTGTGTTGGAGGGAAAACAGCTTATCCCTAAACTAACACCAGCCCTTCCGCTGTTATTAGAATCACAGAATCATTAGGGTTGGAAAAGACCTCAAGGATCACCAAGTCCAACTGTCAACCCACACCACCCAACCCACTAACCCATGTCCCGAAGCACCACATCTACATGTTTCTTGACCCCCTCCAGGGATGGTGACTCCACCGCTTCTCTGGGCAGCCTGTTCCAATGCCTCGTCACTCTTGCAGTGAAGAAATTTTTCCTAATATCCAGCCTAAACCTCCCCTGGTACAATCGATTTATCTTGGGCCATCCTTCTTCTGTACAGAGATGCAAAACAGCACTGGCAAGATTAAATCAAGCACCTGCTTTTAAGTAAGCTATTAAAAACTCTAGGGAGGCAGGAGGGGTGGGAAGAATAAACACTATTTGATTGTACCACAACAGTAGCTTTTCTTGATCAGGAGTATGCTCACAGAGATGGCTTTTTCATCTGAAAAAATGAATCACAGCAGACGTTATTACTTCTCATACTACAGAATGATAAAGACAAGTAGTGGAATAATTAAGAGCTTTCCCATACTGATGATTCCCAGCCTACGACCTATAAGCACATGACAAGTGAAACCCAAGTGGCACAAGCAGTGCTCCCTCCATGCCAGCTCTGTGCAGAATTGTTGCAGACACCTTTGCCTCATGCTCTCAAGGTTGGGAACACTGCAGGTCATGCTGCAGACACACTCAGGTCAATCAGACCTCAATAAAGATATCCTAGGGGAGACCTAATCAAGTTGGTCTCAAAGTTGGAAACAAAGCCTGTGATGGCAGGTGAGGCTGGGAAAAAGAAGAGAAGAAAGGAAAAAAAATACAAGGAACGGTGCTAGTGACTTTGAGGGAATTTAGACAGAAGCTAAAAAAAAAAAAAGATATTTATTCACTGTCTCTCATCCTCTCTATGACCCTGCAACAATGTCCTCTCTTAGCTGAAGAAAATGCATTCCCTCTTTTTGCACTGTATTTCTACAGTACCTGGCAAAAGGGTAACATAAATAAACAGAAATAAGATATCAGTCACAACTACAGGCTTGTAACCCACTCCATAACCACAAAGTGGACATTTGATGAGGAAACTGCTTGATATAGAAGGCCACAAGACAGCAGACAAAAATCTGCATCTGTCTACAGCAAAGATGCATCTCTGCTTCACCTAATTTCGAGTCCAATCCTTTCAGGCTACTCATGCAGACTAATCAGATTTCCTTATCTGTAGACTGTCCTGTGTGATGGATTGTCTGAATTTCTTACGTAAAATTTGCGTGAAACATGGTGGATGGTTTGTCTGGAGGTCAAATAGGAGATTTGATCTGAAAATTTTGTTTGCAGTTTTTGTAGTTCAAAGGTGCAAAGGGTTGAAGTTCCATTGAAAAGCACACATTCACTGTAGTAGTCGCTCACCTGTGTTAGTAGATTTAGTGAAGTGAAAAGTAAACTTCAGTTTTTCCATCAAAAACCCAGTGTTATGCCTTACAATGCACACAACAGCAGTTAGGAAAATGCAGGTCAAATAATTAAAAAAAAAAGCATACACATTAACATTGTCAGTTTATTGGATATTTAAAAAACAATGCATAAGATCAGAATCTAGGAATCAGATACATGTTGCTGTAAAAATTTAGGACATATGCTTTTGCTCTATTAATAAATTCTGGCTTTCGCTGTATTCTTTAGAGATCACCAAGAAGTCTATCAGATCTGGGGGAAAAAATCCTGGAACAGTATTTGTGGAAATAACCAACTTAATTTTCAAATACTGAAAAAGGAATGTTGGTATCAACATTTAAATTAAGCCCATTCTCATCCTACATTATTTAAGAAGATTTAATCTATTAGTTGTCAAATTAACCAATAAAGTCATTAAAATGAAATACCACTCTGTCCACAACAGATGCAAATCACATCAGGTCATATTAAGCTGGCTATTAAAAACATGCAGAAGAAAAATAACCCGATGATTGTAAAATCCAGTTTCACTTCTAGACTATTTATTTTTGCAGATTAAACAGGTTTAAAAAACAAACAAAATAATCACCTGTGCTGTTTCTGTGTAATGATTAGAATTACAACTTGAAAACCATATGGCTGGGTTCTGGTCTTTAGAGTCAAGCTGGTTGCATGAAGGTCATAGAAGCATCTAAAGTGATGATCAAAAAAAGAAAATAAAAAATTACCTTCTAAAAGAAAACCTCTTTCTCAGTAGGTTGTCTCAATCAGCTCAACCCAGAAAACGGTTTTATTGGTACTCTTCAATGAGATGACACACTTACCCTCCCAGATGTCTCTGTCTAAATATGCTTTTAGTCAGATGATTAATTTTATACATCTTTTTATTTTTCTAAAAATGGTGAATGATGCCTCTCATTCACCACAAGATCAGTTTTGGGTGTGGTGGGTTTTTGTTTGGTTTTATTTTTTGGGTTGTTTTCTTTTTTTTAAATCAAGCAGCTTTCTGATGGAAATTGGAATCACATTAAAAAGCACATAACCACCATTTCACATTTTTAAAA
The DNA here is from genome assembly GCA_011057875.1 of Pterocles orientalis. NCBI lineage: Eukaryota > Metazoa > Chordata > Aves > Pterocliformes > Pteroclidae > Pterocles > Pterocles orientalis. The sequence goes on along the minus strand of WKFP01013482.1, from coordinate 164,667 downwards.
GCAATGAAAGATTTTCATTAAAATCTTGGACAAGCAGGATTGTCCTGTCTCATCAAATTCAATCCAGTGCTGCCACAGGAAACGTCATGAAATACTTCTAAACTTTCTAGCATCCATTTTAAAATCACTCAGGCTTCTTCTTCCCCAGCTACAATCCCCTAGAAGGCTCACTCCTTCAACGGATAAGAGCACACTTCTAATTTTCAGCTTGATTTTATTTGAATGGATCTTAAATCAGTATTTTTTATCTTTTCCAACCCTAGTGTTTAGCTCCTTTATGTATTTATTTTACTTTAATTTCATTAGGCTAAACAAGACAAGCTCTTTTATCCTTTTCTCACAAACGGGCTGGTGAGCCCCGTGCTCATTATAGCAGGCATTTTTTTTTGAGCCTGCGTCCGTTCATGGCTTTTTGGAGATGGGTTATCGGAGTTGCACATGGTGTAATGTACCCAATTCCTACACATGGAGCTCACAGAAGGGAGCTGTAAATCACTTGCACATTTTGACATCCAAAACAGTATTTTTGCTGATCAGCCTTCTTTCCTCACCCTGCCCTCCTCTTCTCACATGTTAACTTTCAATCTCTTTTCTGCCCTCACGCGGTTGTATTTTAAGTCTTTCTTGACTATCTTTCACCTTTCCCTATGAACCAGTTCCAGGCAGAAGTTCTTTAAGACAAAAGGGGTGGAAATCTGCCTTCCCTTCATTTAGTTCATAAGCTCCTGCACAGATCACCTTCTGCTCTCAACTACTTGAGGCTCTCCCCTTTTGAAATACAACTATATATCATTTAGAAAAACTGAAGTAGAGCACAGACACCATGGACTTCTGATCATTCTGCCCGAAGTCATTTTTGGCCCTCAAGTCTACCAGATGTTTTACTGTCTACTAGAACAACACTGAAAATACCACAAAGTTCTCACTTTTATCAGAGACTGTATGCTGAAAAATTATCTGCCATCCATCAGTCAGGTATAGCTGGGTTTTACCATTTAAATAGCATTTTTTTCCTCTCACCTCCAAAAAAGGGAACCCAAATCATGTGGTTTTGCTCGCAGCTCCATCATAAACACACAAAATTGTTTCACATTAACCTGTTTTTTTTTTATTCCTACTATACTTGATCACTGCATACCTTCTAATATTTCTATGCCATCCTCACCTGCCACTTCACCATATTTCTGATAAAGCTGTAAAATTCTGTTTCATACCAATACAAGTCTTTTAGTTCTTCTGTTTCGCTGCCGAGGTTCTTCCACATCACTCAACAAAGCATTTCAGTTACTCCTCGCTGACCTTATCCACTTTTCTAGCTGGGTTACATGCATTGTCCAACTACTGCTCCAATCCACATTAAACCGTACTTCCCTCCATTCCATGCTCTAACCCCCAGCTGTGTCTTCATCCTCTACTAAATAAAACAATTTTATACGCTATGGAGGCATAAATGAGCTTATCTAACCACTTTTTGCATTTAAAAGTGAACTGATTTACTGGACGAACGTGGCTGAACGCAGTAGCTAGAGATAATATTGATCGTTTCTCATCACCAAGCCCTTCTGCACTTTATGAATAGTACTTCTCATCATCTCATTCCTCATTTTTATTCATACACCAAAAGAGAAAATAAACCATTCTACTTTTTTCAAACCTAAGCATTGAACTGAAGTCAAATGACTACAATAAAATAATAATAATAAAAAAAATTCTCTGACTCTACAGTAGACCTCTATCAAAGGCTTCTTTAGCTTAATCTACCTCCAAATGCTCATCTATTAATGTGGCCAGTTCCGTCTTTTCCCCTTAAACTTAAAGCTGTTCATAGTTTTTAAATCTTCTTTATTTAGTTTGAATTATTTTAAACTAAACTGAGGAATTTTTTAACAAAGTGTCAAAAATTTTAATTTCCATTTTAGAAATGTGTGAATTCAGCGAAATAAAATCCTGCACTTGTATCTTTCAAATCAGGTTTTATTCTTAAATTTGTGCTTGTAATACAAACGGTAGCTGCTAAATACTTATTAACCACTGCAAGGTACGCAGAGGGCACTCTATGTTTCTAAAATGGATACTCACAGAAGTGCCTGACAAGCAGACTTCAAAAACTGTATGATCTGCCAACACAGCAGCTGGAAGGGGCCGCCTGTCTCATCATCCTTGTTGCCTGCAGTCCTAGGTAACTATATCCTAAACAGCCTTCCACTGGATCATCACAGACCAAAGATGGGCTGCCTGTGCTCAGGCACATAATTTGGGGTTGACCAAATTTGTTCCGTGACCGCACAGCTCATTATTACACAAATACATTTAATTAATGAATTTTTCAAGAAGCAATTTCAAAGCCTGGCTTCTCCCGTCACGTTTTAATTTGGGTTTTTTGGGGGGTCCAGCTGCAATGCTCTTACTCTGTTCATAACTCAGACAAATCTCCCAGCAAGAAAGGCTCAGGCACAGCTGTTTTCAACTAGCAAATTATTTGGAAGTAGGGAGGAAAAAAAAGGTAAGAAAGTTGGATGGCTTGCTGTGGGAAGAAATAAATGATCTATTGACAGATAACAGAATAGGAAGGCATTGTCCCTTATATAAACTTCTGTGAAACTTCTTTGAAAGTGAATTTCACTAGAGGAGAGGCAGTGTAAACACCAGTAAGATGATTTAGGGACAGTTCAGCTTTACAAAATTTTCTGATATTTATCAAACCATATTAGATTTACCTGAACCCTTCAAAGCATCTTGAGTTTGCCACAAAAAGTACATCACACAAGTGATAAATAGTGCTCTCTAAGGAACCTTAAGCTTTTTATACTATCTCCTTCCCAAATCTAACCACACATTGCACATCGGCCTCTCTCTCCTGCTCCACCACTCTCCTTCTGCCGCAGGGAATTCTGAGCTATTCCTCAGCATCTATCAGCTGTCAACCCATACCTACGTTTTTCACGCTATAGAGAACCAAGTTCAAGAAAAAACATCAAATGCAATTATTCTCTTTCCCATATCACTTCATTTCTCTACCTATGCATCTACTGGCACTTCAGGTCTGTGAGGCATTTATGGATAGCATTTACACCAAAAAAAATGTTACACAAAACCATCCTGTATCCTGTACAGGAGGTCACAATCACAGGAGAATCATCAACCTTCACTCTAAAAACCTTATTGTGATGGGTTGGCCCTTGGCTGGGGCCCCCCCCCCCCCCCCCCGAAAAAGGCTCGGCCTGTTGACAATGATACTGCCCCCCCCAAAAAAGGCTCGGCCTGTTGCCAGCTAATAGTCCCCAGAAACCGCACAGACGATTCCCCCAGAAAGGGGGGGGAAAGGGGGTAAAGGGGGGAAAGGCGGTGCATCGCTCTCGGAGGCACTCACGGAACGGAGATAACAGCCCAAGCGTCCCAATCCGAGAGCTGACCGAAGCAGGAAAAAGAAAAAAAACACAGCTAACGATCCTCCGGGAGAGGGAGGATGCCAAAACTCACGGAACGGAGATAAACGAGTGTCCCGGGCCGAGAGCTAACGGCGGCCGTGGGGGGAGGGGGGGGAAAGGCCTTGGGAGAGCGAACGCAGGCTCCCCAAAGCGAGACGAATGCGGAAGTGAAAGCCAGTGCTCCTAGAAGAGTCTTCTTCTAATATACTGGGTATACTGGGTATGACGTGCATGGGATGGAATAATTGGTCAGTCTGCTTCTCAATCTTTATCTAAAAGCAAATCCCAAGCTAGAAGCCAGACTGTCTCTTCCCCCCCCAAAAGGCTGAATGTATGTCCTTGAGAACAAATAGCAACATCCTAGCAATAACTACAAATGTTCTTCTCTTATCAATTCTCTCCTGAGCAGGAATCCAAAACATAGCTTCTTCTAGCTATTTATGAAGAGAAGGGAAAGGGAAAAAAAAAAATTAACTCTGCTCTGCTTAACCCACGACACTTGTAATCTCAGTTTCCTCCAACAAGATGACCCTGCTCAATATGCTGAAAGCCTCACCATTGCCATCGTCTTAAATAAGCTGAAAAGTTTGCAAATTCATAGAATCATAGAATGGTTTGGGTTGGAAGGGACCTTATAGATCATCAAATTCCAACTCCCACTAGCTCAGGTTGCTCAAAGCCTCATCCAGCCTGGCCTTGAACCCCTCCAGGGATGGGGCATCCACAGCAGCTGCTTGGTACCCATCAGCCGCAGGGCTGCAAACCACAACCAGGGCAGTACGCTGAGGGTGGCACAAGGACTGAAGCAAGCAGAGCAGTCTAAACTCAGTAATTAAAGGCAAGATACATCCTTGAATCCATAACTGCCTGGTGTCAGGAGGAGTTGGATTGTCCAAACATTCAACAAATTACAAAAAAAAAGCTTGAAAACTCCTCCGCTTCCTTCTCCAAGAGCAAGCCAGATATGTTTTATCTACAACTGCTGGAGCATATCTGAGTTGATTCCATTGTCATTAACAAAAAAAATCCCCTGCAATGCACTCCTCCTCAGACCAAACCACACTTGCTCAAAGTCTAGTGAGAGCAGAGCTCTTTTAGGACAGAAATGGAGCTTTTAACATGGAAAAACATTTTGAGGAGTTTCAGACTCCCTTCAACCTCCCTCCTGTTTTATCCTGTCAGTGGGAGCATAAAATGGGAGCTGAACTGTGATATTCCCAGTTTCCACCCAGCACATGCCCCACTTCCAGTCTGGGATGAGCTCAAGATATTGAGCATATACCTTATCAAAGGGAAGTTTTTTGAATCACTCTAGGGACTGTTCCACACGTTCAGCTGCGTAAGCAACTGGCGATGCCAGATCAGAAATGCACCTCTGCAAGTATGTCAGGTATATCTATTTGCTCCAAAAACCTGTGATAAATGCAGGATATAAAGCACATTCTGATGCCTGAAGAGAAGTCTCCACTACTGTCCACATTAAAATTTCCGTCAGGAAATGCATCTTAAAGTCCCAAGAAATACATCTGTGTTTGATTTGAAGACAGAATGGATATGGGTCCTCCTCCTGCCTTTGCTGAGCAATATTATCCCAGGAGGGAGCACAGCCCCAGTGACTAGCCCAGGATTTGATCTTAGGTTCAGGATTGAGACTCAGAGTGGCCAATAATCTATTCAATAACATACCTGTCATGCCCAGTATAGAGGTGAGGACCCTCCAGAAGATCGGCCCTTTTGGTTCTGGATCTCTTTTGCTCCGGGTCATCTCGCTCCAGGCGGTCGCTCTCCCAAGGCCTTCTCCCCCACCCCGGTCAGCTCTGGGTCTGGGACGCTCGGACTGTTCTCTCCGTTCAGTGAGTGTGGTTTCGGGACTCTCCCTGCTCCGGGATCATTAGCCGGGAACAGGCTGAGCCTTGGCCATCGGGTGGGGGGCAGTGTCACTGTGTATCACTCATTTGTATATAGTATTATTTTCAATATTATTGTAGTTTAGTTATTAAATTGTCCTTATCTCAACCCACGAGTCCTTTTTTCCCTTTACCCCTTTAATTCTCTCCTCCATTCTCAGATGGGGGGGGGGGATGGTGAGTGAACAGGTGTGTGGGTTGGCCCCCAGCCAAGTGTAAACCCATCACACAGGGCCACAAAGCCCATTACAAGGCATTATTCCCTCCCTCTGTCTACAGCAAATTGCTAAACACAAACCCAGTGCCAGAAGTGCAGGTGTCCCAGCCAAGACAGCAATACCCAGCACAATTATTAGTCTGTTGCCTCCATACAGCTAGAGCAGGTCTCCAGTTTTCAGTTCTTCCTACAAATACCATTTCAATAGTAATTAGAATATAAAGTGTCTAAGCCACTGAAGTAAAATGGCTATACCCCACTAAATGCTGAAACTATAGATGGGGAACAAAACAAATGGAAGGCTTTATAAATAGCACCTGCATATGTCAAAAGATTCTGGCTTTTAGATGCCAGAAAAAAATGGAGCTAGGTCACAATAAATAATTATATCCCACATTTAACCCCTACTCTGCTCTCTAAAGGTGTCCTTCTGCTGCTAACCTTAAAAGGAGGAAGGTCTCTTCAGCTCTCAAAAGAAGGCTCCTCTTGAAGGATACATTTTTATCAATTATACAAAAATCTGGTAATGTTAACTAGCAATTTATGGTAAATTGCCAATTCCTTACTTGAAAGGTTATTATCAATAAAGTGCAAAGTAAACACTTACTAAATTAGTTGTTTCGATTGCATTAACAGTTGCTTAAGACACATTATATATTACAGCAGCAGCTGCTGCAGAATTTGAACAAAATAGTCTTAACTTCTGTAAATTTACAGTAAATACACTCCAATTTCCATTGCAGTTATTCCTGCTTTAAGCTGCTTGAATTATTTTCTGTTCTTCACCTGATGAAACTCCCATCAAAATCTGGTCAAGGATGGAATAAACACAGGTCCTCCTATTTTAGCTTCAAACAAAAACATTTGAGAGCAGTAAGAAGACCCCTAGCAACCCTGCACTCATTCCTACAAACCTAAAAATCTTACTTTTAGATTAGAAAACTATGGTTTCCGTGCACGTGTGCTTATCACACTCATTTCTTTGTGGCTCCAAAAAATGACAGCAGACCTACTCTGCCGATATATCAAGGAAATTTTTCTACTTCTGTCCAGTTCTCTTTCCTACCCTCTGCTGATTTTACCTTTATTTTTCTCTCTTAAAATGCATACCTTTTCCTAACTTTCTAAAGAGTCTCTGCCTTTTTCTCCGTTTCCATTCCTTTTTCCTCTCCCCTGACATTTAATTTTTCTCTCTTAGCTCATTTCATCACATACAGGACTGCTTCCATTTCTGATTATGCCTCCAAATCTATTTGACTTACAGAACTTTTATTATTTTTTAATCAAAGACCATCACAGATTCTTCAAATTAAGGAGTCCAACAGCACACCAGAACACAAACTAACCCACACTGGTCCTGAGACTCACTGGATTTCAGCCGAATTTCCTGCACAGTCAGCTTATCAAACCTTCCTCCAACTCCTCTTTGCTGGACTCTACAAGCATACTCAAGGAAAACAGCAGGACTGAAACAGAAAAATGGGGCTTCAAATGCTTGCTGATGACAATGAAAACAGCAAGAGCCCCAAAGAATATTACAGTCAAGACATACAGGATAGAAAAATAGAAGGAGAAGGTACTAGTAAGTTAAGTAGGAGAAACATTGCAATTTGTGGAGGTTTCCCTTGCTGGCTGTAATTAAAGCTGCCAGAACTTGAGCTGCTTCATGCCCCCACCCCCCGTAATGGTATTTCTCTGGCACTAATGGTCTTCTTTCAAAAAAATATATCTTAAGATAAATTTTTTTCTGGTATACATGAATGCAACTTTTATCACCTTGCACCTATTTCCGAGTGCAGCTATAAAAACAAATCTTGTCTTCTGCACGTTTTTGACTAAATAAAAATTCAGTACAGAAAAATAACTGTCTGTGCTCCAGAAGCTGCACTTGAATTTTTCCTGTTGGATATCACCTCTGTCTTGGTTCCTGTCAAAATTCCAAATAACCCTTCATTCACTTCCATAGTTAAGTTAATCAATACAAGTAAATTCAAATTTGGCAGCTTTACCTTACCCTTTGTCTCACTAACAAGCTACAAAAGCATTTAACTTTTCTACCTGAACAATGCATATTCTTTTCTTTGTTTTCCCTTTGGAGGGTTGTAGAGTAGTCATCTATCCATATGAATGCAAAGAGACCAAATCTGGATTACCATCCTGGAGGTTTTGTAGTCATACTGGCGTAAGTGGACCATAAGCACCATGAGGGAAACATTAAGATGTGTTAGCCCCGAATCATGTATGCCAATTTATTGTGTCTTTTTAAGTTCAGTCACATCTAAAATGAAGAAGCAAAGTTTATGGTGGCCTTGGTGTATCTCCCTCTGGAGTTTGGAGGTTAGGGAGAATGATCTTGAGTGGTCCACACAGTCCTTTTAAAGCAAGGGAACACCGTCCTGGTTTTGGCTCAGACAGAGTTAACTTTCTTCACAGTAGCTAGTGAGAGGCTATGTTTTGGATTTGTGCTGAGAAGAAGCTGATCACATACTGATGTTTATAGTTGCTGCCCCGACAGTCAGGGACTTTTTAATTTCATGCTTTGACAGGGTCTGCAGGTGCAGGAGAAGCTGGGAGGGAGCACAGGCTCAATTACTACTTAGGTTTAGGATCGAGACTTCAACTGGCCAATGCATATTCTATATCACGCACGTCATGCCCAGTATATAGATGAGAATCTGTCTGGAAGTTCCCTCTCTCTCCCTCTGTAGGTCACCCCTCTCCCAGGGTTGTCTCACTCTCTTGGTTGGCTCTTGCTCTCTTGGATGCTCAGGCTCTTCTGGGATTGCAGTTTTGGGACTCTCCCTGTTCCGGGATTGTTAGCCAGGAACAGGCTGAGCGTTAGCCATCAGGTGATGAGCAGCTGCACTGTGTATCACTCATTTGTATATATTACTATTATTATTATCACTATTATTATTTTCAATATTATTGTAGTTTAGTTATCAAATTGTTTTTATCTCAACCCACAAGTCTCTTTTTCCCTTTAATTCCCCCTCCCCATTGCCAGAATACGGGAGGGTGAGTGAGCGGCTGTGTGGCATTTTTCTCCCATCCAGGTTCAAAATCATAACAAAAATCATCACCAAAGTGCTCATGAGAGGTTCCTGAAAGCATATCAAGAAGCATTCCGCCTCTTCTCCAGCTCACCAGTAAACCTTCCTACTTTGAAATGAGTAACAGACTGTATCTTCTCTACTTCTGAAATGAGAGCTGCCTCCTCTTTGACAAGATGCACAATAGAATAATTCACAGATGCTGCCGAGATTCTTCTTAAAGTACTTAAAAATTGCAGCATCAGGATTTGGGGGATCTTTTTCTTGGTTAATGATCAGGTTTGTATTCCTGTCATTGGCCAGAGATGTGCTCTGGCTAGCTAATGGGTTCCCCCATAACAGAATCAAGCTTACAGATCCCACAGAGCATTTGGGCTGAACTTCGAGTTTGCAGCAACATTTGATGAGCCGTGAGGTTGTGGGTTCTGCAGCTTTGTTAGAAACTGCTCTAATTAGTAGTCCATAGGCATGGCCACTGAGCCTTGTGCTCCAGGAACAATTTTCTCTTAAATTCTCTAAAAAGAAAAGATGGATATATAAATCCCACTTACATCTAAAAAGACCTATCATCTGAGTCTTCAACCGCTAGTACCACATTAAAGCTGTCTCTTGTGTGTGAAGAGGCTTAATCACAAAATAACTGTTCAATTTCCTTCTCCAGATTAAGCTGTCATTGTTTAAAACACCTTTTTTGTTCCTTGCACTGGAAATGAAGTTAATTCAATAAATTTCTATTTTTTTTAACTTTTCTGTTATTTTCTTCATCACAGGCTGACAGACCAGAGTAATGACTTCTTTCAGAGATTAACACCAGATTAAATTTTTTAAAACTCTTGGAAGTAACTCAAACGTCTGTTGCAATATAGATTCTACCCTTTCCCTCCTTGGGCCATAACCAATGAAAGGGAGAAATAAATCTCATACTGCAACATAATATTAAACTGAAATTGGATGCAAGACTAAAATACCATCAGCATAATTTTTGTTATATGGTGCACTGTTTTCTTGCATATTCTGCTGTCAGGCATTTGAGCTTCAGTTAAGGCACTTTGTGAGAAGCAAGGAGAAAACTCGTAAGTTGCAAACTATCATTGCCTACCTAAGCAAAAGAAAGACAAACCACCTCTAATAAAAGTTTGATCTCTTAATTTCTATACACTGTGTCCCAAAGCTACATAACAAGCAGAAAAATACTGCAAAGGAAAATAGACTAGCACTTTTTTAAAGGGATGAGAACGTGGTCAAATTGCATTCTCTGTCCTACTAGATAAATTAGAGATTGACTCAGGTCCTAATAAATGTACGCAGTGACTCTCAATGACCTCAGAACTCACTGAATCTCAGTAATACTATATTGATCTTACAACACAAGTAGGACTTAGCTGTTTCTTCAGGTTTGAAAGGAGTGATGTGCAACTCAGAGACAACATAAAGAACACCCGTTACTTAAAAAGATGCAGGGCTGTGTAACTGGATTTGTTGGGGTTGTTTTCACAAATCTCATCTGCATTTAAACAGATATATTGTTTTCTGGAAAATGCTACCTTGGTGAAAGTGTACAGAGTTATATTAAGAACTGGACAGAGTTGTTGTTTGGTTTTGGTTTTTTTTTTCCCCCACCAGCACATAAGAACAGCACTGTGCAAGCCCGGAGTCCTGAAAACCTTCACTTTACGGAAGACTCTTTTCAAAAGGGCTTCCCAGCCATTACACATATATTAACTCAGCAGGACACAAAACATTTGTACAGGCTGTACATCATTTTAGGCCAGAACTTTGACAGCATATGCAATATTCCAGTATTCCAGTATATACGGTTTAGCTGTGCATGCATCCACCCCCCTACATACCTTCAGAAATGCCAGGCACAATCGTACTAACACAACCAGAACAGGAGTGAAAAGGTGGTTAATGTTCATCCACTCTTTATCACACTATAAAAATTCAGGAGAATCAAACACGACTATCAAAAGTCAAGCTCAAAACCAAAATAACATCCAAAAGACAGACGTTCTCCACAGCAAACAAACTGGGGAACATATTGCCAAGATTTTTGTGGATACTTGCGCAATATCATCTACATAGTTTGAAGAAAAGTGTGTAGACTAATTTTGGGAAAAATTAAATCAGTCTATGGAGCGATTAAACACAAAGATACCACCTCTAACTTAGGAAATCTTTAAGCCATATATTAGTGTGAGATGAAAAATTTTATCTAAGCAGCAAGACTGTGTACTTTCAAAGGTATTTGTACCGACTCAGCTGAGACCAGACACTGGCTGAATGAACCTCTGGTCTGACCTAGTGTGACTGTCTGTCATGTTCACCTTTATAAAAAAATGCCATGGAGCACAGTATCTCTTACAAACTGATGACATTTCTGGAACATTATGATATTACATTCATTTGGCACAAATAAGAAATCCACATAACCCAAATCACCCACACAACTCCCTTGGAAATGCAATCTTGACAAGACCTCTGCCATACTATTCAAGAACAGAACCATTTTACAAAAGCTCGTGGTGAATAATTACATTATTAGGACATACAGAAAACTTCCAGTCCAAAATCCTAAATTGCATATACAGTCATACACAGTTTGAACTATTAATAACAGGATCATCCCAGCCCTATAAATAATTTCAACTTGATGAACCTCTATCTATATTAAAACACTGAGGCTCTTTCAATGAATTTATATCAGCAGAAAAAAGTTACAACTTATAACTTGGATATAAATCCAGGTGGCACTGGGCACCCTCAACATGTCAGAAGCTGAACTGAGGTAGGTACAATACTTTTTGTAGTTTGAGAGGTCTTCAGTAAGACACAAAATGAGGGATTGCCTGAAAACTTACATGGTGATTGTCAAGTAGGTGTAGCCTGTTTAACAGCAAGACTGAATTGTTTCAGATCTACCCTCACAGCTTTTACAGCTGTTTCTGAAACTTTAAAACCTCTCACGAAGGAATCAGGCCCTAAAATGAACTGTCTTTTCTTAGAAAACTGTTCAGTCTAACAAGAATACTTTAAGTGAATCAAACTTCTAAATATTTCAAGTCCCGTCATGTATTAAAAACTAGCTTTAGAAAAAAATACTAAAATACTAGGGATAATAGGTAAATTTAATTAGTCACAGAAAAACTCAATGTTTTTGTATGTATTTAAATTTTAATAATATAACTGAGGGAAATCAATTGACATTGTGATTTCCCAAAATTATTAAAACTTTTGGCCTCAGAAACCAAGCAGGGAATACGACACTAAAACAGGCAATTTAGCAAGAAAGTGTAGAAGTTAGCGAGATGCACAAGCGCTACTTCACTGCTACAAAGACATTTTGTAAATCTAATTATAGGTGCATCATCACAGAACAAAAAGACAATGCCCACACCATACCTATTAAGCATTTCTACAACCCTGATAATGATTAAACCCTGGAAATTTAATAGAAAAGGCAAAGGGAAAGTGCTACAGCTGCAGTACTGCCTGCAAATAAGCGGGGTTAAAAAAAAAAGCGAACAGGAGAAACAGTGGGCTCGTAAATAAGTTCAGAGCATTTAATTACAGATCTGAAGCACAGCCTACTAAGTCTACAGAAGCCTTTTAAAGCATGTGAAGTTTGCTTAGAGGAAAAGCCAAACTGGATTTTTATTAAATGGAATCATCTGGATTTCAAAGGGCATTGGATTCAACCTTCTGCTTCTAGGGGTAGGTACAGATTTGGTATAATTTTAGATAATGTCTTTGGTCTCAAAACTTCAGAAACTGAACCTTGTTTGAGGCAAAACGATACAAATGGTTGCTTTAACTTCAAAGTAATGTTTCAAAGGTTTCAATAATAGAGACATTCATCAAAAGCAAGAAACAGATGAAACTGCAATGACAGAAATATCACAAGTCCTTCCTGCTTTGTGCAGTGTCATTTCCAATGCACTTCAGACTACACAGAGAAAGATTGCCAGCGCATCTTTATTGGGTTCATATGAACATACCTATTTTTCGTGAAAGTACAAAAACCTCTTCTCAATATGTTTTAACAATGCCAGAAAATATATAGAATAAAGAATATTGAATCTTTATTCTTTATCCTGAATTTATAGTGCAATATGACTAAAACAAAAGGAAAATTTAAATATGCTCTTCCATTTCCAGTTGTGCTGCAGTTTTATCCAGTTTTAATGTTATTTAACTCTTTGAGAAATGGGGGAAATCATCAGTAATTTTGTAATATAAAGAATAGAAGACTACAAATACTTACTCGATAAGCCAACAAGGCAAAAGCAAAACTGCAGAAAATTAAAAGCAATGCTGAATAACTTACGATGCATGCTTATTTATTTCTCCCCCAAAAGCATAACATGTCTAATCCATCACCTGCACATCCCACTCATAAGTCTATTACATGATTACTTTCCAATACAACTAAAAAACCCAGCATTTTTGCCTTCAGATCTCTTTACTATGGTATGCCACACCTAACAGAGATAAAATGGATTTATCTGCTTCATGTTTATGAACTTTACTTAAATAAGGTTCCCTGACACAATGGTGATAATCCTCCTTACGGGAAAATGAAACACTAGTCACAAAATCCTTATTCAACTGAAAACATCAGAGGAATTGGCTTAAAGATATTCTTTTCAGTAAAACACTTTGGCTTCAGGAATCTGTATGTCATGTTTCCTGTAACGGCATAATCTACTCTGGCTTTTATCACTTAAATGAGATAGAAAACCTTCAGAGTCTAGTAGCAACATCCTGGCATGAAGATGGTGTGATGGAGGAGTCAGGTCTGTTCATTGTTTCATGATGATCATAGAATCATTCAGGTTGGAAAAGACCTCAAGGATCATCAAGTCCAACCGTCAACCCACACCACCTAACCCACTAAACCATGTCCCTAAGCACCACATTGACACGTTTCTCGAACCCCTCCAGGGATGGTGACTCCACCACTTCCCTGGGCAGCCTGTTCCAATGCCTCATCACTCTTGCAGTGAAGACATTTTTTCTAATATCCAGCCTAAACCTCCCCTGGTGCAACTTGAGGCCGTTTCCTCTTGTCCTATCACTTGTTACTTCAGAGAAACAACTTGTTTGATGAAACAAGTTTTCTATAGCCTACTATATTCTTTCCCCTCCTACCTCTTCCATCTTCTCTTTCTTTCTTGAAGAATCCTTAAACTGCATTCTTCAGTAGGTCTCACCTACCTACCAACATGCAGTTTATATAGACATTAATACCATTGCCATTTCCCCATTTACTCACAAATGACGAACTTCCAGACTGTAATGAACAGCATTAATCCAAAGCTTTTTATTTTCTTATCACTTCCCAAGCTGTAAGCTAAAGATTCCTGAGCATTTTGCTTGAGCTGTTCTCCCAAGATGGACAGCCATCACACATTTTTCCCATCTAAACAAAAAGGCAGAATGTAGAAAACAGCCTGAAGCGCTCAGAGAGAGACTGAAACCCAGTCCTACACAGTCCTACAGTCCTCCCCTCACAATCTGAACCCTTTTATTCTAACCATTTGATCTCAAGTCCATCAGGGAAGATTTTAGGCAAATCTCAGCCTCACACGTTGAATCAGCAGCAGAGATATTACAGTCCTCTAAGTCCACTAGCTCACGAGGATCAAACATTCCTCTTGAAAGTGCAGCCTGCTGCAAATATAAATTGTCACACTGAGGCAAACTTTGAATTTGCAGAAACCTGCTGTCCAAGACACCATGGTGTGCTCAGCACAAAAGTCTTTACAGGCAGGCTGGTGAAGCGTTAAATGCTGAATAGTCAGCTACAGGCAGAACTTTGAAACCTGGTTGCAGCAGAGCCAGAAAGAAGCCCTAAGATGTAAGGAATGTGAGTTTACATTCATACTGCTCACTGGAAACACTGTGGCTACACTAGGAATAAATTAATGCAGGCAGGAATTTGTTCAAAAACCTATAATGGAGGGCACTCCACTAGTGAAGCACAGTAGTTGGGGCATAATTCAATGCTTCAGTGGGTGACGAATGAGACAGATGCCTCCATCTACAGCTTCCCGCTAAAAACGTAAAGTCATAACATGCAAAAATCACACAGAGAAACTCTAGAAAGTTTGTGGCTGCCAGCCACGTGGGAATCATGGGAGGTTAATCGTTATTGCTCTGTATTGCACTGAGCAAAAGAAGTCAGAGATTTTCAGGAAGTTTTATCCTGGTTTGTAGTTGCTATAATCTCCAGTCACGTATGATCTATTTCTTGAGGTGGTGCTATAAAACTGCACTGTACGCAGGACTTGGGCAGTACCGCACCTCCCGTGTTTGCTTTAAGCATTAGTACAGTGGCAGGAAGAGTGCAACATTGGAGCTTGTGAGCTGCTTCACTACTGAAGCCTCAAAGAAACCAATGGACCCACAATCACTTAATGACCAATGACGGCACTAATGGGTTGGATCTTACAACGGTCTAAAGCACACAAACTCATGGAAGAGATTTAATTTACCTTGACCTTGTAGTACTCCTTGACTTCAGGATGAATGGAATCAAAGTCACCACTGATGTAATCAGGCAAGAAGCTGAAAGGAAAGCAATGAGCAGTGAAATGAAAAATTAATCCATCTTATTACATTTAATATTTATTTTCTCAAGAGTGCTAAGGGGTACAAGCATTCATCTCTCAAGGGAATAGGTAATACAAAATAAGGTAAAGGATGAACTGAAAGACTGGTAAATCTAGCTTCCCTTCTTTGCTGAGGAAGCTACATATTGCTTAGATGCTTGTACGTCTCATCTCCCTGCAGCAGCAAGGCAAGAATTGTATGTGCATGGTTCTAGAAAGACAACGCTACAGGCTCGGGGGAGAGTGGCTGGAAAGCTGCCCAGCAGAGAGGGACCTGGGGGTGCTGGGCGACAGCCGGCTGAACACGAGCCAGCAGTGTGCCCAGGTGGCCAAGAAGGCCAACGGCATCCTGGCCTGCATCAGCAATAGTGTGGCCAGCAGGACTGGGGCAGGGATTGTGCCCCTGTACTCGGCACTGGTGAGGCCACACCTTGAATCATGGGGTCAGTTTTGGGCCCCTCACCACAAGAAGGACATTGAGGGGCTGGAGCAGGTCCAGAGAAGGGCAACGGAGCTGGGGAAGGGTCTGGAGCACAGGTCTGACAAGGAGCGGCTGAGGGAGCTGGGAGGGTGCAGTCTGGAGAAGAGGAGGCTGAGAGGAGACCTCATCACTCTCTACAACTGCCTGAAAGGAGGGTGCAGTGAGGTGGGTGCTGGGCTCTGCTCTAAAGTAACAAGTGATGGGACAAGAGGAAACGGCCTCAAGTTGCTCCAGGGGAGGTTTAGGCTGGATATTAGGAAAAATTTCTTCACTGCAAGAGTGATGAGGCATTGGAACAGGCTGCCCAGGGAAGTGGTGGAGTCACCATCCCTGGAGGGGTTCAAGAAACGTGTAGATGTGGTGCTTAGGGACTCGGTTTAGTGAGCTAGGTGGTGTGGGTTGACGGTTGGACTTGATGATCCTTGAGGTCTTTTCCAACCTTAATGATTCTATGATCTTTCAAATGTATAATTCAGTCAGCAAAGTATTTGAAAAAGCACATCTCAGTGCTGTACATCAAGACTCAGAGGATATTGTTTGTCAGAAGATGAAGATGACAATGATGTTTCTTAGACAGCTGGTATACAACAAACGTTACGAAGATTTGTAGTTCAGTTGTTATTGACATCATCCTGTTTCTGTGCTTCTCCTTGACTATTAAAAATACTCCCCCCAAAATCTGGAAGCCAAATGCTCAGTGACTTTTAAGTCATATCTTGCATGTACAAAATGTGTATGAACTTGGTTTCAAATTCTAACCCTCATTTGTACAGTAATATTGCTTCAAAACACATAGAAACTGTAAATGAGTTTACAGTGCCAGCTGAGTTACAAGGAACTGAGCAAAGCATATTGGGACATATTTTTCTTCCACATGATTTCCAAGATTTTAAAAGAGACAAGTGGTCACTGGCCACCATTCTCTTTGAAAACTGAAAGCTGCTTCAGCAGAAGCTGGCAAGTATAATTGTGAGTTAGTTCACATGCAACTATAGCATTTCAAATTCACTGCTCTGTGCCATTTACTAAGTCTGTTGTAAAAGGATACGTTCTAAAGGTAACCTCTCCAAAAGCGACGCTCCCACACTCGTGGTGGGAGGAAAGGCAATGCCTTCTGTGTCAGGTTTTGTCAAGGGGACAGAAACCAACCAAAAGAATTGCAAATGCTTCAAGTCAGTGTAGTTCAAAACCAGCAAAAACTAAACAGAAAACTAGATTCTCTCTTTCATTGTGAGACTGACCTTTTCAACATACAAAAAAATACGACTTTTTCAAAATTTAAATTTTAAATTGCTGCCTTTCTACCTTTCCCCAAGTTTCCCAATGACATATTTACTGAACACGTCAAGCTTAAAAAACTACATGTATTGTCTTTGAACTTGTTATGTTCCTTTCATTTCTTCCTGATTGAAACAAAGCCATTAAAGTAAACTCACTCTAGGCATTACTAGCGGTGGGCAGCCCTGGATGCAGCCCCACAGGTCGGGCAGGAAGAACAACAGCCAGTTGTCACAGAAAGCCAACTTGGTATGACACACACAACTACTCTGATGAAAAAGCTAAAGCCTTAAGGTTGTTTATCTTACTGAAATGCAGTACATAAATCCAAAAGTGTCTATCTTTTTTATTTCTCTAAAATAACTATAGACTGCAGTGCTTTTAAATAATCAACCATTTCTCCCTAATGATTCAAGAGGCACAACTGAGAGCCAAATTAGCCAAAAAACTATCTTCTCGGAATCAAGTGCTCCTGCGTAGCTTTTGCTCTCATCCAAAGTAAAACCAGTCCATGACAAAAGCTAGCTGAGGTTCTGCCTAAATTTTTACAAGCAAAATAAACGAGAATCTTGGTTACGCCTCCCATGTGCTTTGCCAGGGTTCCTGGCTGCACTGCCCAACACGTCTCCTCGGCCAGAAAATGCCACGTCCATTTTCAAAATATCCTCTTTAAATAGTTCACTTGTAGCCACCACAAAGACAGAAATTACTAACAGAGAACAAGGAATTGTGACTGGGAACTTCAAATTTTCAAAAAGCCTAAGCCTCACATCAATGAAGATAAGAATTCTTTCCTCTTCTCTTTTCCTCCCCTTTTAGAAACACCAGAACCAAGGAAAATTCAGAAAGTCACTCTTGATGAATCTAAAAAACATCCCTCATGAGTAAATCTCAACTCACGCTGTCTGCCTTGCAAACACCACAAAATGTTTCAGCTTTATCTTCAGAGGGTGGCGGCTCTTTGTAGCTCATTTACCATGCAAAGAAACAAAAGCAAGACAACCTTCACTCACGAGTCAAAAGCTGCATTTGACCTGCTCGCTCCTTTTGAGTGCTGCGGAACAAATTGCCTGATTCAGGTGAGCAGAAGTGAGTCAAAGCTCTTCTCCAATTAATACAAGTGAAAAAGAGTCATTGTGGGAAGAATTGTCCTAGACTGACTAACGTCAGACAACATCAGCACTAACTGATACAGAAAAAGGGGAAATAGTTGAGAGAGATATATATGCAAAAAAGCCCATATTAAAGGAACTTAAGGATATTTTGTAATAGCTGTTTTTCACTTGTTTGGTTTGGTACAGTTTTGTATTTTCCCCAGAATACAGACTAGTCCAGGAGAACAGGCTCAGGAGAATCACGTATCAAGTTTACTACTACATAAGTGGAAGAAACTACATCAGAAAAAAGTAACAAGAAAGTCCCCTCCACAAAATTTAAACCAGCAGTCGTTATTTAAAGTACGGATTAAAATCAGGTATTATATTAGAACCCACGTTCTCTCACCCTCTGACCTCTAATTCATGAATAATTCTTATTCTGTAGCATAACCGTATTGAAAACAACATATATCTCAGTGACATATACGGCACAAATCCTTTAATGAAGGAGGTTATCTTTATGCCCATGATGGCAAAAGAAGTCTTTAATTCCTTTTCAAAGTGCAATTTAAAATTTTAATTTCTAAGCAGTCCGATTGATGAAGTCTACTGCATTTCAGAACCATGTTCTACCAGGCTCATTAGCTATTCATTATCACTATGTACAGAAGGTCATGACCAGCTAGCTCATCTGGCTTGATTCTCTGCTGCTTTACACTGGCACTTATGAAGAGTGAGCCAACTCCATAATCCTAACGGGACTGAAAGTATAAAATTCATCTGAGATTAACCTAGTCTATCAAGCCTTTCCTAGGGCCATCAAGCAGCGTAACACCAGGCAGTGAGCAACAAAAAGTCCTCAGAGGCTTTGGGCCAGAGTTTTTCCTTCTCTCCTCATTCTCTTTCCTTTTTTGGGGGTTGAGGATGGTTTTCTGTTTGGTTTTGGGCTTTTTTTTTTTTGTTGTTGTTGCTTTGTCTTTTGTTCCCATCAGGGTATTTCAGAGCCATACAGCATCCATCTAAAATGAAGATGGAGTCAGGAGGGCCAGGATTGCTTTCAGATAAGGACCTGAAGGCACTTCCATAGCACACTGCTTATGTTTCATGTATACAACCTTTTTTTAAAAACCTCCGGAGTTTCAATATGAAAACTTTAAAAGCTCAGCTAGCTTACCTAGAAAAAACAGCACAATTTCTCAGAAGTTTTGAGATGGATCCCAGTGAGGGGATTTATCCAAATTGGATAAAGGCTGAATGTTGACTGAAGAGTTTTATGAACTCCCAGGACGCTTGGCTGGAGAGCAGGAAAAAAATATTCCAGTAAATTTGCCATAGTTTCAAGATACATTAATGAAATTTTAGTCACGAGTACTACAAAACAGTAATTGACTCTTACTATAAACATAGGTTACAAAATAAAATGGAGCTATTTAAACCTTGAGGTTCTCATGATAAGTAAGCACAACTGTGCCTTTTGCCTTCAAAAAACCCATCTAACGGACACAGCTTAATTCAATAAGAAGTTTTATTTTTAAATATTCAACACTAATGAATAGCATGTTAAATTTAAAACATCAGCATACTTGGTTCTTTATTCACTCACTCTAAGAATTCAATGTGGACTGGTAAATACGCCTTTTTATGCAACTATGAAAAAGAAAAAAAAAACAACAAAACAAACTTACACATCATGCTCTAACAGTTTATAATAAAAAAACCTGTGCTGCCTCCTTCAATAAATTGCACTGGCATAACTGTTCAGTTCTATCATTAATTCAAAGTTACAGTTTCCTAGTATTATTGACTTTTCTTGTGATGTAGCTCCTTTAGCACATAATTGTCTGCAATTAGCCTTTTTTAAACAAATGTTAACATCAGAGACATGAACATTTAAAGGCAGTATGTGCGGTACCCTTTGCTTCCCTCGGTTACAGTAGAAAACAATCCCTCACAGAGAAGCCATACATGTCTCAGGTGTATCATTTGAGGGCACAGAGTGGGTTCTCTATGCTTTTTTTTCACTACTAAAAATAAATTTCAAAATCAATGCCTTTTACCCTGGACTAACAGACACACATAAGCTACTTCCCAGTAGAAAAAATACAGTGAAGAGAAAATGCTGCAGGCTTAGCGTGAAGCAAAGGCAAAGTCAGCTTTGACTTTCATAGGCATCTAGTAGTTGGGAATACAGAAGACAAAGCACTTGACCATCACTTCAGAATAAATACTAAAATCACAGTTTAACAACCTCCTTTCCCAACAAAATCCATGCCCCTAAATCTACATTTGCCAACTGTTAAGATGCACTTTCAGCTTGCCGTCCTGACTGTTGGCCTTGACTAGAAGGGTGAGTGAGGGCTGTTCTCCTAACAAAGGTGTTACGCCTATTTAGATCTGTCAAAAGTATACTGTTAGCTGCTGTGAAGATCAAAGTGTTTTTTTAACTCCCAGAGACAGGTACCGCACAAGTAGATGCCCTTTACATTTTGTCTCAAAGCAGCATACCCGGATGCCGCATCTAGCTGTACAGAGGGGAGTTCCTGGGGAAAGGAGAAACATCACCCTGGGAGATCTATTCTGAGTTAATGGCTATTCAATCTACAAATACCTTCCCCATATTACCTGCAAGGTTACCACAATAAGGGTCACAGCTGAAGCTCAGAAGCCAAACACTAAACACCAATACAATTAATGAACTTCAAACTGATCATAAAAAAAGCATTTTGTTTTGTTTCATCTTGAACAGTTCGCACTAAAGATTCCATAACTTATTATTATCACCAGGCCTTTAACAAACAGCCAAAGCACAGTCCTTACCTCCTCCATCTTCTACTTCCCAATCAAGACTCTCTTCAAGCCTGCTAACTTACAAAAAGCCTCCACGGGTCACATCACTTATTTCAATCCACAAAGCCTCCCTATCACTATATATTATTGGTATCAGGGTGGCACTAACAATGTTGCACTGGTTGCTGTATGAATTCAGAAAAAAAAAAAAAACTAAACCAAACACAAAACCTTCCAGTTTCCCATCCCTTAATAAACCCTAATGTTCATTCTGCAATTGCTTACGAAGAACATAATTCCCAAAAAACTTTTTGTACGTTACAATAAATCCAGATAGGATTTAACAAGATTTTAAAAAGGGTGGCAGGGGGGACAGGCTGGGACAACAACAGTACTGCAGACCGCAGTTTAACAAAGAAAACAAGTCTATGCATACATCAGGCCATATACAGAGAGCAGATTCGTGTGACCCTGCCAGAATTCTTTGCACAAACCGTTTCCAAACCTGTGGATCACAGCCAGGAAGCTCTGTGGTTAAAAATACTTGGTAATATTTGTCAACCTTGGAGAAGAGCCTTGTTTCCCTTTACTTTTTAAAGGCCTTAGTGATAAAAAGCATAAAAGTATTATTTTATTTGCAAACGCTATGATTTAAAGAAACAGATAAAAGCGTGCAAAGATATGAGGGCAATAATGCCTTCATTTATGCTTGCCTGGTATGCAGTGTCACTTTGTGAATAATAAAAAAAATCTGAAATAAATTGTAGAACATATTACCCTCAGCTCAAACTGCCATGCAAAGCACACATCAGGGGGAGATGATCTTGCAGGGGACAGCCAACTCACTCCCATTAACAAAAATCAAGCAGCTAACACCCTTCCTCAAAACCTTATTCCCCAGTGATAAAGAGAAGTGTTAATGATAGCTACAACTGTTGCATTTTTCATTTTAATTGTCAATATTGGAAATGGTTCTCCAACTTCAATCAATACCGTACAAAATAAAACAATGCTCCGAGATTTAAGAACTGTTGCTTGTTTTCCGTGGTGTTGAACACCCTCCTGTGTGTCAGGTAAGTACAAGTACTTTGGGAAAAACCCAAAGCGCACAGGACGAGCAACTCCCAGGTACTGCTGCTAAGTACCTGCGACTTCTTATTACTTACAGACTGACCACTTGCTTAAAATAAAGGATACATGAATGCCATGTTGTTGCCATCAGCTTAGAGCCAACTAAAGCTGAAACTATGCAGCACCTCTCAGAAGAAACAGCATCTCACAGGCTCAAGCACCATGTCTTGCCGTGATCCTTGGCAAAAGGAATAAAAAAAGAGGGTTGAGCTGTGAGTTTTCACCCTTGCACAGGGTAGCATGGCTCAGGCCAGCATCTGAATTTAGTGGCTTTTGCCACTCCAAGTTGAGAACCAACTTTTCCAAGACAAGATAAACAATTTCTCACCTTTTCCAGAAGAGCTAGAAACATGCATATATTTTTTCCTCCTAATTAGTTACTAACAACCCCTAAAGTGTGGCTTGAAAACTCATCATACAATTTTAAAAGTCAATTTTGATGACTAGTATTTTAACTCTACATGTCTTTTCTGTTAACTTTTACACCAGTAACAGTCAAGCATAAACAAAGAGTAAGCAGTTATATGTGAAAGACTATCACTGGGATTTCTTTGCTTCCATAACTTATTTACTCTTGCCTGAATACCTCAATTACCTGCCCTGAGTTTAGCATCTGTTTACGTACTACCTACATAAGCCCTACGCAGGAGAGGTTGAGTTTGAAGAACCGGTTCCAAGCAGGCAAGGAGAAATCTGCAGGTTTGCACAAGTCATAATTATGGTTCTCCTGTTTGGGCCTGCATTTTCTTTTCTGATTTTCACATACACATCGTTTTATAGATTAATTTTCCGTTTCATGGCCAGAAAAAGAGACATCTGTAAGGAGGAAGACCAGCCATAAAAGGTGAATTGCCACAAAAAAAGAAAATATTAAAAAACACCTATTCAGAAGACAAAGAAACCTTAAGGAGGAAACCTGAACATCTAATGACAACACAACTACTGAAATGCAACGTTGACTCCAGTATGGTTAATGAAAATGCCTTCTGTCTTGGGCTCTAATCACCTGTAGAGCAGCTACAGAGCAAACTTCTAACC
Organism: Pterocles orientalis; assembly: GCA_011057875.1. Classification (NCBI taxonomy): domain Eukaryota; kingdom Metazoa; phylum Chordata; class Aves; order Pterocliformes; family Pteroclidae; genus Pterocles; species Pterocles orientalis. The sequence goes on along the minus strand of WKFP01013482.1, from coordinate 141,636 downwards.
CTTTTTTTTGGGGGGGAGGGGAGGAGGGGGGGAAGATGTGCTGGAGTATTAATAAAATTTCTTCAGGTTTTGAGCCCTTACACTTATAAGGTACATAAAATTTTTCAGAGAAACAATGCACTGAGGATCCTGAAAACACTCGGGCTACACAGAGGAACAAAACATATCGCTTCATCTTTTTTAGTGAATGCAAGCTCACACGGCAAGGAATGGAGAAAAGACACATAACATAAAACCTGTTGTCTCTATGGCCAAAATTTGCTAAGTCAGTGGGAGGCAGAAGTTTTGTTAAATCTTTCACTGCTGACCTCTGCTTCAACTTTCTGGAGCTGACAGAGAATTGGGATATTCCACCAGAGCACTAGCATTTCAAAAGGTACCTGCCCCTCTTGCCCAGCACAACAGCATTATTTAGAGAGAGAGCAGAAGATACATGCGCATATAAAATAAGAGTTGGGCTCTATCCGATGCTTAGTAACCTTTCCCAAAAAGCATCCTCACTTGACAGTAACCTTTCACAAAAAGCATCAGACTAACTCAAGTGAGTATTCTCCCATTTCTACACAACTTAGCTGAACAACCTACAACTGCATTTTGGACAACAACATATTGGAAAGTTGACTAGAAATTCTTTTAAGGTGAATCCTAATTGCAAAGGCGAAAGGTTGGCCTCAAGAGCTCTGAAGGAGCTAGTGGAGAAGTGTTCAGTATAGCAGTGGCCCTGCCTCCAGTGGGCTGGAGCACCACAGATGGATAAAGCTTCTGCAGCTGGCAGAGAGATCCTCCTCACTTTAACCCTCCTCACAGCGTCACCACCTCTACAGAGTCCAAGTACCAGTATGGATATTTTAGTTACCAAAGTCAGCAGGTTTACAGTTGTAAACACAGGCAAGCAGTTCTCTCTTTCTCAAGATTAGAAGTACTTCTATTATAGCTACAATTGAAATGGCTCTGATAAACCTCCAATTAAAAAAAATAAAAATCTCTTTTATCGTTACCTGGAATATGGATGAAATTAAGAAACAAAATTACGCTGCAGCTCTCCTGTATAAATAAATCTACCTTCTGATCACAACTTACTGTGCTTGTTCAAAATAGTTTTTTCTATCCAGGTTTTATTTGTTCCGTGTTTTTTAAGGAATAAAGACCAAGTGATTGATGAAATGTGTTCATCTAAGGAAATGTCATCTATGTCTTGCTGGGTTTTTCTTCTGTAAAATGTTTAAACTACTAAAAAAACAGATAAGTTCATACCTATGCTCTGCACCTTAATAGATGATGGGTGGAAAAAAAAAAATGTCTGGTTGACAGTGACTTGCTAGACCTAAACTTTTATTTCTTTCTGCTGTTCCTTAGTGAACAAACCTACATGTGAGGAAAGCTAATAACATGTAAGGAAACTTGTGCCACCCTGTCTACTATATGGGCTGTCTGCTTTCCCAAAGACTGCCTCTCCCAAGTGCAAGGAAACAGGCTACTCTTGCTGTTAATGTCTTTCTTTTGCTTTGTTGCAGCGCAGCTTCCAATACTCCCCAAAGAAAAGGGCTTTTTCAGCACCACAGGGAAGATCCTTGCACCTCCATAGATGGCCTATCTGAAAGGTAAGAAAGCAACCACATGGCCATGGTATCCAGTGTAAGGGTGGGAAATGGTCCTTAGGAAAAAAGAAAAAAAAACACCTGAATTTAGTTCTGGCCAAAGCATCATGCCAAATCCTTCTCACCCTCTAAGCACCAGCTGTCAGACAGGTACTCAGAAAGCATAATCTTCAGCTACCATCTAATGCTGGAGTAACTCACTAGCACCTAATTGCGTCAAGATAATTTAAAGAAGCTGAGATTTGGTTTATATTAACTATTTCATAATTTAGCCCACAGCTGCTAAATATTAAAACCACAAAGCAGGCTGTCTCTTCCCAGACATCTCTAATACCTGCATAGTGGCTACCTAGGAAACATGGTACTCATTCGACCTACCGATATTTCCCCTGCAGCTTATTAAAACTAATTTTACCAAAGAAACAGTGATCCTAATCACAACACACAACGGCTATCATAACAATCACAGAGGTCTGCCCTGGTTTTTACCTCTGGTACAGCCTTAGCAGTCCTAACTACTGAGAAAGAACTAACAGCAAATATATCACAGACCCCAAATTTCTACAAGAGGTCAAGGTCTACAAATAATGCTTCCTTCAGATCACATTAGAAGACACCTGCCACTGCAAGTTCTTAACTACAGAAGTCACCAACAAGCATCAAGAATCTACACCCGCGTGCTAAAATCCTCGCTAGGTCCCAGTGCTTCAAACCCGCACACATAACCAGCAGCCCTCCTCTCTCTGCATCCAGTCCACCAGAAACCAGCACAGCTACAGGGAGCACAGCTGGTGAGTCAGAACTCACAAGGAGTTCAACATAAACTTCTGTTCAGAATCAAATTCATGCTTGTATTCAGACTTTGCAGATCAGAAGAGGATGTACAATTAATTTCTTATATGTTACTACATTTAAAACTGATTGGTTTTTCCAAATCTTTACTACAAAGAAAAGAAAATAAATACACAAAAAAACCCCCAACAAAGCGTAAGCATGACCTAGAGAAATTCAAAGGGATCTGTGAAGGGTCTCCAAGGCTACATGGAGAACTTGGTTGACTGAAGTGTATATAAATCTGAGCTAGCTTTAAAATAGCTCGGAGACTGGTAGCAGAGTCGTTACAATGGCAGTGGTTACTGTGCTTGTTTCTTGGACAATACCAGCTTCAGATGCACCACTCTTAACTGTGCTCAAGAAACAAATGTGTGTGTGTCCACCTCCCCAAATCTACTAGTCAGACTGGGGTGCTATAGTGTGTTTTCAGTAACGTAAATAGATATGCACTACTACTGCTATTAAATCTTTTCTTTAATGCCCAGACTGTGTCTGGGACCTGTCTGCTAAATTCGTACTGTCTGTGTCTTAAAAAGCCTAGAGCTGGCTGTCATCATTAATATTCAATGAAAAGCAAGGAAATTGCACTATGGAGGGAAGGTTTGAAGAGAACCTGAGCCAGCCCTCCAGTTCGTAGCTGCGCTTCTAAGTTTATTGTCACCTCACAATACAGTATTTAAGGCATCAATGATAGCATCTACCTGACAGATGTCAAATCCAGACAGGTAAATGTACAGACTTAGTGCTCATTCACAAATGGCAATCACAGAGAAACCTGCACACACAGCTGAGGCATTAGAAACATTCCAAACATACACATATTATATAGTTCTCTGTTCTCCATCCCCCCTCTTTTCCCCCTTTTTGTCTATGTGGGTTAAAAACAATCTTGGACAGAAAATACCTCATTCCGGATAAGTAGTGTGTACCTCAAAGAGCCCCCATCTTGGGCTCTGTACAAGTAATTTTCTAGCAAGTAGAATAGCTGAAAAAAAAGCCTTTTCATGTAAACGTTGGTGCCCTGCTTGTTATAAAAAAATTGTAACAATACTCCCTGTATCAACCTCATGATTTATTATTATTTTAAAAAACTTATAAAACCATTAGCTGCTATCCTACTAAGTTCTATTATTGTCATTAGCATTTTCATTTAATCTTTTATTAAATTTCAACACACTAAAATTTTCTTACAGAATCAGAAATAGATCTTAAGGACACAGATCTACCTATAAATAATATAAATGCAATGAGGAGCTCTTACAAAAAGCCATTCCCTTTGTGTGCAGTGATAGCAGCCATTCCTCAGGGAAGCCATTCAGAGGTCTGACCTCCCCGCTGCCATCTGCGGGCATTTCTGTTGCAAGAAGGGAGAGGAGAACTCTGAGCACGCACAGCATTACGTGTACCTGCTTTGGAAATGACTGGGCACGGATGAGCTGAGAATCAGATGCTCTGAATTACCAATATCTCCTAAGAGTAGCATCAGGCAGTTACAGCCATGCCAAGAGAAAAGCACAAAGATCTTGGACCATTCCCACCTTCAGCCTCTGCTCCATGCACTTGCACTCCAGGAGGTGCAGCACACCCACTCACTCCAGGTAGCAATGGCTGGTGGGTTCTGGGGGATCCCAGCACCGGTGTTTTGGACAACACAGCTCCCTAATTTTCTAAAACACTGTCTCCGTTACCTATGGCCCTGAGAGAGGGGGAGGTGGCAAACACAAACTCCCCTCTTGAGCCGTGGGACCAGGCGGCCAGGTTGCAGCATTCATGAGCTGATGCAGCTTTTCCAGAGGCCAGACTGTGGGATCAAAGAGTGATTTCTTTCCAGCTGTACTCCTGGCTGATATCAGTAGGTGGAAGGGGTGATATAAGGTAGAAGGATTCTCAGCTTTTACAGAATTTTACAAAATGCAGGTTCCTAGATTCATGCCTATGCTTTGTCTAGCCCAAGGAGTAGGCACGAGCAGTTTTCCCCATCCCTTTCTTTCACAAGGTGGGAAAAACAGTTTAGAAATGCAGCTTGTTGATGAAACAAAAAAAAAATTAAAATTACTTTCATAACACATAAATAAGGAATTAAAACTACAACCTAATGGTAACCCATGCTTCATTCACTCTTCAGAGACAACAGAGCAGAACAAGCCACTATACATACGACCATCTGAATCAGCTGATTTACAACGATGGTTGGGGAGAAACAATAAAGAAAAATCCACATTTGGATTGACAGCTTCTCTGTGGCCCTGTGCCAAGATCCCGCCTAATATATTTGAACATGCTGAAATATTAAACCCCAGCAGCACAAGAACTAAAAGGGAAATTTTGATGAGATTTTAAACAGGGTCATGAACATGACTGTATTTCTGCTGGCATTACTGAACAAAGTCAAAACTTGCCACGGCTTTTCCAGTGTGAATGCAGAAAAGAAAGCACTCTCCACTCTGATTAAAAATGAGACCCTGCAGAATGGGGAAGGCATCACCCTCCTGATGAGAGCCCTCTTCAGCGTGTCAGGAACGCTATTAAGAGTTCTCAAAACCCCTCCCGAGGTGTATTACTGTCACATATATGCACGACAGCGCTGACCACTTAATCCCCCTTCTGTCATAGGCGAGTTGGAAAGTAAAAGTTACACTGACACCCAAGGGTATTTTGTAATAGAACACGAAATAAAATAATAAATTTGCAGATGATTTTGGCTTTGCCTCGTGGTACCACATTATACACCAAATATTCCTGGTCTCTCATTCATTATTATTTAATTACAGCAGAATACCTTTCTTTCAGACTTAATTAACCTCCGAAAGGAGTCTGTGACCTTGGGACCCTCCCGCACACTTGCAACATGCTGTCAGAATATTGTTCTTCCAGGAAACACTTATTTTAATACTGAGATTTCATGAAACGCACAGGTTTTTATGGGAAACACACAAAATACAAGAACCCTGCATGTGGTCGCTTAATGAACATAAGCTAGAGCATATCAATTAAAACCACAAATTAACAGTAGATTAATGGTAAAAGATGCCACAAGAGTTTCCCCAGAGGACAGACTCATTATGGACATGATCATGGACACTCTTCCCTTCTACTTTCACTGTGGAGCAGAGAAGAGGGAGTAAGGAAAAGAGGAGCGATCTGCCCAGGTAATTCATATTTGTTTAATACAGAAGAAGCTTAAGTGTCACACCAAGTCCAAGGACAGCACAGCACAGTTCCAGCTTCTGTCTTTGTCAGAAATTGCTGTTCAATTTGAAGCGCTTTTGACTCTGAAAGGAAATCAGAGAGCAGTAACCTTTTCACAAGATGAGAGGCAGAAGCACAGCCCGTGCAGTCGCTTTCACTGCTTTGCTGCAAAGCTTCAAATGACGGATCAATGTTGGCCCCTTGGTGCCAATCAGAGCGGATGCTTGCAGAGTGGGCACGGGTTCAGTAACTCACTTGCCAGCAACCTGAACTCTTCAAAACGGATTCTTCATCACCCTGAGAATTCCCTCTGAGTGCTAATGCCCCCATCAATGCATGCATGCTCCTCGCACTATTCCCTCCTGTACAAAAACATCCCAAAAATCACTTTACAGAGTTTTTTCCTAAAATTTAAAGCATCAGAAAGAAGAGATATTGACACCCACATCTGTCACTTTCTTAATTGAAAGTGTTTGTTGTCGGACCTTACAGATGATGTTTCAACAACAAAAAAAAAAGGGCACTGAATTTTTTACTGACTTTTTCAGTTTTGGGACAGTCTGTCTTTCTCTCACCACTCAAAATACCTTAATGCACACAATTCCAATCTGATCTGTCACTGGCATTTAACGTCCCTGCTGCAGCTTCTAAAATTAGAAAACATCAATCCTCCCACAGATACTGCTGGAACCTGCAGAGGCAAATCACATTTTTGTCTTTGCTGCTATAGAGCCTTCCTTTCTTTCTTTCTTGTGACAGAATAACAGTTGTTCCACTGGAGTTCTTAGCTTGGTTTATTCCAGAGACTTCTCTCCTTTTCAGTTTTATTATCAAAAACATGTTCACTCCCTTCCCATCCTTTTCTGCGTACCCTGTTTTTTCTCCCTCTCTCATTTTTTGCCAGTTTTAGATTGTGCCTGTGCCAACTGTCACCTAACCCTTTTAGCTCTCCTAAATACCAAGCAAAAGCCCTGCTGACAAAGAAACAGATATTCAGAGTTCTGTTGCATCGGTGCGTATAGACCATATGATTTCAAGCCCTTGCAGAGTAACTCCACTCCTGCAGTGAGGAGGTGACAACCACAGGCACCACTCTCAACATCCTAGGCCACAGCTGGATGACCAGCACTCTGAACAATGTAATTAGATTTGTAATAAACCCTACTGAAAAAAACCAACAAAAGCAAATCACCCTGCTACCTACTCATGTGCTTTAAAAAAAACCACAAACCCCAGCCTAAAAATCCTACTACCCTCACACTAAATATTTTGAGCCACATCTGAATACCAGATACCAGTCTCTCTTTTATGGCGAAGAAAAACGAAGTCCAAAGGCACATCCTTTTATCTGCTGCCATTGCTTCCCACTGTGTCATTGTTTCATATATCAGGCAGTATAAAAATACACTTTTTCGAACTCATTGATCCTTACCAGTCTTCTTCACTGGCATCCTATTAGTTTTCTCCACACTAACGGGATAATCCAGTCTCAAGCTGTAAAACCCTAATTGTGCCTTCACTTAGACAGTCACTCTTCTTTAGTCATAACGCTTATAATTCCTGTGTTGTGACATTAAAGAAGAAAAACTGAGTGACAGTAAAAAGAAAAAAACAAACACAAAAAAAACCCCAAAAACCTCTGTTGAAAACTCTGCCAAAGTTGCATGGAATCTTAGTTTCCCCTCATTCACCAAGTGCATTTCAAAATCCCAAACAAAAACCAAAACCTCATCTCTAGCAGAATCTGCATGTAGTGTGCCCACAGAGACAGTCACGGGGAAGTTTTAGGTTGTTTTTTCTACTACAACCATGGTGAGCTGTATTCATTCTCCAGTACTATTTTTGTTGGACCTTTTTTTCTTTTGTACTCTATTTAGTTCAACATTCATTGCTACTTAGAGGAACAGACTGGGACATCACTCCAAACAGAATAAAAGCTGTGAGCTTTTTATCTGAACGCATCCCTTCCGTAGTCCATTTCAGTACTTTCTTTATATGGTACCTGCATACGTACCAATTTGAGCTAAAACAAGATTACTGCAGGACAGATGTATGTTTATTCCAAACGTGTTTATGATCCAACTGTCTCGCATCAGACAGGTATTTTGGTGGCATTCTGAAATTGCAATCTAGCCTTTCGTCTACTCCTCTCTTCTCTCATCTCTCTGAAGTTCACTCTTCTAGGTGTGTCTTTGCAGTGCTTATCTGTTCTGGAGGTACTGATATGTACACAAGTGCTTACAAAAAGGTAAGAGAGATGGAAAATATTTGCAAGTAAAGGTATTGCCTACAGCATACAGAACAAGCTCCCTCTAGTATCTGAAACCATCCTACTACCTCAGTGCATGGTTCAGCCCAAACACTCTCCATTTCGCAGTTGGGCTAATTGGCCAGAGCTGAATGGTGTGCTGATACTGGTCCAGAGTTCTGCAGAGATATCAACACCAGTCTGAAGATAAACTCTAGACTCGCTTGTACAGAATATCCCACACAGGCAGAGAAGCATCATAAGACAACCCCAGTGGAACTTAATGCATGTCCACTTTTTTTTAAGACACACTGTAAGCTTGGATCCAACCTACCTTACCATTTTCACATCTTGCCACATCATCAGACATCATTCTGCTCAATTATTCTACGCAATTATTCTACTGCTTATATCATTTCCATCTTCCTTTTGACTATCTCTTAACATTACTTCCCCCTGTATTTTCATTTGTTATCCAAAAAGATCTTTCCTCCCTTGTCCAAAGCTCAGAATTCTCTACATTTCTCTATAACTGACATTCACTCTGGTTTTCAGGTATATTGCCTAAAACCTTTAAAAAAATAAAAGTCTTGCATGCAAGACAGACAATAAATTGCACCCTTCTTAAAAATACAGACAAATGAAATCATTAGAAGACTTCTTCTCCCTCATTTTGCTAAAATAAAGCCCAGACTGGCACCTAAATAAGTCAGGTAGTAAGTTGCTTGGAGAGGAGTGTGCACACCCAGGAGTGTGATTTTTATATGAACTATGAGTTGAAGGAGAAGATTTGAGTTTCTCTGAATATAAATGTATCTAGGAGTAGCTTTTGAGATTCATACACATTATCCATGTGCTTGAGCAAATTATTTCCAGTAGCCGAACAAAACTAGCTGTATGATGTCTCAGGGCTCTAACTTTTTACCGAGGATTAATCCTCATGTTATAGAATTACAGAATTTGTAGAGCTGCCTGGCAACCTTACCTAGTCCAACTGATTAATTGATACTCGACCCTTCATGAGGATGGTTCTGCAAACGGTTCTGCAGTTTTTGCCCCATGGCTTCTCCTCATCAGGAGAGGCACACAACGTTTGGCCTTAAATAGTCAATTTATTAACTGTTCTCATTTATCAACGGTAATAAGTAGCCTTGATCACAGTTTGAGAACACAGCTTCTTGTTCTAGGTAGCATTTTCTGTGAAAACAACGATGGCACAAAACACTTTCAAATGAAAAGCTGAGTCCATTTGTAAAACAGAAACACTCTCAGAATACAATTAGATCTAAAAACAAATCTTAGCAGAAGAACTAGGAAAAAGAGTTTAAAGATAAATGGATTTATATTTTAAAGGTTTACTTCTCATTATATTCTATTATGCATAAAGTCCCCCATTCGCAAGCTGCTGGCTTCACTAACACTAAATTTAAACAGATTTGAAGTATACAATCATCTGTTCTCAAAATAAAGGTGCCCATTTGGATGCAAATTGTTAAACGTCAGAACTTCTGGCTTTCACACAGTTATAAAAAGAGAGCGGAGTCTATGAAGAAAGAGAATAGGAAAGAAAACCAAGAAATAAACATCCAGAATATGTTTATGCTCCAACAATCACTAATAAGTTTACTGAAAGAGCATTTTAGAGACAGCAAAAACTCATCTGAATAATTTATCTACGGGTGTTATTTGTGTTAAGTCCCATTACATAATATTCTGTAATTTGAAATCACCTGGAAGGGACTATATTGACTCTCTCCAGGAATTTTCTGGACTAAAAAAAAAAAAAAAAAAAAAAA
>WKFP01013482.1:68298-108596 GCA_011057875.1 Pterocles orientalis | reverse complement strand
ATTGTGTCCAGTTCTGGGCCCCTCAGTTCAAGAGGGACAGGGAACTGCTGGAGAGAGTCCAGCGCAGAGCCACGAAGATGATGAAGGGAATGGAGCATCTCCCTTACGAGGAAAGGCTGAGGGAGCTGGGTCTCTTTAGCTTGGAAAAGAGGAGACTGAGGGGTGACCTTATTAACGTTTATAAATACGTGAAGGTTGAGTGCCAGGAGGATGGAGCCAGGCTCTTCTCTGTGACATCCAGTGATAGGACAAGGGGCAATGGGTTCAAGCTGGAACATAGGAGGTTCCACTTGAATATGGGAAAAAACTTCTTTCCAGTGAGGGTGACAGAGCACTGGAGCAGGCTGCCCAGAGAGGTTGTGGAGTCTCCTTCTCTGGAGACATTCAAAGCCCGCCTGGATGTGTTCCTGTGTGATCTGATCTAGGTGTTCCTGCTCCGGCAGGGGGAATGGACTAGATGATCTTTCGAGGTCCCTTCCAATCCCTAACATTCTGTGATTCTGGGAATTTTAGCCAAAAACTAAGTTACACAATCATAAAAAAAAACCCAAAACCTTACTTTTCAAAAAAAATCCTAAAAAATATATTTAAATTTCAACGCTCACTTTGGAGAAAAAAAAAAGAATTAAAGCATACATCAACTCCTTTCAAAATGAATTCTTAAGTACCAAAAAGCACAACCGCAAGCAAAAAAACCTGAGTATTAGTAAATATAGTAGAAGTAATGTGTTGTCAGAGGCAGGAGAGCAACTGTGTTTTCACTAGGCTGAGTTCCTGGACTGTCTTCAGGTACGCTGCCACACAAAGTTCATTACAATGATTCATATTCAAGACTGCTGGGTTTGGAGTAATCTCTTGTCAGGTGTTAGATTGAATATTCCTACATCCCTCACTTAGGATATGATTTTCTCTTCTCTTTCCCGTCATTCTTCTCCCATACTGTCAAACCCAGGAGCCCTGGTATCCGCCCTGCCTTACACTCCTTGCAGCAAGCCAGAGCAGCCCTGTGCTGTGTCACGGAGAAAAAGTACTTGCTGCCATCATTTCGACTAAAACCTAAGTGATCTTTTCATGGCGAGGCTATGTGGCTTGATGTCACTGGGGGAAGAATCAAGAAGTTTATTCTTTCAATCTCCTCCTTTTTTGTGTTCTCTGTTTGAAAAAATGATGGTTAAAGAAATGATGTAACATGTAATCATCTCTTTTTTTTGCCCTAAGTATACATCTATTACTACCAGGTAACAGTAAAAAAAAATGGGCAGGGACAAAAACCCTAAAGTGCACTGAAGTGCATAATGTGAATTCCGACTTTTTTTTTTCTCCCTGATAAAGCACTTGTATTGGATGTCTTTAAAGAATAATTTGTCAAACTGCAGATCCTCCCAAATCAAACAAGCTGCTGAAACACAGGCGGGAGATCATACTTGTACCTTAAATCCTGTCTTTTGCAGGATGAGAAGGAATCCAAGCTCTCCAGAGCCATGTACTTGAATCTTACTGAGGGCTGGTCTCTGGCCCCAGGATTCCCCAGAGATTTGCAAGCCCTTATTCCTGCAGTGCCACTCACCGACCCCGGGTCTAGGCTGGATCCCACTTTGCAGAGCAACGTGCAAGTGCCCCGAAACTTGTTTTGGACCTTGGCTCTTCTCCAGAGGATATGCAATCAGTAAGTGAAATCTCTCATCTAAATGTTGCCTATGTAACCCGCGATTGCTGATGAAGGATCTGCTGAGTCTGAAATATCAAACCCTGACATCCCATCAGGCTGACTTTCAAATACAATGTTCTTCCACCACTTCGTAAGTACGACGTGCCTAACAAAACTCTCCTACAACCTGCCTACTAGTATCCTACACCTAAAAAAACCACATACACCAAATATAATTGAAGGTAAAATAACTGAAAGAGGGTGCAGCTAGCTTTTTTCTGCATCCACTACCTAATTATCAAGTGAAATGGAGAGGCTTCAACATCAGTTTTATTTCTGAAGTTTTTAAATTATATTGGGTAATAATTCAGTGTTAACGTGCACTGACTTTAGGCTTTGAAAGCAACTTTTTCTTTTTTCATTTCATATTTTCCATTGCTGCAACATTGATTTCTGACAGGAAGAAGATAAACAACTACAAACATGATGGAAAGCCCCAACTGACTGCAATTTTAATTGCCAGTCAGCTTTGTTATCAGGCAAAATTTAGTAGCAAGCTGACTCTACATGGAAAAAACTGACAAAAAAAAAATCGCCTTCATTAGCATCAAAACATACATATTTGCACAAAGCATCAGACTATAAAGAGCAAAAACGCTCTTTTTTTTTTGATCTGGGACTGCTCATTCAGTGCTAGCAGCAGCGACATGCATGCAATCACCACTCCCCATCCCACAGTGAGCAGGACATGGGGCAGGCAGGAGGGCGGATATGGTGTCCTGCTTTCAGCTGGGACAGAGTTATCTTCACAGTAGCTAGTGAGAGGCTGTGTTTTGGATCTGTGCTGAGGAGAAGGCTGATCACAAACTGACTTTATAATTGCTGCCAGGACAGTCAAGGACTTCTCAGCTTCTCTGCTGTGCCCGTGTCTGCAGGGGCAGGAGAAGCTGGGAAGGAGCACAGCCCCAATTAACAGCCTAGGATTCGACCTTAGGTTTAGGATTGAGACCCCAATTGGCCATTGACATATTCTATACCATGCATGTCAGGCCCTCTATATAGAGAAGGATCTGTCTGGAAGTTCACACTCTCTCTCTGGGTCACCCCTCTCTCAGGGTTGTCTCATTCTCTTGGATGCTCAGGCTTTTATCTTTTTTCTGGGATTATGGTTCTGGGAATCTCCTTGCTCTGGGATCATTAGCTAGGAACGGGCTGAGCCTTGGTCATCGGGTGGTGAGTAGTTTCACTGTATATCACTCATTTATATATTTGTATGTATTACTATTATCATTATTATTATCATTATTCTTTTCAATATTATTGTAATTCAGTTATTAAATTGTTCTTCTCTAAACCCACGGGTCTCGTTTCCCCTTAAGCCTTTAATTCTCTTCCCCATTCTTGGTTGTCGGAAGGTGAGTGATCGGCTACATGGTGTTGGACTTGCAGGCAGGTTTAAACCACAACACAGAGAAAAGGGTTGTCAGCTGTGCCAAGGCAGTAAAGAAGGAGAAATAATCTCCTACTCCTACTGGCCACCACATCACAGCCACAATCAATGCTATTGTCTCTTCTGCTTCAACTGAGCAATATGCATTAATAATTCAAACCAACCTGCGAGTGTAAAGCAATAAGCATAAGTTCATATATTCATGTCTATGATTAAATATTTTCAGCTAACACATTTATATTTCAAATTTTGTTTGCCTAAATTGGATTTGCAATTGCCTGCAACTCATCAAAAAATTAATCACACACTTATTTTAAATGGCACAAAATATACTAATTCTCATGCTATTAAAACACACATCGCTCCTTAGCAGCCCAGAATAGATTTCTGCACAACCATTTTATATGATACTCTAACAAAAACTTTTGTGTATCAAGGAAATTTCAAAACTCATAAAAATCAGAAACTCCAAGTCTGTTAAAAGACAACTAGAATATTACAATGCATAGTTTCCTAAACAAATCAAACTTGCACCGACACTTTCTTGAAAAATTATTTAAACCATTCAGAATAATCTTGGTCTAAATGTTGTTTGGAAATAAGTATCAAAAAGAGGGACAAAGAAGAAACCAGAGAAAGAAAAATCAAGATGTTAAATACAATTTCCTAATGCCTGTGGAACTGCTTTTTGTAATGTATTTTCTAATGTCTTGATAATATACAGCTAGCCAATGTTCATGCTACATAGCCTTGTGTACAGATCATCTCCCCTACCTTAACACAGAAACCGTTCAACAGATTTTTAAGCAAACAATAATAACAGTAAACTATCAAATACAGCACCCAAAGAATGGTCAAAAAAAAAAAGTATTCCTTCTTAAAAAAAATAAGGTTTTATGTGCCATTCTTTAAAGGCACCATAAGGCAATTTAATTTGAGAAATTGGCACATCTTATGGAACTAGCCCCAATTAAGTGAATACTTCAAAACACTGAAATTAAGCCACTATCTTGGAATTACTTGTCTAAAACATTGGGAGCAGACAACATAATTTCTGACAGTTTCACCCCTTTGGATCTGACTGGCCCCCACATTTCTTCCATTCATTCTCTTAGCTCGCAGATTGGCCAGCGGTAAGCTACAGTGGAAGTTTCCTCAAGAAACTGGAAATATAAAATTAGCTATGAATTAGACTTGATCTTACTTGCTTTATTTCATATTTGGAATAGCTACAAGTACATATATACTGGCATTTGCACGAATTTAACCCAGAATGGTTTCTTGGAAGCAGCAGATTTGCATCGCTATTACTCTGGTACTGGCACCTCCCTACAGTTCTAAGGGCAAAGCTGAACACAATTTTGATATTACAATGTATTGCTCCTTTTAGAAGAATTTTAGCTACCTGCATCAAGACTAACTTGATCCCCAAAATCTTCCTACACAAAATAAATCTACAATTGAAATACTATTCTTGCTAGGCACTTTCTTTTTGCTAAATTTTCCAAGAGTCAAGAAAGAAGGTCAGCTAGCATAAACTAGCATATAGACGTAAAAGATCTGATCTATAGTATAATTTTGTCAAACGTTTCTTTTGTTATTCATATTTGAAAACAGAGCAGAAAAACCCATAAGGAAGGACAAAATATGGTATTTGCATTCTTAAAATATTACAGATGGCGTGAGTTAACATTTTCAAAAGAAATAATCACCAACAACAATCATCTTTGGGAAGTTTTTAGTTATCTTGATGAAATGATATGTTCAACCATCACAAGACACAAAGAAAGCTTATTCGGACAGGCAGAATCAGCTACAAGCCAGACTGGAAACTGTAATTATGAATGCAAAATCAGATTTGTCATCTGAATCCTCTTACATAATGCAAACACAAACCCAATACTTTTCACCCTGGGGAAAAAAAAAAAAAGCCAACATCTATATGTTATGAATGAAGATGGCATTAGCAGCAGTTTCCCAGTTCCTAAAACCGATAAAGAAACAAGTGCATTGTTTTCAAAACCTCTCCTCAGTGATGCTATAAGAGAACCTTAAGATGAAATTTCCAAGTAAAACACAGGATTGAAACTTTAAAATTATACATTTACTGGAGATAAATCCAGCCTTTCAGAAGACTTTTAGTACAGAGAAGTCCATAACTTTGGGGAGTATGAAGTTTGGATATTATTTAGAGAGCAACCCAATTAGTAACCCACATAACACCAATAAAACATCAGACCTCTCTCTCCAGTTTGCTCTGCCACAGAAAATGTTGAAGTGCTAAAACCTTAGTTTTGGTATTCTTCCACAAGAAGGCACGATGGGAAAGGGAACTGAGAGGGTGCTGTTCACCTGCTGTCCTCTGCCTCTGAAACTGCATCACGGCAGTTCCCTAAGGCCTCCTAAAGGGAGAAAGTCTCAAAGGGAATGGAAAAGTTGACTCTCATGGGAAACTTCAGCCCCCAAATTTGGGACTGCTCCATGTTTTAGGAAAACCTGCAAGCTTCTGGACTATTCAAAAACTATTTTTAGCAGCAGATTTGTTCATATCTCATTTCCAGTTGCAAATATGATCAGTACATTGCAGATGATTTTTATCAAAATGCTACAGAATTACTGTTTCAGGCCCTATATCTCAATGTGTTACAAGGATAAATAGCCCCAGAAGTGCAAAATGAAATAATTTTTTCTTCTCATTTTAGTCCACATTTTTCATTTTGAAGAAGAGAGACTAGACTTAGGAATATATTAAAATCTGAAGCTCAGAAGTGAATTCATAGAAACCAGGTACGAATTCTTTGTTTCAATTACCTCTTATCTAACTGTATTATATCCCCCCTTTTAAATTAATGCTAATATGGAAGTATTTTGCCATCCCTTGATCGTAAGCCAGTCCATTCAATCTTTACTGAAAAAAAAAATTGGCCTCCTCTTTCCAGCCACTTTCTCCTCACAGCTAAAATCTGTGCATTCAATAAATAAAACTAGACTTAGCACACCTGAGCTTATTCTGAAAGTCTGCTTTAAGAACATATCCCCAGTGAAACAAAAACTCCACAATGCAGTCTTGCTCAAATGTTAATACATTACATATCGTATGGTGTTGCTCTTTGTTCTCAAAATGGTTCAGCCAAAAAAAATCATTAAGAACTATACAGTACCTGTGAATCTTATTACAGCAAGTGTTTCTTTTCAGTGTTGCTACTTAATTGGAAATTATCACCCCTTTAAATTTTCCATAGGAACACCGCTTACAAGTGTGCAAGAAAATATTATCCCAAGTGTAAGAAAAATTTATCCTAATATCTTTATTTCAATCAGCCGAGTGTTGGCCAAAAAGAGTATCAATATTCTATTTAATTTACAAGCTCTGTCCATAACGAACACTTCATTATCAGCAACAGAAAATATTAGAAGACAGATGTTCAAATGTGATTTGAGTCACTGCACCAATCCCAGGCTATCCTATCTACCAGATGTGCTGGATACTCCAGACTAGTACAAATGACATTTTCATTTAAAGTAGTGTGTTCCTGCACTTGGCCCGGTTTAAAATCAGTATTGCTAGCAAAGACATGTTAAAATGTTAGAATGTTTTATTTGTTTAATCTGGACTTAATCTTTCATAAGCCCCTGGAGCCTACAGTATTATTCTTACCGGGCTTTGAAGCACAAGAATTATACAGAAGTCAGTCTTTTCACCTGGCTCTTATCTCTCTCCTTTTGCTCACCCATCCTTGACCAGGTCCTCTGCTAGCTCCCCTGGGTCTATATAGGGGAATTCCCAGACCAGAGTCTTATATGTTGAATATTAAAGACAGTTAAAAAAAAATAAAAACACAAAACCAACACAAAAATCCTCCAAAAAAACCCAGAAATAAGAACAAGTAAAAGGAGGAAAGACTTTCGTTAATTCACAAAAAATATTTGTTTACTCACTAGTTTTTACTAGTTTTCTTCCAAACATCTGTGTTGATCATGCATTAGCTAAGACACTCCAGGTCAAGTTCAACCAGCCCACTTATAGAATCACAGAATGGTTTGGGTTGGAAAAGACCTTAAAGATCATTAAGTTCCAACCCCCCTGCCATGGGCAGGGACACCCTCCACGAGCCCAGGTTGCTCAAAGCCTCATCCAGCCTGGCCTTGAACCCCTCCAGGGATGGGGCATCCACAGCTTCTCTGGGCAACCTGGGCCACTGCCTCACCACCCTCACAGTGAAAAATTTCTTCCTAATATCTCATCTAATCTAATCTCTTTCTGCTTATACCCATTACCCCTTGTCCTCTCACTGCACTCCCTGACAAAGAGTGCCTCCCCATCTCTCCTGTAGCCCCCTTCAGGTACTGGAAGGCTGCTATTAAATCTCCTTGGAGCCTTCTCTTCTCCAGGCTGAACAACCCCAACTCTCTCAGCCTGTCCTGCTCCAGCCCTCTGATCATCTTCATGATCCTCCTCTGGACCCACTGCAACAGCTCGATGTCCTTCTTGCGTTGGGGGGCCCAGAGCTGGACACAGTACTCCAGGTGGGGTCTCATGAGAGCAGAGTAGAGGGGCAGAATCACCTCCCTTGACCTGCTGGCCACACTCTTCTTGATGCAGCCCAGGACACGGTTGGCCTTCTGGGCTGCAAGCACACACTGCTGGTTCATGTTCAGTTTTTCATCTGCTGACACCCCCAAATCCTTCCCCTCAGGGTTGCTCTCTATCCATTCTCTGCCCAGCCTGTATTTGTGCTTGGGATTGCCTCCACCCAGGTGCAGGACCTTGCATTTGGCCTTGTTGAGCTTGATGAGGTTTGCATGGGTCCATCTCTCCAGCTGGTCTCTCTGCAGTGTGAAACACCCAAGACTGGCATTCTCCCTAGCAAGGAACAGGTAATAGCACTGCCCTGACATCTCTGAATCCTTGATGCACAAGATGCTACACGGTACATAAGTATTGTAAAGGCAAGAAGCAGTTTTGCCAATGAAGAAAGAGATCAGCTTCTGCCGTGCGTAACCTCTGCAAGGCCTCGTCTCCTGCTTGAAGCAGTCACTGAGCTTTTAACGGATTTTTTAATTCAGGTTTTTTTTTTTTTTGTTTACAGATGCAATGATTTCTCTGTGAAAGATGAAAATATGATCAAACTGCCATCTTTATAAACTAAACTAAGGTTTAAAAAAAAGAACTAGAGACCCTGGTGCTTTCATTTATCTTGTGCACAGGTAAAACTGAGTATTATCAAGTCACAGTTCAATCTATCAATAGTCCTCTGGCAGAGAAAGAGAGTTTCAGAAATTTGGTTTAACAGCTAGCTTTCCTGTCTCAGAAACATTTGATGTTGTTGCTCTTTTAGCGAACCAAAATCAATAGCTGTGAACAACAGAAGTAGGTTAAACTTTCCTTTATGTGATTAATTCTTCCTGTAGCTAACCCCACTCCTAAGTTCTACAGCTTCAAAAGGCTTATCTGGAGGGGCATAAAATGGCATTTGCTTTAAGCCCTATTTTGAGAGGTTCCTGCACGCAGCTGGTCCTCACCCCTGACAAGGTCTGTGATTTCAGTGAAGCCACCTGCTCTGGGCAGAGCTCTGTTCCTCAGGTATCAAGATCCAAACCATACTTTTCACTGTCTGAATACCGGCTGCCCAGAACAGTTCAAGCCCCATTGCTAAATATTATTCCTGTGATGCTCTTCATTGTCCCGTCTTGATCCCTAACAGTTCCCTCTTTGAGATTTTGTCTGTTCCAGCTTCCAGATGCACACATCACCCCACCATCACCCTCTGTCAGCCTCACTCTTCCTCCCACATGCACCAAAAAACTCATCACCTCTTCTTCACCTGCTGCCTCCATTCTCCCCCACTACTGTTCCCCAGCCCTGTTGCCTGCTATCTCAGAGTCTGCTTTATGAACCTTGCAATTATTTCACTTTACGTAAAATTTAGCAACTGTGAGAGCTAAGTAGAAAGCAGGATCAGAAGAGCAATGACTTTCTGGGCTTTTGTGCAAACATATGAAGAAAACAAAGAAAAGGGGACAGGTTCTCATAAAATAAGAATAAAAGTAGAGTGGTCATGCTATTTGTCTCGATATGCAACAACCTTGTGCATGTCCTGTCACTCTACCAAGGCTGAGACCACCGAGCTGAACCGTTCCCATGCCAACGGCTTCTCAAAGATCATATCACACTCCAGGCAGGAGTAGGATGGAGGCAAAGGGGCCTCAGGGAGGGTGGTCTGCGCCCAGTGAGATGCAGAGACAGCACTGCTACCTCGCTCTCCGTCTGAAGGGCTCTCAATCCACTGGAGAGAGGGGAGATGGGCGCTACCTTCTGCCTGGTGCAAAATACACTGCCTCCTTCCAGCAGCAGGCAAGGGTCACAGCGAGAAGTCCCCACCAACCCTACACCCCTCACCGTCACAAATGGAAGAAAAAGCCTTTGCAGGAGGAGGAGACACTCACCTCCCCCCAAGGAGGTATGCTTCTGGTTTCAAGAGTAAAGAATGGGGACAAACAGGAGATTGAATCAGATCTGTTTTCTTCCCAGGCATGAGGGGCCTATTTCTTCACATATAACAAAAACAACAAGCAATGTTTAAAGAAACATTTACTTACTGAGACAGTTTATTTCACTAGGGCATTCCCAGTCTCTCCTCTTTAGAAGAGGAATGACACCATCCATTCAACAATAAATGATGCAATATGCATTTAGAAAAAAAAAATAAAAACAAAAAAGAGAACCACTAAACCACTGTTCTGTTAAAAATAAGAATGCTAAGAAAGAAATGCTTGTATAAGAGGAGATAGTTAAGTAGTTGTACAGAAAAATAAAAAATACAAATAATTAAAGCTAACCTTTAAATAACTGTTGCAGTCTGTAAAAGACCCGCTGCAAACTTTCATAATATTGTTTGGAACATCAGTCACTTGGCTCTTGCTGAAATTCATTTTTGACAATGCAACAGTAACATCTCAGGAATGATATTAAGTTTCTACTTTGTATTAAAGTAGAATTGTATTAGCATGGTACAGTGTGTGTATCCCTGCTGGGATTACTTTCATGCTGAAAAAAACAATGTTATTTTTCTATTACTGAAATAAGTTATCTGTTTTGACAGTGGAAAATATATTTCACTGAACTATAAACTAACAAAATCTGTCATCTAAGAGGATATCACTAAAGCTTCTCTTCTGGTGTGCTTTCAATTCCTGGCCAGCAGCAATTCTGCTAATTTTTTTGCACAAACTCATTTGACTTGTGGCATACCTGTGAGCCCATATACTAAAGTTATCATGTCCAGTCCAATTACTCTTCCTCAATCCCTGACCAAACTATTGGGAAACATGCCTGAGGAGAGAACAAAAGATTGCAACTGACAGATCTATGTCCTTCCAAACAAAACTCAAGCATCCCCCTTCCAAGAACTCTCTTGATCTTACATTTGACTACCTGCATCCCAAGAGAGTGAACCCTAAAGCAGCTTGGAGAGAGGGAGAAATGGGGCATCAGAGTTGAGTTTATATTCAAACACATCAGTACTTCACTGTTATCATTTCTCAAAGCACTCAGCCTCATCCTAACTTCTCTTTTGCAGTTCAAGCAGTGGCATTACTGGTCTCCATCCATCTCTCACACTGGTGAGTTACCTTGAACCTCTTCCAGCTGGCCCTAACCCCTCCATTTCTTGTCAGGGGATGGAAGAAGTGAGCTCTAACAGGGATCTAAAAGGAGAAGAGGGGAAGAGAAGGGAGTCACCTTATCCAATAAAATCTGCCTCTGGTACAAGCAGCAAACAGTTTCAGATATGAATTAAGGAGGTTATCAGAGAATCAAGCCCCTCACTAATGGATCAAGGCCATCATTAGCAAATCCCAGTACTTCAGCAAAGTCCAGTTTTTAGCCACATAATTACTTCAGTTCAAACCAAAGTGTACATTTCCAAACGTACATCCTAATTTGCCATTGCTGAATGCTGTGTAACTTACAGTGCATTTTGTATCAGTTCTGAAGCTGACCAATACACTTCCTCACGTTGAAGCCACATGTCACAATGCACCCGCAGAGTAAAGGAGTTTCGATAAAAGAGACTAAATTATCATAGAGGAGGTGCAAAAAAGCAACAGGAGTGTCAGGCTTAGGACTGGCTCATTTACACCACACAGGTTGCAACTGCTGCCCTGAGGGGAATTTTTTTTTCTTTAGCAATAACGCCAGATTCAGGAAGAAGGCAGGGAACTTGAATATATTCTAGAAAAGCGACTAGCAATCAACTGAGGTGCAGAAAATTACACCTCTGAGGGAAGAACCAGCTTTCTGTCAAGTCTGCCCACGGCAGCAGGTGTCGCTGTAAGGCAGAGGTACGGTAACCAGTAAATTATTGGGACACAGTCAGGAACAAGAAGCAGAAGCAGGAAAAGATGTTTTGTGGTACGTGGTAAGAACATGGAAATACTTGACAGCTGGTAGCTATGCACACTTTTTGTGCTAAGTGTTTTGGTTGCAAACATGATCAAACTGCAGATTGTTAGTATACACCTGCTTAAAAAAAAAGCATCGAAACTCCTACTATTGAGGTAACAGCTTGCACTCAGTATGAGTGGTTTTCCATTTACTTACTGAGTGCTCAGTCCTCTTTTACACATTAAAGAGTTTGCTGTTATTTGGTGCAAACAGAACTCCATGCAGCATCCAGTTAAGCATCTCTGGAGCAAGGCTCGTGGTTGATTCCCCTGAGAACAGCTGGGAACTACCCAAATGATGCTTTTAAATTTTGCAGTGGGTCTTTTAGGACTAAATTCGAACATAAATTTCTGTCACTCAGTGTCCAGTCATCCCAGGTTCTGGAAATTGCATCTTCCAGGGAGCAGTGTCAGCTGGGATACACCCAGCACAAAGCAAGGGCCAGAAAGCGTCTGTTCTGTTCTTTACTTATGTGCCATTTCGGCCAGAGGCTGGTATTAAAGAGGCTTCTTCAGGTCCTTTAGGATTCTGTAACGTGTTTCCTTCCACGCTGCCTGGAAATTGCAGGGGCTGATGCCTCCCTGAGAGGAGAAGGGTTGTTTTTTTCTCCAGGAGGGTTTTCATCCTGCTGTCAAGGAGTCTCTCTCTTCTACTCCTTCATGCCTGAAATATTAGCCTTCAGTTCTCGCTGACACAAAAAAGCCATTTTCTGCTACAGCATTGAGCCATTTTACAAAGAAACTGTCAGAGAAATTAAGAACTAGTCTTCTGCTACAAAGGCTGACAAAGCAAGGGGAGTAGTTTCAATAATGACAAGGCTAGAAAAATGCTAACTCATAGTCCAGAGACTGCTAGAACGATGGTGCCATGATTTACTTAGATGGAAAAGAGGGCTGTTCCTGCTTACGAACAGATCTTACAAGGTCTTGACTCGCCCTAATGGCTATAAGCCAGGGATAGAAAAGTCAGTGTTTTTACCACCACCACCAAAACCTAGTACTACAGGTGCTCATTTAGTTTAAAAAATAAAAAGAACACTTACAAAGCAGATGCATATTAAGCAAGAAAAGATTTTGCAGAGACTTGAAATGGGCGCTCGGGCAAACCCTGAATGTGCTGATTACCTGCACTGTCTGCAGCCAGACAGAAGATGCAGACCAGCAGAACTGCTGAGCAAACTCCGAGCAAAGAGGGTTTCTCCTGGACAGTGTTCAATCCTGGAAGAAGCAGGGTAAAATAGCTTCTCATCAAGGAATCCCCTTAAAGCCGCAGGTAGAGCATACTTGGTGTTTTTGTGCTTCTTTAACCAGAAACCATTTTGACAGGAAAGGTTTTATGCTGGCCCCTCTGAAGCACATTCCTAGTTTTCCTGTGGGGAGAGTTTAAGAACTTGGGACACGCACACACAGGGTCACTCCTCCAGCGAGGCACTGAGCTACTACTTCACACAGAGTTGACACCCCCATGCCACGTTAATGACAGTCACGCAAAGCAAACTCCCATCTAAGGGCAGCCTGGTTTTTCCTGCTTCCTTTTCCCATTTACTAAACATCTAACGGAGCTGAACCTGCTTTCTTCTTCCAGCCTCAAAACAGCACTCTCTCCTCCATATGCTTGGAGCAGCCCATTTGCCTTTGCACAGGGACTGCCCAGAAGCCATGGTACATGCAGCTTCTGAACAAGCAGGGCGGTTAAACAAGGGCATCAGGGCACTGTGGGACATCGGGCAAGCCAGGTACTTTATAACATCTTTTCCTCTTGTCATTCATCAGTCTCTTTTTTTTTCTTTTTTAATTTAATATGAACAGGAGTGGACCTAAGAGTTTTTGTGCTCACAGTGAGTGGCACATTGGAGGCCCTCTCCAGGCACTTCTGTAAGAAAAACAAGACAGAAAGCAGACAGAAAATGGATAACATAATATCTACAAAACACACAATACCCACTGGAAGGAACCTGTAGGTTGCTAATGTTGGTCCCTAATGCAGCAGCTCTCTACTTATGTCTGTACAATATCAAATAAAACACAACCTCTGGGGAAGAAACCCATCACCTCCTGCTGTTCCTCTATGTATGCCAAACCTCATTTACCAGCTCTGCAAAGACCCTGAGCTGTGACCAGAAAAGAAGGTGCCAAGAGTATGTGCTTTGCTGTGGACTGGACCCAGCCTCCCGTGACTGCGACTGACAGCTAGGCAGGAGGTGACAGGCTTGGTGGTCTACTCCTGTGATATTTTTCCCTGGGAGTACTTGGTCTGTGACCTGAGGAAGGTGTGCAGCCACACCAGGGGTGGGCTCAGGCAAAGCAGGAACAGCCAGAGCCCTGCAGACAACACTCAGGCTTGGGGAAGGAGACACTTCACTGCTACATCCATCTCAGGACGCAGAAGTCAAGCCCAAACTCTGAAGGCACAGCCTGAACCTGGGGAGACACAGCAGCAGCTTATATACCTGCACTGTGAAACAGCTTTAGAGGAGGAAAGAAAATCCTGCAGACCACAGTCAGGAAGAATAAGGTTGTAAAAGGTCTTACTTCACATAAAGCATAACATCAAATTAGTGAGTACAGTGCAAACAGGCACCAATTTTATTTAAAAATTGGCTTTTGGCTGTCTTCATATTTTTTGAAAATGATTTTAGAATTGCATGGCCTGGTAAAAATTTGATTTTCCTTGGATTAAATAATGGGCTTCTGTATATATAACAGCAATGTATTGCTTGCAATATCCCTTTGATAGACAAGTTTCAGGGAAATCTGTTTTGAAAACATATTTAGTAGTAAAATCAGAAACCATTTTCAAACTAAACGCTTCTGTTCTAAAAGGCATGACTTTTATTAAAGAAATGCTTGTGGTAACGTAAGGAAATGCAATCACAATATAAGAAGAAAAGGGAGAGTATGATGTGTGCAATGAGAAAGAAAGGATTGCTGCTCAAAATGTTCAATATATTCAGTACATTTCAAGTATTTATGTTGCTTAGAGTATTAAAGCATGTTAAATTTCCACCTAGGTGGTTTTTTCCCCCCTTGTATTTACTATTATGTAGCAACATTAAACTGGTCTTTTTAGTAGTTTGTAATTTTAAAATATTTTTATTCTCCCCTTTGGTCTAGTTGCATGGACTGTTTTAAAAGCAGTTAAAGTTTTAAGCTATCAACAGCAAAGCAGCCCTGAAAGCGAAATTAGATTTTGTTACTGCAATTGCCGTAACAGCAGAAGTGTGCCCTGTGGGTGACCGACGGATCTTCAACATTCCTGTGACATGGTTCACACTAGCTTGGCCCATGTCCTGACCTGACTGCAGCCCATAATAAAGTGAGCAGCGCTGCGTTAAATGTAATTCTCCTACGAGTAAGCTGCGTCAAGTTTCCAAGGTGTCCTATCATTAGAAAACAAAAAAAAGTTCCAGCTTTGGCGGAGGTGAATCCACACAGCTACAGCGATTTAAAATCCCACTGCCGAGAGCCACACATGCAGTGTATGTTTGCTCATACTGGATGTTGTCAGCCCTCAATTTTGAACCATCTGTTACTGCACTGAAATACAAATGAGTTTTTCGAAGACAGAATGCCCAACCCAACAGCGAAAAGATAGCTGGGAAGTCCATAAACATGTATCTCCAAGATACCTGTGAAGCCTGAAAAGCCATGATAATAAAATTCAGAAAGGCAAACAAGGTACAAGAGGCCACTGAACCATAATTTCTGTTTTCACTGAATCACCTTAAAATATACATTAAAAAAAAATTGCATCCCAAATCTATTTGTGGGAGTACATCATCTGTATCAAAAAGCTGCTATGCCCTTGACGATATGAAAATCAACGTGTGGTCTGTAGTATCAACCATGGTATCTTCTTCTGCGAGGTTTTGATGTTATTTATGTCCAATTGAGATCAGTTACTTCATCTGCATCTTCTGCACACATTCACTAGTCTTCCAAACAAGCACATACTCCTTTTACTCAATATTAACTCAAATCAAACGCTTTTCTCCCAGAACTAGTGAATTTGGTGTCACAACTAGGCTACACAAATAGCCCCGAGAGCTGAAACCGAGAAGCACCAGGAATCACTGCTTGAGAACAAGCATTTTTTGAGATATTACAGATAGAGCCATTTAGTCTTTTTAGTCTTTAAACCACATCATAATGATACTGCACCTCAGGTTCAGGAGAGTTGGGCAAGTAAAATACTTCCAAATCAAGCAAGTTAGTACAAAACTGAAAGTGAACAGAAAATAAAAATATCTGTTCTAAATTTCCTTAGAGGAGCCTTCCTTCACCTTGCAACTTAAACTGAACAATGAGAAATAGACTAAAGGATCTGCTGTCTTTTTAGTGCAAAGCTAAATAATATCTTTGAAACTGCCAGAATCAAACTTTAACCAAAATTTCCAATTTCTTACAATAAACTAAGCTATAGAGTCTGTTATTTGGACCAAGTTGCAGGATGCGATTGGATAAAGGAGGACCCCAATTCATCTGTTCCCACCTCCTCCCCAAATCAAACACAAACATGTTGCAAGCCTCAAATTACCCAAGTGTAGCCCCTGTTGTACTCCTACTTTTCAAAGGGATGTCTCCGTATTGCCCTTTCTACTCCCTAATATTCAGCTCACCTTGACTATCTCATGCCAAGCTACTGTTAATGGAAAAGGAAAATACATATTTAAATCCCTCTCCTACTCATCAAATCTGAATAAATAAAAAGACATCATTTAATCATTAGTCTGAACCAAGAATGACACTAATACAGACACAGAGGAACTCTAAATAAATAATTTTATTTTTATTGGGGTTCTTCTCCCCCTGAAACTTAAGGGTGTCCGTTAAACTCCACTTTCCTCTGCCATTTGAGAGTTATGTGGCAATCCCAAACACATGAAAACAAATTGTTTGTCACCTCCTTCTCCTCCTCCATGCTCTGCATTTATGGTGGTTATAACTTTGCTACTCATAAAGAACAACAGAGAACACAGTCCAAATGCAGCAAAGTCAGTATTAACTAATAAAAGGAAACCTCATCACAGAAGGAAAAAGTTATCAGCAAACTTAAAACCCGTCTGAAATTAACACAAAAATTCACTTCCCAGCAGCCCCGCAGTATATTCAGAGCCAATTCCCTCAAGGAGTGCTCAGCTTCGAGAAAGGGATGAGGGAAGAAGTGAGGAGAAA
The DNA here is from genome assembly GCA_011057875.1 of Pterocles orientalis. Classification (NCBI taxonomy): domain Eukaryota; kingdom Metazoa; phylum Chordata; class Aves; order Pterocliformes; family Pteroclidae; genus Pterocles; species Pterocles orientalis. The sequence continues at coordinate 91,878 of WKFP01013482.1, read as the reverse complement.
TAAGTAAATCAGGAGAAGCACTATGTGCACATCTATATACATACATTTTTCTTATTAGCATAGTCACTGGATAAGCCTATTTCCTACAGATTTAAATATACAACTTTAACACGTTATTTCTTGTGGTTTTTAAACGCACAGTTTCCACTACACAGCTTTCAAGTCATTAAATTTCAGACAAGCATCTGAGGGAAGAAAATTTTAAAAAAGCCATAAATTAAATAATTTTTAACAAAACTAGATCAAGCAGAATTTCACTTAAGACCCTTCCCAAAAGAAACAGGACAATCCACACAAGTTTACCACTCACAAGTTACTTTCAAAGTAAAAAAAAAAAAGGAAATTATTCTTTCATAGCTCAAGTAGATCTACCAGCATATTGCATTTTTTTATCGCCTGTACCAGGATCCTCTGTTTTCATTCCAATATCTCCTGCTTTGAAAGGATAAGTGTTCTGAATCTACTAGAATCTCTAGGGAGGACTGCCTTATAAAAAAAACCCCGAAAAACCATCAAACCAAGTTCTGCACTTATTTATATATGTACATAAAAATTGATTCTATGCATATTAACATAGTATATACACTAGAAAGTTAAAGATTTTTAGCAATTTTTCTAACAAGAGAAAAAACTTTTTAAATTTATGTAAACTTCCTTTGGAAGCAGAAAAACAATATTTATTGTCAACACGGTATCTTTTCAACAGCAAATGCTATTTCAGAAATCTTTTGATTAATATTTTAGGTATATGGAACTTGATATTAACTGTCATAAAAATCAAGGTAATAAGTTATGCTAAACTATCTGAAGAGCATTAGTATAACAATATTTATTCATAAAGAAGTAAAACAAGGGAAAAAAAGCTCTTCAGTGAAAGTTCTGCTCTTTCAACAATGTTTCTGACAAATACTTTTGAATCTTACATATTCAGTAGGGTGGTTAAACTCATTGAGCGTCTTTTAACGTTCTTAAAAAGTACTTTAATCCATCCGTCTGAAGAACACCCCACCAGGCTGCTGGGGCTGCACCCAGACAACAGCCATTTCTCCACGTTTGGAGGCAGCAGGGCTGGGTTAAAGGTGCGCAGCTCCACAGGGGACTGAAATGCGGGAAACCATTGGCCACATGCCACCACCACAAAGTCCAGTTCAGGTCAGATCTTGAAAATCATTCACACCAGTAATACTTGCACAGACACAAAGCCTCGTGCAAGCCTTCTCAGGAGGAGGCAAGCACAGACCTCCTCTGTGGTCCGTAACCTGACTCATTGCCCAGAGCACGCAGGCTCAGCGGCCAAGGACCCAACACAGATTCCCAGATGAGGGCACAAAATACTCCAGTACCTAAGCAAGCACAACAGATTTCATACTTCACCATATACATCAAACATGTGCCATCTTAAATTAAGATCATGCCAGAGAAGCAACATGAAGTCACTTTCAGGGTCTCCAGCAAGCTTAGATGAACCATGCTCTTCCCATCTGTGATTTGGAAACAGGGAAGAATGATAAAAAGAGAAACATCTGAAAAAACCAGAACATCCACTGCCTCCTCTTGATGACTTAAAAGCATGTATTGTTTTATGAGTTATCATTCCTGTTCAGGAAACTGTGGCAGTTTTTGTTGTTGTTATAAAAAAATAAATACGACTACAACCAAAACCCCCAAACAAACCCTAGTTAGCAGAACCCTTTGCCACCCAGCCCAACAGGATTTTCTTAGTGCCAAGGGGCAAGGGAAGCACAGTGAAGATCTAAATATCACTCATCCTTTCTCAGTTTTGCTGCTGCAACCACACAGTTAACATCCTGCTGCTGGTGCTCTGTGATGGAGATGTTGTGTCCTCATGTCTTTTCCATTCTTTTCCTCTTCCCCCTCTCCCTCATTCAATTTTGTGTCATGTTCATTTTGTTTGTTTGTATGAGCACAGAGCAAGTGAACTGAGCCAGCATCGTCAATTAAACCAAAGTCAATTTAGAGAAAAGTACAGAAGGTTAATTAACTGCTAATGATTTTGGCATTTGTTTAGGTTAGTCCCTTAACTTAATTTATTGATGTGACAGTATATCAATGTGCCATGATTTATAAAAGACACCTCAAAAGCAAAAAGGTTGGTCATGCAACATTCAGAATTGCACATTAAAAATATGTACAGCTGTAATAAAAACTGTTTTAAGGGAACGCTAACAAATCATAAACATTAATTTCACACCTGAAACAACATATCAGAGGAGAATTGCTCTGAGAACCAGGCAAGCCCAACTGAGCCACAGAGTATTCTCCGCTCTTAGCAAAGTGTTAGTACTTAAGTTCATAAATACAACTTTAGAAACTTAGTGCCAGGCTGCCATTTCCAAAGCCCTCTCCGAGGTCATTTCATGGCATACCCTGATGCACTGTATTTTCACAGCTGCAGGTTAACAGTGAAAATCGGGGACATGAGATATCGATGCAGATTTAAATGAAAGCTGCTCTTATGATGAGTACAAGGTAAGCTGCGGCACAGACAGTACAACCCAGTAAATTTACTTCAAGTTAACTTTTATGTAAGAAATTAAAGCCAACTGTGACAACAGCATGAGAGGATAAATAAATACATGATTCTCAACCACTTTCAGTCACGGGTCAATCTTCCAGGCTGAAGCACTCAAGCACGGTCAGGTCAGGCTCCTAGGCAGCACAAGTACAAACCACAGCGTGAGCCTAGGAAGCCACTTCTTCCTGCTGAGGTGGGAAGGCAAAGTGGCACGGCTTCGATGAAAACGTGAAAGTTGGCTTAGCGTAGCATTTAGGATTCTGAACAAAAGCAAAAATTAACCTCTGTGGGTTTTGGGTTTTTTTTTTTTTTTCCCCACAAACGAACAGAGCTACTTTCTTAGCAGCTTTAGATGTAGTGTGTGCACCTTCTGTCTGCAGAGGTCAAAGCTGAGATGAGCAGGTAACACGCTTGGGCTCAGCAACACAGGGCAGCAAGGAATCACGTTGCCATTCATAGAATCATAGAATGGTTTGGGTTGGAAAGGACCTTAAAGATCATCAAGTTCCAACCCCCTGCCATGGGCAGGGACACCCTCCACTAGACCAGGTTGCTCAAAGCCTCATCCAGCCTGGATGCACTATGCACTGAAATCCTAATTAGGCTTCTAAACAAGAGCCTTTTGGGATTCCTGCAGAAAAATAAGGTATATGGGAAAGTCTCCTATGCTAAGGGGTACAGGAGGTAGGGAATCTCAGCCAGAAACATCCATCCAGCCACTGCCCTTTTCTCGCTCTAAGAGCAATACTGCAATTCCACATTTTAATTTCAAAGGATCGACAGGCAACTATGAACCATCCCGCAGTCAGGATATTTAGAACAAACCAAAAGAGCCTTGTCACATTTTTAGCAGTGCAAATGCAGAACTCGGGGTAAGAAAGAGACTGAGATAGCAATCAGCACTTACTGCAGTTAATACAGTGGACCTGAATAAAAGATAATTAACTTATTAGTGAACTTTCACCCAAATCAGCTCTCTCCATCATTAACAGTCTGTAACCGAGACAAAGGTAAATGGAAGATGAAGATAAGAAATCATTCAGGAAAGTGTTTTAAAAATAGCCCTGTTGGTACAGAATGTCATGTGGCTACACTCCCATTATATATAGTACATAAATTGCAAGGCAGATACATTTAAAGAAGTGTGGATGCTTAACCAATGCCCTGAATCAAGAGCTACAATAAATAAAAGATTAATGACTTTTTGTTGGGAGAAGACCCTCGGAGAAGAGGGAGTTCTGCCTTGTGGAAAACAACGAAATGAAACGCAGACATTAATTTTCACTATCTGCACTGAACTTCTGCAAAATAAACATATTTTCAGACCTTGCTGGTCACAGTAGAGATAAAAGCAGCACATATCTAAGAAATAATAATAATAATAACAAAGCCAAGTTGTAAACCAATGCCACTATTTTAATTCTCACCATGTCACCAGGGTAAGAATCAAAGAAAAATCCAATACATTACAAACAAGACGAGTGCAGCACCTGGTGAGAGCTGGGTTGTGTGTCTGTGCACAACCTGTCGTAAGAGACAATACACACATTTCTCTCAAAGCCCTGCTAGACAAACCATACTTGTTAAAAAATATCTGAAGATGAAGAACACTGCTCTTGCTTTTGCAGCATGAGAATGAAACTGACAGCACTGAGATACAATCCTCTGCTCTTCTACAGCCATGTTGCCTGTGTGACTCCAAGGAAGTCATTTCACATATTTCTTCTTCTACTATACACTGTTATACGGTAACGTTATCCCTGAAATACGCAAAATACTTTAATATGTACCATGCCATAATCAAGTCCTGACTGGACAGAAACTTGAGAAGGATTAGCACTGCAACCAAACATGGCACAGAAAAGGGGCTGAACAGATTCCAGTTCTCATTTCATTATATAGTATCCCAAGGTAGCTGTCAGGAAGAGGAAGAGATTCAGCTGCTTCTTTCACACTTCAGGTTTCTATCTGTCAGCCACAGCAGCTTCAGTAGTGCTCCTGTGTTAGAGTGATGTCATAATACCTGGATACTGACCGTGCTGGCACAGGCAGAAGAAAAGCAGTGGTGGCTGAGAGACCACTGTCATATTCAGTCTCTTCATCCCTTGACTCCCTCAGAAATACGGGCTACATACCACATGGCCCTCTACACACAGAATTTGTTGTTTGGCTTAGAATCATAGAATCACAGAATAATTAAGGTTGGAAAAGACCTCAAGGATCATCAAGTCCAACCGTCAACCCAACACCACCTAACTCACTAACCCATGTCCCTAAGCACCACATCTACACGTTTCTTGAACCCCTCCAGGGATGGTGACTCCACCACTTCCCTGGGCAGCCTGTTCCAATGCCTCAGCACTCTTGCAGTGAAGACATTTTTCTAATATCCAGCCTAAACCTCCCCTGGTGCAACTTGAGGTCATTTCCTCTTGTCCCATCACTTGTCACTTTAGAGCAGAGCCCAGCACCCACCTCACTGCACCCTCCTTTCAGGCAGTTGTAGAGAGTGATGAGGTCTCCTCTCAGCCTCCTCCTCTCCAGACTGAACCCCCTCCCCAGCTCCCTCAGCCGCTCCTTGTCAGACCTGTGCTCCAGACCCTTCCCCAGCTTCGTTGCCCTTCTCTGGACCTGCTCCAGCCCCTCAATGTCCTTCTTGTGGTGAGGGGCCCAAAACTGACCCCAGGATTCAAGGTGTGGCCTCACCAGTGCCGAATACAGGCGCACAATCCCTGCCCTAGTCCTGCTGGCCACACTATTGCTCACACAGGCCAGGATGCCGTTGGCCTTCTTGGCCACCTGGGCTTGTCAGCTGAATGCATGATGGTTCAGTATGATTTTGCCCGAAACAATCAGGAATAGACCTCACGCATTACCACCCTCCTGCCAAATGACAAAGGGCTGCAAAACTTTATTTCCCCACCCTCCTCAGTGTCCTTGAGCCTAGAGCTATCCAAACAAGACCAAGTTCTGGCTTTTCTGTGACATCTTCCTTCCCATCTCATGCAGGACACATGAGAGTACAACAGAGCTGCAGATCCAGAGAACAGCAACTCTCACCTTGTTCCCTTCTCGAAATGGAGGAATGTGGGAGGGAAGACAAAGACAAAAAAGATAAAAAGGTTGCTTTTATAACTTCCACTCCCTCCTATGCCAGCTGTATCTGTTGAATTCTCTCCTTAAGAAAAATCCTAGAGATTTTCACATCAGGCTTTTAGACGTTATTATGACATGGTCTAACCTAGCCTCTCGATGTGTTCTCCCCGATTTCAAGACATGCTGAAGTCGTGGATGAGAACATGTCTGAAAATAAAGCATGATATACAAAAAACGAAAGTGCTTCACTTGCAGGTTTCAGACGCTACTGGATATGCCCTATTGATCCAGCCATGCACAGCTCTGAGCTGTTATCAGGCAGCTCCAGAATGCAGTCACTCAAGGCCAACACCATAGAAATAGCAAATATCACAAAAGCTGGACAATCTTTTTGCCATTTTGAAAATCCTTCCATTCAAAACTGTATACCCTCCTACTTGCAACAAGCTTGTTTTGAAATCCAAAAGTAATTTTCCACTTGCTACTCCTGCTGCTCTTGCCTCTCTCCCCCTTGCAATCATTGCACAGCAACAGCACTGCAGATCCACTGTTCTCAAAGGAGCAAAGGTTGTGCTTCTTTCTCCTCAGACCTACGCTAAAAGTCAAGCTCCTTTCTAGCTTCACTTTCAAAAAAAAAAAAAAAAAAAAAAAAAAAAAACCAAAACCAAAAAACCCCACCCTGCAAAACAACCCTCCCCCAAACCCTGGGGAGATAAAGCAGAAGCAGTTTGATTTATCTTCCTCAGTAAAATGCATCCTGCTTTGACTATCAGTAAAACCACTTCCTTGCAAAGTGCTGAAAAACGTAGGAAGAAGGCTGTGGCACAAATATGAAACCTCCTTTAAAAGTTTAGTCAACTGAGGGAAAAAAAACCTGGCAGCCAAGCTCCAGAAGTAAGAAGAAGAAAAAAGAAGTATTTTCTCCTCACACTCACCTGGCCTCTACGCATGCTTCCTTTCACCTTAAAAATTTAAATCTCAACTGTTTAAGGAAAAAAAAAAAAAGCCTAACAACTTCATCCTTAGCTGTAAGTGAAAGCAAAACTTCAGACATGGCCAGCTAGCTGCACAGCAGTTCTCCTCTGCTGGAGAAAGGAAAACAGATACTTGAGACTGCCCCAGCAATTAAGATCTTTACTTCACACAGGGATGAGAAGGAAAACACATCACCCCCGAGGCACATCCCTCGTCAGCATAAAATTTACATAAACCACTTATTACAAATGAGTCATATTATACTTTTCTGTGCTACCATATCCTCAGGATTGTGATACCTGTGAGTGTGAGACTACAGCCCAAGAAGGTTTCTTAATAGGCAAAGCTATGCTTGCTCTGCAAGAGAGCATCACATACAACTATTGGCTTCCCACCACACCCAAAGTTTTAATCCATCAGCATTCAGCTCTGCCAGTTGATTTAAAAAACAGTAGTAACGTACAGATAGTCACCACAATTACTTTCTGTTTTATTAGAAACAGATTTATGGATTAGGATTTATTAGGATTTCTGTGGATCCGTGAGAAGTCGTTTAAAATAAGGCAAAAAGATTTAAAAGCAGATATGTTTTCTGAGATATAACAACAAGAGCACGCGCAGAAAGGTTCAGGACGGAGTTAGATTGATAAGGGAGCATAAGTAAGTGGGGATCTAGAAAACAAACATAGCCTGATTATAGGAGAGCCTGAGGCACTGCTGTTAACTGAACCTCTTTTTCTCAAAACCAGCTGCTTATAATAATCTCTTATTGCTAATGAAACCTTTCCATTGCCCCTATATTATTTTTGTTAAATGACACTCAACCAAAAGCTCTCTACTAATAATTTCTTGATAGGTACTAATCTTCCCTAATCAACACTAGCAGAAACCTACAGTTTCCTAAGTGAAAACCAATACTTAGTGCTTAAAGCTGGGGCTCTTCTGTCCCAATTGTCAAAGCACTTAGTATCCACTGATATTCTTCAAGATATTACCCACCTAAATTATTGATTGAGACACTGGCATTTTTTCACTCTCCTGCTCTTCATACCTGAAATGAAGGTAGCCCATGGGCATGGTGGAGATTTTGTCTTCTTACTTTTTATGAAAGACCAGGTGGCCTTTTTTTTTTTTTTTTGCATGCAGTATTAACCCACGTTGTTGAATTACATGGATTTTGAGCCAGGCTAAGGGAAAAGGAAGAAGAGAGAGCTGGCATCCAAAGCTGAAGAAGCTCTTGCAGAGGAACAGGATAGCCTTCTCATTGCCCAAAATTGAAGAACATGATACTGCACTACCAATTTTTATACTATGTCCAGCTAGAAAAATCAGTTTACATAGTAATATTTATATCAAAAAGCATGAAAAAAATATTCTCTGTGGGACTTGCACCTTCAGCATATCCTTTACTGTCTTTAGTTCTTCCAGCTGCAGAAATTCAGGGAGAGATACACAGGGGAGTAGCTGGGGAAAACAGTTACCACCTTCATAGCAGGTACTGCCACTCAAGGATTCTTACTAGCGGGGGGAAAAAAAGAAACAATTCGAAGAAGAAGCTTCCAACAGGCTATGTATGTTTTTATATCTAAAGGCAGTGGTCATGCTTGAAGTGTCTCCAGACCCACCATGAGAAGTCAGCATGTTTGCACCCCAAATAGATTTTTCTTTTCAACAAGACTACGTGACAGCCTGTGGTGGGTTGACCCTGGCTGGATGCCAGGTGCACACCAAAACCAGTCACTCCCCCTCCTCAGCTGGGCAGGGGAGAGAAAATACAACAAAAGGCTCATGGGTCGAGACAAGGACAGGGAGAGATCACCTGCCCACTACCATCACAGGCAAAACTGACTCAACCTGGGGAAATTAGTTTCATTTATTACCAATGAAATCAGAGTAGGATAATGAGAAATAAAACCAAGTCTTCAAACACCTTTCCCCCACCCCTCCCTTGGGTCACAGCCTCCTTTGGGCATCACCTGCTCAATCACGGTCTCCTCCACAGGGCTGCAGGTGGGTATCTGCTCCACCGTTACCCTCCATGGCTGCTGGGGCACAGCTGCCTCATGGGCTGCAGGGGAATCTCTGCTCCGGCACCTGGAGCACCGCCTCCCCCTCCTTCTTCACTGACCTTGGTGTCTGCAGAGTTGTTTTTCTCACATATTCTCACTCCTCTCTCCAGCTGCAGTTGCTATTGGGCAGCAATTTTTTTCCCTTCTTAAATATGTTATCCCAGAAGCTCTACCACCATCGCTGACGGGCTCAGCCTTGGACAGCGGTAGGTCCGTCTTGGAGCCGGCTGGGATTGGCTCTATTGGACATAAGGGAATCTTCTAGCAGCCTCTGACAGAAGCCACCCCTGTAGCCCCCCAGCTACCAAAAGCCTGCCACACAAACCCAATACACTGCCAGTAAGACAACTAGTACAGAGGCTAATAATTTAGGAACAACGTATAGATGAGCTAGATAAAACAAGACACCAACTAAAGATTTAGCTGTTACTGAACGAGTGGTACCAATACACGCTATTTATATACGGATTCAACCTCACGCTAACACTTCATCATTTCAAGCTCTCATGGTACCTCATGGTGAAAGGTCTGTGGGCAGTTAACAAGACAAATGCAGCTTTGCAGCCTGCTTGCTCTGGCTGCTCTTCAAAGGCGGTGAATTCTCCCAGACCTTTGTTGTAATCTCAGGCACAGTTTCTTTTCTACAGAAAGTCTTCTGCTCCTACCACTAAATAAGGACAGGCAGCCTTTAAGATGGAAGCTTTTCCAGAAGAGTGTTTCTTCCATGATTGGCCCTATTTCATCCCTGAGGACAGAAAATGTTGATGAGGACTTAGGGAGGCCATGAGGCGCTGTGTGTACTAGCGGGAACATTTGAGTTCTGCTTTTGTCCTCAGTATTGCAAGAAAAACATCCAAACCCTCAAAGACAGACATCTGTGTGCACTGGAGATGCCTTAAAGACAGATGCTGCCTTGAATAATAGTTTCCGCAACTTTCCTGATTTCACTACTGATGTTTTCTACCCTTTACCCTACCCCTTCTTCTCTGATAATTTTATATTCCCATTTTAATAGTCCCTCAAAACACATTAAGGAAGAAACAAAGTTCTAGGTTCCCTCGGCATCATACATCCTCTTGGACCTTAGAAACAGAGACGCTACACAGCCAATGCCAACTTCTGTAACAGCAGACTATAGAGAGTCCTGCTTCTTGCCACCCAGCCTCTACATGCCAAAAGATGAACAGCAAAGTCCAATTTAAAAACTGGGTACCTCCTCCTGTGTTCCTGACATAAGGCAGAAGGGCAGTTACTCCAATATGCTCCTACATTTCAATGCTACATACAGTTTCAGGTGAGAAATTGCCCATTGTCTTCACCATGATGGAACCACGGGTTCCTTTGGAATGAACTCTTCATTGAGAGCACTGTACACATTGGTTACTGTGCATGTATGTCCTGGGTACAGCTGGGGTAGGGTTAATTCCTCACAGAAGCTGGGAAGTGGGCATAGCCAAAGGGATATTCGATACCATGCTGATGTCATGCTCGGGATATAAGGGGAAGCTAGCCTGGAGGAGAGTCTCTTTTGTGAAGTCCTTGGTGGTGAGATATTCATTTTATCAGTGTTTCCATTGTATTCTATATCTCGTCTTGTTGTTACATTCTCCCTTCTTTTGCTTTCCTTGTGTGGTATTATTAAAAATCCGTCGTTATCTCAACTCACGAGGTTCCACTTTTTTTTTTCTTATCCTTCCCCATCTTACCGGGAGGGGACAGGGAGGAGGGGGTTGCGACCATGTGGTAGTGGTCCTGACCCAAGACAATGTAGAAAACATACTATTCTTAGATTAAACTCTCTCTATAACTCAGTAAAAGCACAAGCCCTCAAACCCCAATGCACTGTTGTCTGTAGGCTCTGAAACAACTTCCTAGCACACACCAGAAATTCCTAGAATATTTCCATTTGAGGACAAGGAGGTATAAACCTGTTTGGTGTTCACTCTCCATATAGGTCCAATACCACTGAATGCTTCTAACCAAATCTTTTTTTAGAACATGATCATGCAGTGACAAAAGACCCTAGAAGATTCCACTGAGAGAATTACGGAAATTATAACCAAATGGAAGATAGTTTACAATTAAAGAATCCAAGCAATCTGGATTACAGAATCTAGAGCTAATCCTGGAAACAGACACTAACAAAGAAATGCACTGTCTAGTCTGCGTGTAAATGTTTGCATTAATTTTGACACACTATTTATACTATGCATATTCATATGTTCTTATAATTAAAATTCAGTGCTTGGCACAAATTAGGAGGTTTGAATTGGTTTGGTTATTCCTTATATCACTGCGCTTATTATTTTATTACATAGCTAGCTAGGATTTACTTACTTATTTAGTGTCTATCTGAAAACCTTAGGCACTAGCTCTAGGTGAGAAAGGCTCTCCTTTTTTGCTGCTATAGGCTGCATTGCATAGTTTTCCCATGGATACTCGTATTTCCTGATGTTACTTTTTTTTTATGCCATTCATAAACTGAGATCATATGGATGGTATCAGTAAAAAATCAGGTAACCAATTCAGTCTGCCCATATCCTTACGTTGGGAGTGTGATGAAGAGGTCCCTATTCTTTTGCTTATATTTCAGTAAGAATCTTCGTACTTGCCTTTTGTCATGTGAGAAACATAAAAAATATTCTCAGTCCCTATCTTCCACATTGCATTTGCTGCAGAACAGACTGTTTGAATTACTACCACATCTGGGAGCCAGAAATATTTTATCCCACATCCATTAAACTTGCTTCCTGCACAAATCAGATTGGCCGAGCCACTCACTACATTTCTATTAAATCTTCTTACTCACTTACTCATCATTGGCTTTTTATACAGCTAGTTGTGATTTAGCTCTTTTGTTACTGCCATTCCCATGAGGAGCACAACGCAGGCAGAAGCAATAGGATATAAGCACGCTCTACAACTCACTCCATCAATTTACATGCTGAAGATGAGTTTGGAAAAATCCCATGAACTTTAATAGGCATTATGTACACAAATATCCACTGCACTGCTGAGATATTTAGCCTCCTAAAACCACAAAGCCATAAACCACCTCCTTAAGCCACAGAAAGCTCAGAGAACTCATTATTACTCCAATTAGTGAAAAGCAGTTGCATTTACACAAACACCCTCCACACTGCTCTGACTAAGGTCTCTTCTGAATTGCCAGAGAAAAGCATTTGACTGACTTATACTCCACTTTCAGATCCTTTTTTCACTGTAGGCAAAATGCTAGAGGTAAGTCTTAGTGAAAAAAACACCCATGTTCTTGACCGAAAGTTTACAATGCTGCAGCAACTCCCATTTACTTGCTATGGAGAAAGGTCAAGACCCAAACCAGTTTTTACCTCATGAGGTCTCCTATGATCTTAAGTCTGGAAGACGTGATAGTATCTTGATAAACATTACTACATTGCTAAGTTGCAACTTTGCAGACGTTGAGTCAGTGAGTTTAAGAAGAACCTTCCACAAAGCCTACATCTACTAACATCCTCCTGGAGAGTTTCTGTATCACCATATATCCAGTCTCTATAAGCAGATTATTTTCTCCAATGGTTCAGGAATGTTTCTAGTATCAGGTGGCACATGCCACCTTTCTGAGAACTAGCAGGCTAACAGGATGCTCTGTCACTCATAGCATCAGCTACTCACTGTTTAATTTCACTCTCATTCCTGCCTGTCTTACACCATTCTGTCAGGAAAAGGTGCACACATAAAAAGGGTAATTCTCTTCTTGGTCCTCTTAAAGAAGAAAAACTCCCTCAGGAGCTGCAGCCTTACTGCCACACACAGAGTGGTCCAGGATAACAACGGACAGCTTTACCAACCCCATGGGAATCAAGACGCCTTTAGAGGTGAAATTTCCCACTGTAGCTGCCTTCATTAGAATCCAAACCCAATCCTCACCAGGGGAGTAAGAGCTATTACCATTTTAAGTGGGAAAGGCTTACAATAGAGACCGAAGGAGGAGAAGGAAAGATAAGAGCTCTTTCTAGGTTTGGCTGCCAGCAAGGTCAGAGTAAAGAGATTAGAATTAGCAATGCAAAACACTCAGCTCCAAAATCACCTCCCTCACTGATCAGCACTTGACAATCTTCAGATATCATCCCAGGGAGCATCGACTCATTCATTGCCTTGCCTGAGATCTACAGCTTGAGGGGATGGCTTTTTATAAGCAGAGAGGAGTGAATTAGTAGAGTCATTTTCTGCTACCGCTTGGTTTTGTTATCTGAGGTTTTATACGAGAACAACAGAAAAATCAAAAAAATAAAAAGAGGCACAAAGCCAAAGCAAGAACATCAGGAAATCCAGGCAGACTCCTGCTCCCTCTTGCTTCACAGGTCTGAGCTGTCCAAGTGAGCACAACTGCTTGCCCTTCCAAGTGCAATGTGCTAGCTGATGGCACACCGATACGGGTTCTGCCAAATTCAGGCACTCATTGGAAGTACTAAAAGACATTTAGAATAATAGAGGACAGTGAAAGTGATCAAAGAGGTGTTATACATAACAGTCTCATCTGCCACACTCCAGTGTGATTTTAAAATCCAGCAGATTTTAAGGATCTGGCCATCAAATGGTCACCAAAGGAGCGATCTCCATTATGCAGAATGAGGCTGTCTGACGATGCGGGCTTGATTTTTATATGTACAAGCAATTAATAAAACTCTGAACAGATTTCTTCAAACATCACACAAGCATTCTTGCCTTTCAAAGCCAAACCACTAATGATCCCTGGTATCTCACCTGTATCCCCAGAAGAAAATTTCACCCTCAGAATGAACGCTAGTGTGAAAGACAAAAAGTAAGCTCTTCCCACACTTTCTACTATGTTTTCTAGATAGTTCGCTAGTAGAAGAAACTAAAACAAACCACTTAAAGATTTTATATGGATGAAAAAATATTGTTTTATTAAAAAAAAAAAGAAAAGCAAACATCCCTCCTAGGAAGGTATACTCAGTTTTTGTTAAACTACAGAAGCACAACAGTGCACACCATATCAGGGTATTTCCTGTGCTAGGACTGAGTTCAGTCCTCCATTCTTTGTGCCCTAACTTTTAGTTCTTGCTATTGTTCATGGAATTAGAATGAAAAGGCGTAAGTCATCAGGGGTATCCTAACTTTTCTTTTTTTTTGCACTACATGGTTCACTTTTCTTAAGGAAGCCATTTGTACCGTGCAGTAGAATGAATCAGATAATGTACAATAACACGCAACAGCATCTAAAAGCCTACATTATTGTACTCAATTATATTATTTTGTCCTACCTTCCATTATGTTCTTCTGCTATGGGTTTTAATTATTTCCAGCAACCACTAATGAGGTCAGAGACCATAAAAAAATCAGTGTATACAAGACTCACTAAAAGATGGGTCAGTCTCTTTTTAGATTAGAAAGGTTTTAAAAGAGAGCTTTCCACTCCATCTCTGGGACAGAAGCCTCTTCTTTTTCTTCTAAAGAGAACATGCACATAATTATTAGGGGTTTTTCTTGCCATTAGTCAGGTTTTCATGAAATGTCATTATAAAAAGAAAGATGTTATGTTCTACCTTTGCACAGAGACCAATGCTTCTTGGTAGCTTAAAAAAACCCCAATTTTTTTCTTCTGCCACTCTCTCTATCCACTTGCACTTAGCACACATTGATTTTCATCCCATCTTTTTAAAGGAGCATCAGCCATTACAGCTCTATTTTGTTTATTTTCATCAATACTGGTGTGAACATGTACCACATCAAAGAAAAAAAAAAAAAGAGGGCTGGTAGTTAACTGTTACAGAGAAGAGCGGGGAGGGAAAATGGCAACCATGCAACACTAGTAATTCTCCTAAGTAACACAACTTCCAAAATCTCTTTTCCTGTGTTTTACAATCTTAGTGTTTTGCACAAGGTGGGTTTTCTGGTGTCTAGCAGTAAGCTTATGCTATAGTGTCAGTGAGAAGCTATGTCAGGAACTAGCAGTAACGTTATTCTCTCCCTTTCTCTCTCTAGTTACCTAGATCCACAAAACTTACTGCATGTTATTATTTTTGATACTTCTGTTCCTCTCTCAAATTTGTATAAATTGGTCAGCCAATTTAAAACCTATTTTGGAAGAAAAACAGACAGTGCAATCACACATCCCTTATGTAATAATATAACTTTACATTGCTGTAGAAGCAACAGACAGGCTAAAATACATGTGCTGCCAGGTTTCCTTCTAATTTCACACTGGCATCCGCTAATAGTATGATCAACTAAGGAAAAAGCCCCACACCTGTAAATAAATCACCTAGGTTCCTTAACAGCCTGCTCATTTGCTTAATTTCAGTTATCTTTAGCCTGTCCTAGATTGCTACTTTTATTTGATGTTATTAGGAAACTTTTTAATGTATTGTCTAGTGACTTTTCACTACTTAGATTTATTTTTGGCATTCAGCAACTATCAGCCAAAATACAAGTATCTAAATTATTAACATTTCCAGGTCAGAGGAACTCAGCATCATTAAAGCAGAGTATGTTCTAATTCTTGTCTTATGTGTGATTTTTTACCTGTTCTCTTATTTGTTGATGGCTTAAATATTTATGTAGAAATCTCCCATGGCTATAAGTTGCTTAGTAATGGAAATGAGTTGGACACACTAAAGAAGCACTTTAGCAAGTTGCTCAACAAAAGAATATGTCACACATGTGGATATAATATGGACTGGTAGTACACAGAGAGCCTCATGCTACCTTGCCACAACACTGACCCAAGAGAAAACATAGATGGAAACTGTACATTTCTATACACTGAAATATATAGTTCCTTACTACTAGGTCACTAAGAGCACCACTGACTTTGTAAGCAGATAAATTATTAAATTAGAAATTTTCTAGGGAATTACTGGACTCCTTATTGAGAAATAAGGAAAAGCATTTGGGCTGCCCAGTAAGACAGTTGTTATAAATGCAGTAATACAAGGTGCTACATCAAACATCTGCACAGGCTTCGACTTGCCAGTGTTCCCACTCCCAAGCTCATGAAGTCCACCAAACAGCCGACAAAAGGCTGCAACTGATTCTTCCATTGCAACAACACCGGTTACACGCTGGTTACATCTTTTAAGTCACAGCAGCCTTAGTGCATGATCAGCCCTTAACTCAACCAGCCTGCCTTTCATCACTGCCAGCACGGTTTTCCTGGGAAAATGAAATTACTTCATCTATCAGCATCAGACAAGCTCATTTAATATTTTACTGAGTTAGTCCAGGTGAAGACATCATTTCCTACACACGCTTCCTCCATCACGGACGTAAGGCAGATACAAATTTGTGAATAATTATGGTTGCAATGAGATAACTACAGAAGGCCAGTTAGCCCAATCATTATTTCCTTGGGGGAAACCTTGTTATTTTTGGAAGCAAGACTGTGCTTCTATCTGGAGCTTGTAAGCAGTATCTTAAAGCTGGAACTAAAACAGGCATCTCCAGCAAGAAATACCCCTCCCACTGACATAGTCATTTAGAAGCTACTAGCTAACTGAAAAGCTGACTATGTTCATCCCTCCTAACTGGCCCAAAAAAATCCCTGCAAAGCAATCAGACAGACAAGATAGGAGACTACTCAAGAGGGTGATTCGGGTTAGCCTAGGTACTCCAAATCCCCTCTGGAGGCACCTCTGCCTCACTCCTCACTGTGAAGGACCACTGACTAGCTAATGCAGGTGCCTCAAATCAAATGGTGCTGAAAAGTGGTATTTTCAAGAACAGCTAGATCCGTGCTTGTGTAGCAGTAATGTGCTTCGTGATTGCCATCATCACCAGTGATGCTACTGCACCACAGAAGGGATAGCTCAGTAAGCCCACATTACAGTAATTACAATAGCAAATCAGAAAAGAGAAAGGGAATCACATTCCTGTTTAGTCTATGCTGTGACAAGGCTGGATCAGCAAGGGGAAAAGATGTTTTGGGGTTTAAAAAAAAAACAAAACAGAAAAAGGTTATTTTCAGCCAATTTCTTTTCATGCATAGCAGAGCCATTTTATCCAACATGTTCTATAGCCCTGTTCCCCAGACTTGTTTTCTTTTCCATACCGAAGCCCTTTCACCTCACACTGTAGGTTTGCTAAACATGAAACCACTAAACTAGCTACTTAATGTACTATTTCTCCCACAGTTCCACCTGAGAAAGGAGGGGAAGAATGACATAAATGTAGCATTTGAACTATCAGAAGGAATGACTTAAAGGATTACAGCATCCCTTGTAAGTCAGTTCAACTTACCAACCGATGAATCAAAAAGCTACTGCTTAAAAGACATTCCCCTATTACAGAGAGAAGGTTTCTTTGTCCTCACACAACAGTTGATACTGACATTGGATTATTCCTTCCCTCTACAGACATCTCATTCCCTTCTTGTCAAACTTTCATCTTCCTCCAAAGGGTAACTTCTAGCATTTTCAGCATAGTTTCTGCTAAACTGCATTTATTAAACCAGCTGCCTCGAGGCTAAAGAAAAACTGCCAATGTCTCCTCCCTTTCCCTGAAAGGTGCCTCACCAGTTCCTACCACAGAACTCACCTGGTACCTAGGGAAATCAGCTAGACTGAACCCTCTTTAAAAGGCCATTTATCCCACCCCACACCCAATTCCTATGACATCTCACGTCACAAACTTGTACTGGTGGCCCAAGAGCCCCCCTGCAACACAGGATCCATTTGGTAGGATGGAGCAGACTTCAAAGGGTTTAAACCAGACTTCCCAGGCTTACTTGTCCCACTAAAACTGCAGAGGTAAGTTCTAGCACTGCTGCAGCCCTCCTTCATTCAACGGAGCTGATGTGTCCCTGCTACTTAAAATTCTCAATCCAGCTGCCCTTTCATTCCTCCTTTTGGACTGTGTTCTGTAAATTATGTTAGGTGCTTGTTTATTCAAAGCACCCACCATCTCTCTAAGCCTCCCTTTGTAACAAGCTGCCAGCTTGCCTCTCTGTTCAGCTGATTCCCATTATCTGGGCTCCCCATCATCTGAATATATTCAGTCTCACCCAAGTAGTTTTGATTATCAAGATTCTACTACAGTCTAATTAGTGACATTTTTATTACTAATTTGTCACTCAGACACTTTCAGTCACATTAAAAATTCCTGCCAGCTTCTCTGAAATTGCTGTGTGCTTGCAATCTTTCTTCTTTTCACACAAGATCAGCTAAGCATTTTTATTTTGCTGGATCCTTAGGAGACTTTTAAAGAAATACTTTAGGAAAATTGTTTCAAGTAGAAGGAGACTTTCGTGCACTGCAAAGAAGATCTAGTCCAAGGAACTGATATATGGTATTTTACCTCTTAGACATAGGTTTGAATATCCCTTCACACAAAATCTGTCCTGGATTTCAGAATGCATCCATACACACCTTTACAAAGGGTTAATAAACAATGCTCATATGCATCTTATAGGCACAAGCAGTATGTTTTATAACTGTTAATTACATAGATAGCTGCTATTACAAATAGTTCTGAAGCAATCCATTAACCAGATGGCTTTTAGCAAATCAGAATTTATTACTCTTTTATGAGCTACTTATAAAAATGTAACTTTCAGATAAAGAATGTGAAACAGATAAAGCAGTTGTCCACATCTGCTTTCCATTACAGCATCTTTGAGGGTCATGGGAGAAAAGGAAGAAACTCTGTAGAGACAGCTCATCCTATTGGAAACTTCTCCCTTCTCTTCCTGAGGGAGGGCACCCTCGCTTAGGCTTCCATAGCACTGGAGTGGGATGAGTTCTACTAGCAAGGACAGCACAGGTGGTCGAGGATAAAGCTTCTCCTTTCTGAAACTCTGATTGAACCAAGGAAACAACTACTGTTGACATAAGTAGGATCAGGACTTCTGTCTAATATGCCTATGGCTGCCCATAAAAGATAATGAATAAGTGTCTTGGTATTATACATGAGTTTATTAGTTACTTCCTTGTGAATCTACTGAAAAGCATTAAGATTCTAAGCAAGCCAAATGTATTTATTTGCAGCCTAAGACATCAATATTTGTTCACATATCTGAAGATTTCACATTAGACAACTTGACAAGGCAAGCGTGCTATCCTCTGCACAGGAGAGGGTTAACTTTCAAAAGTGTCAATAAAATCCATTTCACAAGTCTTATGGCCTAAATAATAACAGTGGGCAATGAACTGGAATTCACACTCATTTGAAACTTTAACAGATTAAACTCCAACAGAAGGTTGGCAGATAAAAAAAGTCGAGATTGAAAAATGGCTCCTAACATGCAGAATACGTTTTACTGCATTCCTCCAAAGAATACTTATCCAAGGAAAGCATTACTTGGGAAGTGTTGCCATTTGGGGTTTGGCTGCCTGAGCTTTTTTGTTGAATCCTAAGACACTACTAGCTTGCAGGTTTGTGATTTATTCTCATATACAAACTGTCACCCATCATCCTTTAAAGAGATAGACACTAAGCCAAGATTGAATGAACTCACCAAAAAGCTAACCAATGGTTTCAACACTTTACAGCATTTTGCCAACAAGAGCTCAAAGATTTATCCACCTTTACTCTCTAAATATTAATAAATCATACATAAAAAGAAGATGACAGCACTCGGTGTGCATTGTCACATAGCCATACATAACCTTCACAGCTGACGAAGGCTTTACACCTCTTGCCTCACCATACCCAAAGCCTCCACCTGAGCTGTGAAAGCAAAAGCTTTGATGAGCATTATTACTTGAATAGTTCTCAACAACCACCATGCACAAAAAATGACTTTCTCTGCATGGATACTCACATCTCAGCATGACCAGATCTCTTCCCAACTTTTATTTGTTAATGAGGAAAAGAAAGTCTGTGAATTTCAGTTATATGAACATGTATTTTCATGTGATTTGGGTAAGATTTTCCAAAGAGCTGAAGGTAATGAAACTTGCCATTTTTAAATGGCACAACTTGTGCAGGTAACTTTGAAAAAGCATTCCTTATGCTTATTTATGTTTGGGTATATCACTACTTAGATCATAAAGGTTGGAAAAGACCTCAAGGATCATCAAGTCCAACCGTCAACCCACACCACCTAACTCACTAACCCATGTCCCTAAGCACCACATCGACACGTTTCTTGAACCCCTCCATGGATGGTGACCCCACCACTTCCCTGGGCAGCCTGTTCCAATGCCTCATCACTCTTTCAGTGAAGAAATTTTTTCTAATATCCAGCCTAAACCTCCCCTAGTGCTACTTCAATGTTTCTTTCAGAATGCCCAAATATGCCATATATTCCCCATAAAAATAGAGTGTGTCAGTCTTCCCACTCGGCTTCTCTCTCAGCTGCGTCTAGCATGGATGTAGAATGCCTTTTCTAGACAAAGTAACCCAGTGCTACAGCACACTGAAACAACATTCTGAAAAAAGTTGTTTTCATACAAGTAAACGAACGATTGCTTCTCAGTCCCTGGTGAACCCTGGGACCATTTCCTTATTTCAGCACTATGTTTCAATCCTGACTGAACTGGAAGATATCCCAGAAATGATTTAACATCCATGTCATCACAATATTGGTTGCTCAGAACACATATGTTGGAAACTTGGCTGTGGTGCCAGATGTTCCTTTCAACTGTTTCCCTTGGTGTCTGGAAACATTTAGCACTTCAAAAAGATCACAGACAGAGGATGTACTTGCAGTATCTCACTTCTGATTCTGGAAGTGCTTCCCAAACAGAAAATGAGGTATGATGTGAGAACCAGGAACACCTCTAAACCTAGAAAATCCTCTTAAGTTACCTTCTATAGAAACACGCAGCTAGACAATCACGCATCCATGTTTGGACAGAGTGGAAAAGTTATCCACAGAGACATCAGGGAAGGACTCAGCGCTCTGATGCAAGTCTGTTTGTGACCCACTTTCATATCCTACTTTTATGAGATTCCCTGGGGCAAGGCCAATAGTTTCTAAGCGGTCCTAGAAAAAGAAATCACTGCAACTCCCAAGGGAGCTAAGACTGAAATGTCTTCTGACCTCTCCACATGCAGGAAAAGTGAAAAGGGGAAATGCACTTGGTTTCCCCAACCACAGCTCAAAAATCCCTAGCCTGTACCAGAGTGGTTTTGTCTCTAACAAGAGTATTATTTCTTACCATTCTAATTCTGAAGACTTCAGCATGAAATCACCAAATCCACTGATAATCCACTAGCGTGTAACACACATTTCTACCTCCCACTTGAACATCTACAGTTGTCTTGCAGTCTCAGTAAGAAAAAAGGAACATCCACCCAAGTTCCTCTTTTACAGTCTCAATAACCGTGTCTATAAATGAAGAAAAACACATAATTAAGCCTGAGTTGCTTCGAACAACCATACTAATTCACAAGAAATAGTGATATTCTTCTTTTATAATACAACACTAGGTAAAGTATCACAAATAAACTAGGAATAAGAAGATTAGCAGGTTTAAACACACCCCCAAACCATTCCAAACAAAATCTTTTATAGTTTCTTTTTAGTAGTGCATTCAGTTTGCAGGCAATGATTGTGTCATTCTTCTGGAGCTGGGAATGAGCTGGATACTTCTTTACAATACTCAAATGCAACACATAAAATGTAAATCAAATTTGTTGCCCCAAAGTGTCTTCAAGATCCTTTTCCACAACTTTTATGGCTAGTGAGATGGGTTATGAACTACAGCATCGTGTGCTGCCATGATAAGGAAGTGCCCTGGACAATTTGATGCTACTGCATCAGCAAGGACAAAGGTTCAACGTGTAGTTATTAATGTTCTTTTAAGCAGTCCCAGAAAGGATAAGACAGTGCACTTACAAATAAACATAAAAATAAAAAAATTGCTAAGACTTGAAGCAAACTTTAACAGAATTTTCACACCTCTAAATTTAATATCTAAATTAAAAAAGCAGTGGCATGCACTTGCAATATAAGAGAAACCTCTTTTAGCAAAGATTTATTATGCTAATAACACTAGAGCCTCCCTATTGTCCTGCACATTTTTAAAAAGGACACTGCATATGTATATTTAAATTGCCAGAGATGACCAGTGGGTCACAAACAGAACTTAAAATGTTGAACCGCATCAGCCAAATTGATAGTGCACTTATTCTTTCTACACTTTCTTATGCATTTTTGCATAGTCAGTTCTGCTGCCAAAGCGTTTCTGGAAGGTGAATACAAAGGATATCAAGCGCTATAATCACTGAATGAAATATGACTGATGCATTAATGCTCACTCAAATCTATAGATCTAAAGAAAAAGCAATAAAATTAAACGTGTGATTTAGAAGTAAGCTTAAATACTAAACTGATCCTAAATTCACTGAGGAAAGCAAACTTCACAAATCACTGCCAAGAGCATTAGCAACCTCCCTCCCAGACAAAAGGTCAACTTGAGATGCCTTGTTAATATGTGTCCAGGTTTCACAAAGCTGTAATGAGAGTGTTGCTCTATGACAAAGATGCACAGGCCTACAAAAGAGGAAGTGGTCAAGGAAAATGACAACCAAGGCAAGTTCAAAATCAGATGATAGCTTTGCAGTCTCCAGAGTCTTAACCCCACTGTCCTTCCTCTGTTGCTAAACGGAAAAGTTAAGGTTTGAGATGGCTTGTGGGAAAGACTTGAAAGAGAAGACAGATAACCCTGAGACCAAGTAAAGCAGATGAACTATGGATACCAGCTGCCACAAAATTCACTTGCCTCTTTTTTTGCAGTAAACTGGCCAAGGAAATAGAAGAAAAAATAACCTCACATGTACATGGGCATGCTCCTGTCCCTATTCCTCTCTCTCTGCCCATGTCTTTGCTCACTGTCCTTTCCCACCACAACTTTTGAAACAGATATCCAATTTCAAAAAACAAATCAAGAAGCACAGTCTGCAAGACACAAACTTCCTTTAACTATGAAAAAACAGGATAAGTAGAGTGAACCAAAACAGACAGTTCTGCAAGATATTCAGAGGGTTCAAAAGGCTCAAAGTGCTTGGTAAGACTACCATTCCGGCAGAAGCTTATTCTGCATTATTATTAAATGCATCTTTTGTTAATACATAACAGCCTTGCATAGATTTGGTAAAATTATTACATAGCTCAGATAAACAGAGCTGACAAGCTGTATAATGTGTTTGACATGCTGGAGGGAAGGGTGCCATCCAGAGGGACCTTGACAGGCTGGAGAGGTGGGCCCATGCAAACCTCATGAAATTTAACAAGGCCAAGTGCAAGGTCCTGCACGTGGGTCGAGGCAAACCCAAGCACAAATACAGGCTGTGCAGGGAATTTGACTGAGAGAGCTCTGAGGAGAAGGACTTGGGGGTATTGGTGGATGAGAAGCTCAACATGAGCCGGCAGTGTGCGCTTGCAGCCCAGAAAGCCAACCGTGTGCTGGGCTGCATCAAGAGAAGCATTAGCAGCAGGTCAAGGGAGGTGATTCTCCCCCTCTCCTCTGCTCTCGTGAGACCCCACCTGGAGTACTGTGTTCGGCTGTGGGACCCTCAACATAAAAAAAAAATACCTGGACCTGTTGGAGAGAGTCCAGAGGAGAGCCACAAAATTAATCAGAGGGCTAGAGCACCTCCCCTATGAGGACAGGCTGAAAGAGTTGGGGTTGTTCAGCCTGGAGAAGAGAAGGCTCCGAGGAGACTTAATAGCAGCCTTCCAGTACCTGAAGGGGGCTACAGGAGAGATGGGGAGGCACTCTATCAGGGAGTGTAGTGATAGCAGGAGGGGCAATGGTTTCAAGCTGAAAGTAGATTTAGACTGGACATTAGGAAGAAATTTTTCACTATGAGGGTGGTGAGGCACTGGAACAGGTTGCCCAGGGAAGCTGTGGATGCCCCATCCCTGGATGGGTTCAAGACCAGGCTGGATGAGGCTTTGAGCAACCTGGGCTAGTGGGAGGTGTCCCTGCCCATGGCAGAGGGGTTGGAACTCGA
>WKFP01013482.1:0-55626 GCA_011057875.1 Pterocles orientalis | reverse complement strand
GCCACACTGCCCAAGTTGCAGAAGGCAAAGGCAGTGACTGGGAGAAGGAAGAACTGCCAGCTGTAGGAGAAGATCAGGTTCGAGACCATTTAAAGAACCTGAAGGTGCACAAGTCCATGGGACCTGATGAGATACATCCGTGGGTCCTGAAGGAACTGGCAGATGAAGTTGCCAAACCACTATCCATCATATTCGAGAAGTCGTAGCACTCTGGTGAAGTTCCCGCAGACTGGAAAAGGGGAAACATAACCCCCATTTTTAAAAAAGGAAATAAAGAAGACCCGGGAAACTACAGCCCGGTCAGTCTCACCTCTGTGCCTGGCAAGATCACAGAACAAATTCTCCTGGAATCTATGCTAAGGCACATGGATAACAAGCAGGTGACTGGTGACAACCAACATGGCTTTACCAAAGGAAAATCGTGCCTGATGAATTTGGTGGCCTTCTACGACAGGGCCACAGCACTGGTGGATAGAGGAAGAGCAACTGACATCATCTACCTGGACTTGCGCAAAGCTTTTGACACAGTCCCACATGACATCCTTGTCTCTAAGCTGCAGGAACACGGATTTGACGGAAGGACCACTCACTGGATAAGGAACTGGCTAGATGGCCGCACTCAGAGAGTTGTGGTCAACGGCTCAATGTCCAAGTGGAGACCAGTGACAAGTGGTGTTCCACAGGCGTCAGTACTGGGACCAGTGTTGTTTAACATCTTTGTTAGAGACATGGACAGTGGGATGGAGTGCACCCTCAGCAAGTTTGCCGACGACACCAAGCTGTGTGGTGTGGTGGACATGCTGGAGGGAAGGGATGCCATCCAGAGGGACCTGGACAGGCTGGAGAGGTGGGCCCATGCAAACCTCATGAAATTTAACAAGGCCAAGTGCAAGGTCCTGCACGTGGGTCGAGGCAATCCCAAGCACAAATACAGGCTGGCCAGAGAACGGATAGAGAGCAGCTCTGAGGAGAAGGACTTGGGGGTATTGGTGGATGAGAAGCTCAACATGAGCCGGCAGCGTGCGCTTGCAGCCCAGAAAGCCAACCGTGTCCTGGGCTGCATCAAGAGAAGCATTAGCAGCAGGTCAAGGGAGGTGATTCTCCCCCTCTCCTCTGCTCTCGTGAGACCCCACCTGGAGTACTGTGTTCAGATGTGGGACCTCCAACATAAAAAGACATGGACCTGTTGGAGAGAGTCCAGAGGAGAGCCACAAAATTAATCAGAGGGCTAGAGCACCTCCCTTATGAGGACAGGCTGAGAGAGTTGGGGTTGTTCAGCCTGGAGAAGAGAAGGCTCCGATGAGACTTAATAGCAGCCTTCCAGTACCTGAAGGGGGCTACAGGAGAGATGGGGAGGCACTCTATCAGGGAGTGTAGTGAGAGGACATGGGGTAATAGGTATAAGCTGAAAGAGGGCAGATTTAGATTGGACATTAGGAAGAGATTTTTCACTGTGCGGGTGGTGAGACACTGGAACAGGTTGCCAGGAGAAGCTGTGGATGCCCCATCCCTGGAGGGGTTCAAGGCCAGGCTGGATGAGGCTTTGAGCAACCTGGGCTAGTGGGAGGTGTCCCTGCCCATGGCAGGGGGGTTGGAACTCGATGATCTTTCAGGTCCTTTCCAACACAAACCATTCTATGACTCTATGAAGAATCTCCCCTTTTTTTTTTTCTTGTGCTGTAATAATCTGTTACGCTTTTCACTAGTACTTCAAAGTAATTCCCTAGTGTTCTGTTACTCTGAACTTCAGCTCAGCAGGGTTTAGCTTTTCAAAGCATTACAGAGGGGGATCTTAATTACTATTTTCTTCATTTTTTCAAACAAAATCTCAAGTCCTGTAAACAAACAAAAATGCCTTTTAGATCTCAGAATATCCTGTTGCTGGATTTGGAGAGAATTAAAATCAACAAAAAATAACGCAGCTTAGTATGTCTCAGATTTTATCTAAAGACATCAATTCTATCACTGCTACTACTATGGAGAGGGAATTTGAATTGTGCAAAAGGCCTGGAAGATCAGCTCTGTTCTCAGCTTTGGTAGTATCTACTCAAAAATTCGCAAAAACCAATGACCTACTTTTGAAAATGTCCACACACCGACGCTACCTCTTCAGAGACCTGATTCCAAAGCAGAAAGGCACTAACAATATACATGTCACAAATGGAAGAATTTTACCGTATCTCTGTAGTTTTACGCTCAGTATTATGAAGATAAATGTAAACCTCCAGCTCACCACTAAATCCCGTAGAGGTCAAGCTGATACAGTGAACCATGGGCAAAGCTCGGTGTAGAGAAACTCTCTGCCCCACATCCCTGCAAATTACTGCACGTTCTCAGATCAAGATATTACTTAGTCTTCAAGTTTAAAGCATGGTACTAGCCAGTCCTAATCAAGGTCAGATTTTCTTTGTCCTAAAGTACGTTGTAGATCCTCTACTCTCAAGAGCATTTGAAATCACTTTTCTCATATTCCTGTAGTTGAAGGACATTATCTCACTGCAAGCAGCCCAACAACAGGCACACCACCGTAAAAAATTGGGTTTTAAATCTAAATGGAGTGGCACTGAACAGCAAATTTAAATTACTAAATACAAATTAGAAATTATGTTCCTGTTTTGATTCAAATGTGGAAAAATGAACTTCATTGTTGACTTACCAGGAGTCTAATATTACTCAGGAGAAAACAGAGTAGTTTAGCTGAGGCCAGCAGTAAGAGTTACTGCTAGTCTGGATGCCCGCTGGAAAGTGCAATAAAGCATACAAGTCCATGCGACATCCCAATCACCATTTTTATGAACATTTTCCTATTTATTAATAGCAGCTGCTCTAAATTCACTCAAGTTTTATGCCAGCTGCCATTTCCGGGTCTAGTACAAATTTGAGATATATTACATGTTCATTCAGCTAGAAATGAAAATAAAAGGTGAGGAAAGAAGCGCCACATAGGCCAACAAGGCAAGTTCATTGTTAACAGGTAAGAGGGCAAGTGAATGGCTGTACATACCAATAATTCCCGAAACGTGGGTGAGTTCAGCCACTGAAGACAATGGAGGAAAAGGTATCAATCATGGAGAAGAAAAATGGGACCAAGAGAAGTCAGGTCATTTCCCTCCTGTTATTAAATGACAATACTCTTTTCTCTGCTCTGAGACATTCAAACAGATTAGTTCCAACTAATCTGTTACCCGAGTATATTTACCTGAGCTTTGCACTGCTGCTTGTATTTATATCTTATTTGCCTTTATACACAGCTCTTGGGCCTCACCAGAAGACATTCAAAATACCAATCACCAATTATATTGCAGGCAATAAACATAAAATGCATGGAAGCACTTTGTGTTCAAAGACAGATTACTCTAAAATTGATTATACAAATTAGCACCCTTTCTACCCTTTCTTACTTGATTACTCAGGAGGTGGAGGCATTTTGTAATTCGTAGTCACCGCCAGGTGACTAACAGTCCATTCATTAGCAGCATTTTCACCAAACAGTAGGCTGATGCTGACAGGGAAGTAGCCTCCCACTCAACATACTCTTTAAAATCCAGTAGCCACTTTGATTGTTGTAAAATGGGTATTGACAGAGATGGAAACTTGAAAAAACTTCAATTATGGATAAGCAATCACTACAGATGTAGTGTAAGAAAATAGTGTTTCCATAAACAATCTAATGCAAGTTCAGATTTGGGTATAGTACACTGCTGCTGTAGAAGTCTGCTTCCTGCTATCTCGGTATAGGCACCCCTAAAAAAGTTGAAATCTCTAAGGTGAGCAACAAGCTTTTCCTCTTTCTGGAGGTCCTCCATGTTCACTATCTACAAAGTGACATAAAGTGCCTGTACACTATGCCTACAGAGATGCGGCTGGTAGGGCAGCATAATAAGGAGAGATAGGTAGAACCCACATTCCTGAACTGAAAGGAATGGTCCATGAAAGAGACTGTTTAGGGAAATACTCCTTAAGGAAAAGACATTTTTGCAGCCCAGTCTCCCAGATTTTAAACCAGAAAGGACTGATACCATCATGTCTCCTTCCCATTTGCTTGTCCAACATTAAATACACAGCCCAGAAGTCAGGATTCAGTCAACCCATTCCAAAAGGATGTTCGTAGTTTATTCTAGCACATCAGCAAGGGTCATTTTTTGGCATGAATGGCTAATATTTAAAGTAGTTCAGCATGTTCTGCTTGTTTTAAGTCTTTCGCAACAATTTCCTCACAATCCTTTTGAGGAAGGCACAGTGGCTAATGTATCACAACCACTGTAAGAACTGAAAAACACCCACGGATATGTTTTCTTACCATGAAGCACAAGCAGGACTTATGCATTGGTTATATGCATAACCAATATTTTGATTCTGCAACTGCATTTATTAGTAACCCCACGGATATGAGAACAGATAGACAGAGGTTAAATGGCACCTAAGGAAAAAAACTATTGCAATACATCTTTCTCCATTAGCAAATCCAAAGATAGTATTTAACGACAAACCTGTCATTCCCAGAAATACAGTACTGATGGAAACTCCATCAGATTGCTGTAGAATGTTGCCATTTTACTCTGATTCTTGAAATAATAACGTTATTTTTCAGAGTGTAACTTCTTGCTCTTTATATCTATGATTGTCAACATTTCAAGAATGGGAAGTACTCTACAATGCACAGCCATTTACCGTGCTATCATCAAGCGAGGACATGCAGACAATTCTGGATCATTTGAGTATTACAGCTTGTAAGGGCAATGTTTTCAGAAACAAGAAACAACTTTCAGATACTGAACTCGAGACAACTTTCCACAGGTGATATCTTAGCACTGCAATAATTCTACCCCTTTCCTGGTACTTCACTAGGGAGACATCAATAAAAACAGGAGCACTTGTGATCGCTAGACATTGCTGAAATTCCTGGCATAAGTAAGTCAATTGAACTTCTGATTAAAGAGATTTTAAAGAGCAGAATCAAAGTCTCAGAAACTTTCACTTACTCTCCGGAAAGCCCCTTGTGTTTTCAGCCACTAAAACCTCAGCCTCCATACTTTTCAAACTAAACTTAGAGACAGCTCCAGACCTTCAGCTCACAGTCATTTCTGTTAAAGATATATTTACATTTCAAAACACTTGCAAAGAATCACTAGAGACTAATGTATGATGGATTGTTTTTCTCCCTAACATTTTTTTTTTGGTGAACAGGATTCAAAAGAGGAGCTAGAAACATCACTGAAATGCAAGCAGGAATTTAGGACAAGTGACAGGGTAAAGGTAAGGCCCTTCTGCATCCAGCCTTACAGGAAGCTCCCCAACACAAAAACGTGCAGCTCTGAGAAAAGCAGGGCCCTGTCTCTTCCACATATTTTCCACAATTAGGATAAGGACTGTAAGGGAAGCCTTACAAGCTACACTGGTAAAAACAGCTGCAGTAACAGCTACCATCGGACCACTTTTGGTGGATTTGACTGATGTTCCCAGCCTTGTGCTTACTCACAGTATATTCCCAACCCTCTGCATCCACCTCATGTTCCCATATTCAGTCTCTTTGTATTAGCTTCACTCACCGTGAGACCTTTTTCCCGTATCAATTCCCCTTTACTAACCTATTCTCTTCAATCTCTCTTGCCATTTGGTTTGTCCCCTCCCTACTATACCCAACCCAATAAATCCTTTGGTGAACTACCAGCATTTTCTGCCATATTATTCTTCATCCTGCTTTTGCAAACTACTCCTTCTCCAACATTTCATCCATTCCGCCTTTATGGCAGCACTAATACTGTATGACTGTAGCTAACACAAAGAGAACACGTTCTAGATTTGTTTATCACAGTAATTAATATAACACACTAAATCATCTTATACTACCCTCTTTGTCATCACTTAGCCAGCTTGGATGGTAAGAGTGGCAAAAGCTGTTCCCTCTAAGTGAAGAAATCAGATTTCAGTGTCCTTCACAAAACACAAGCAAGGAAGTTCATGCAAACTTGTACAGATTGAAAAAGTTCTTTTCAAAGTATGTCGGTAAAAATAGATTTCATGCAAGTCTGTAATAGGACAAAGGCTAATTAGCTGCAACCATTTTTTCTTGAGGTCAAGAGGAGTTACACCTGGGATGATTTCAGCCTAGAATAGCCACACTTAGCAATGTGTTGTTTTTTTTTTTTAACTCGGGACATATCACATCACACCTTCATTTTTGCTTGAAGCTAAAGTGACAGGGCTAATGAAACAAGTTATTTTGAGAGGACCCAACCTACTTCAAAGTAACACTTATGTCTCAGCATTCTGTACTCAGTATAACACCCAAGATTGCTGTAACTTAGAGAAGTCAGTCAATATATATTTTTTTTCCCCCCCTCTGCATTTTGTCTCCCTTTTTCCTCCAATTTGTGTATCTGGCAATGTTCTGTGGATTAACTGGCTCATTATTTCCTTCTCACCACTCCTTTACGAGATCTCAAGCATACACAGCTTGTCATCGAGCACTGTTTCTAAGGTTCTTTCATTCTTTCAGAACTTTTTCAGTTCACATACTAAAAACCCCAGGTTCTCCTAGTCCTACAACAGTCTCTCTGTGAGACTCCTTCAGAAGCAGGATGCAGGAGGCACAAGACTGCTGACACCTACAATAGTCCACTAGGATGGTCAGGCAAGCATTGCCAAAGCCTTGTCTTGGATTCACTCAAGTTTACTGAAGCTGAGATGATGTTCACTATGCCACCACCTTCCTCTGTCATTTTACTTAGATAGAAAATATCCACCTATTTCTGGAAGTAACCTCTCTTTAGCTTAAATAGGACTTCTGCTTCTAACTCTCACACACTCTTTGAAAAACTATCCACAGCATCAGTAGTTGCTCTCAACAGAGTTATGCTCAGAGGACAGCAACCCATTGCAGTAGTCTCAAGCAAGACAGTCTGTGGTCTACTCAATTTTATTCAGCTTCTTACCCCAGCCCTTCACTGTGCAAGTCTCTTCCTTCTTTTCTCACTCCTCTGCCTATACAGGCACCTAATTCAGGTTTACTGGAATTAAAGGATATGAACACATCCTTCCTGCTTCAGCCCTTACTCCAATTCCTTTTAACCGTACAGCTACCCCCTGCCAGCCCTGCTCTCCATGGTGAAATCAAATAGCTCTATCTGCCCCAGTCAGCTAAGAGGAATCTCTGCAAGGTTCCCAGCCTGGTAACAAGTTAGAGACAGTTCCTGCGGTTTGTGAGAAAGCTTCTGAAGGACTACATTTCTGCACCAGAGGAATTAATAGCTTCAAGCTTGTAAAGATTTTTATATCTCCACAAAATGTCAGTAAATCTGCAGCTATGGTACCAGAGATGATGATTAGCACCGTGCATACTAAACAAAGGGGCAGTGAAACCTGATTTGCATATTTCTGACACACATGCAAATTCCCACCACTTTCCCAATGTAATAGCTACATGGTTCATTATATTTTGATTAAAATTAACACATTTCACTGATGACCTTTTAAGCAATGATCACTTCCAGACTCTTAAATGCACCATTCATGTACTACTTTTAGTCAGCAAAACAATGATCATTCCTAAGGATGCCTGTGAAAAGCTCCAGTCTCACACACATCAGTCCGTAAAGTTCCCACTGACGCAAGCAATGCAGAGATGCAGAATTTGCATAAGCAGCTCATTTCCTGCATTCAGCAACAAGGGACATATTTTGCCAATGCACACCCTCACCAGAAGGTTGCTCTAGTTAAGAGGAAATTGCCACATTGCAATTCAACAGACATGAAGTACATTAGCTGGGTAGCAGCTAAGTAAATAAGCAAATGAAGAGGTATGTAAGTTATTATTACCTTTGCTCCACAGACAATGAAAATGACCTTTGTTGAAAGGCTGGTTCAGAATCACAAGGCAAAACTTCAGGTTTCCTGTAAAATAAATGTTGATTCTTATTAGCAAGAATATTGATTTTTTTTTCCCCTTATTTTCTTTATTTTGCTTTTGTCATACTAATTTTAGTTCAACCACCTCGGAGCAGCTCCACTAATTTCCTTGCTTCTCAGGTTTCATCATGTTCAGACAGAGAAGCTGCCAGAACTTCATTAGATGCCTTTTACTTGGTAGAGTTTTGCTAAACATTTAATTCATAAGTGACTTTTACCCACTGAAGGCCATCCTCAACAGGACCCCACATCTATACAGCTCTCTCGTTTAATCTCCCTCTTGCTGCTGCTGCCTGGATGCAGCATTTACTGATATTAGCTTTGCCCTGGCCTCTATTACCAGGGAAGGCTGCAGCTGACTCTGGACGAGGCTATCTTTAATCTAGGTCCAATATTCCACTCTCCTGGTGGATGCAGAACTCTTGCTACCATCAGCGGCTTCTTTGCCTACATTTTCTTATCATGTAGAAGCTCAAATTGTGGTAGATGCTTTACAAATACAGAATGAAAGGCCCATGCTCAAGGAGCTTAGAATCAAAGCTAGTAAAAGAAAAAAGTGAACTTTAGCCTGTGTTATCTAGGTGATACTGCAGACTAAAAATCTCCGGAGATTTACCAGCAACTTGAACTGATCCAACAGTCTGAATGGGCTCCTAAAGCCTCCCGCGCTAGCAACACATCCATTGTGAAAGCCAATAATAAACCAACGATTATGAAACCCGTTAAAATAAAAGAATTTATGATATGGCAGACCTTGGTTTCAAAGAATAAATACATAAATCTTATGACAGTTTTTTGTGCTGGGATTTGCACTTCCTAATTATCTTGCTAATCATATAGGAATACAAGTTTCCTCTGGAGTCTGATATCCTTAGGCGATCAGGTTAATGAACCATTAATTCGGTCATGTGAAGCCACTGTAATTGAAAACAGAAAACCTCTGTCCCTAGGAAGCCTTTGGGGCTTTTGAACAGATCCAGTATAGAAGGAGGCAGAAGGTTACAGGTGAAGCTGTGGCTTAAGCCGTATGTTAATAGCAGGGAAAATCCAGGTGGTGAAACTCCTGAAAGTGCAGGAAGATCTCGGAGTGGGAGTGGGGAGGGGACCATCTTGAAAATCACGAATGGCTGCACTACTCTGCATCTTGCCTTTGGAGTGATTTGAGGTTTCTCAACTAGCCCATTCTATGCATCAGTTTCCGTATCTGTAAAGCAGAAGTAACAGAATTGTTCTCCTTTGTAAGTATTAAGAAAATACCGAGGACCTAGATAATCTTTACTCCAGTGAAAAGCCTACGTGTTTACCTCAGCTATCTTCTGCTCGGTGCTTTCAAATACCTTCCCTCATGTCTTCACATGCACCTTTGCTGACATGGTCCACAATTCTATTTAATCTAAGTACATACATAGGAGAATAAATTTACTCAGAAGAAAATTGAGAGGTCAGAGGACCAAGTAAACAGAGGCGAGTAAGAAAAACCTTTTCCTTTGCTTAGTCTGAACAGTTTTGCCTTGTCCTTGAACTTGAAGAGAAAGGCAGAAAACAATCCATTCAAACTAAGTGACAATTTCCAGCTGCCTCCCAAAATGGGTCCTCAGCAGCAGATCTCCTAATAACGGTGAAGTGAGAAAGGCTGCCAGCTCCTTCTGTTAAACATAATCACCTAGTGGTGCCCTCCGTGGAGGAGAGCCAGCATACATCACAGGTTCTTCTGCTGACATGATAATACAAATAGACATGGGTGTCGTAAACCTCTTCCTGCTGCTGAATCACAAAAGGCATTTCTGTGTCTGTATTAAACCCTTAAGCCAGACCAGCACATAGAAAGTAGATTTTTAGCTTTTTTTGGCACATCAGGAGGACTCTTGTTACATATTAAGCCAAGGCTGGAGGTGTCCACACTGAGATTTTCCAAGAGTGAGGTCTGTTAGAACTTCTGGCTCTTACTTGCTCAGTTGTTGCAAAGCAGCAGAGAGGTAGGTGCCCCCAGCACACACAATTAGGAGGGGCTTTTTGTGTGGTTTGAGTTGTGGGGGTTTTTTTTGTTTGCGTTTTGGGTTTTTTTTTTCTTTAAGAAAAGTTGTGTTAAAAAGTGGAGAACTGGAAATTGTTGTTTCTCCTGCTTTTAGAAAATTGAATGTTCCAGTCATTTCAAACTACTGCAATTAATGCATGATAAAATGCTATGATTAATGCTAACAAAATGAGCCTAAGTGTCAATATTTTAATGGTGCTTGCTGAGTTAATATAAAGCGGTACAAAGGGTTCAGTCCTCTGTAGATGTAGAACAGTAAGTAATAAAATTGGGCTGCAATAATTTACAACTATTGCTCTAAAAACTATTAATAAAGTGGGACTTCTGATGGCAAAGACCACGTCAAATGGACAGAATATGCAACATCCATCACTCGGGAGAAAAACTGACGAGAGCTCACTGTGCCACTGCTCCAAGCACTCTAGTGGGCTTGTTCGTTTGAAAACAAATCTACTTCAACGACATTTATCTTTAAAAGCCCTTAACAAATTAGGAAGCAGCTATCTCCCGGAATGTCTGCCCATCCATTTTTCACAAAGATAATTAGCACCCTGACCCAACCATTAACAAAATTGTGCTCTGTTTGGACTAATGGGAGAGAGAATTCTGTAAGCAAGAATTCAGCAGTGAAAATGACCTGTCCCCAGATATGGATATCTCCACTGAAGATGCTTTTGTTGGCCTTTTGTTAGAGGCAGAACAAGTTAAGTCTCCTGCATAGCTTCTTCTGGTTTTAGTATAATTCTCTCTCTCATTATGTAGTTTTCTTGCAGCTTTTGCAGACTGAGCAAATTCAGCCATCTGCAGCACAAGCAGAAAAGAATAAACTTCTCCATACAAAACCTCCAGCTTATCCTTGACGTTTAAAGCAACACAGAGAATGAATGGAGCCAAGTCCCACAATGTAAGTCCTCTTGTAGAGGAATCGGCTGAGCAGTAAGGCCTTATTTCTACAGGACAGGAGGACAGAAGGATGACTATAGGAAATTTTTACCTGCATTTAGGGAAACAAATTTGTTCATTTCCAGACTCCTCTGCTTGTTTTCCTACGTGCTGCTTATAAACCTTGCAGTCTTACAGGCATTACTTACAGACTTACAGATTCACAGGTACTCAACTACACCTACAGCCAGTTATATGCAAAAATATGGTTAAAAAATCCTTTAGCAGTCTTGGAAAATTCCTAGTCTTTGGATAAATCTGGATGACTTTAATCCTGCCAGAAACACAGAGAACCATTTCCTTACTTTCCTAAAGTTGCAAATCAATCAGCAATTCCTACAAGTCCCACTGGGACCATCAGTGAATAACCTCATCCCTTTCTGAAAACTTTTTCCCTTCTCTGCTTTCCAAATTTATTTATTTTATTCTTCTTTGAGACAAAGTTTTTCCCATGGTTGCTTAGAAAGAATTTTAATCAAAGGTGTTATGAACGTCTCTGACAGCCTGTGCAATGCCTTTTTACTCCATTTTAATTCACTTCCAATGTATTTTAGAGCACAAATTTGCTATTCTAAAAGCCTTCTTGGCTTCTCCCTATCATATTATACTCGTCTGGCTAGGCTATAAATATTTATAATATCATTATGCATTTTTTATTGATTTTGCCTTGTCACATGCCAGTCTTCAGGCTGTATGTCTGTCACAAAGCATATGCAAAAGGCATATATAATTTTAAAGACAACCTTTTCTCTAGTAGCCAATAAAATAATATATGGCTATTCTTTGTTTCCTTTCTGTGTTAGAATAATAGTAGTAGTAGTACAGTGGCAGAGGGATTTTACCATTAGTAAAGTATTTCATTAACTTAATCTAGAAAGTTGAGTGTTGGAAGGCAGCTACAAATTTTTAGAAAATTTTTGCCCTGGTAGAAATACATCTAGATATTCAAGATACTAACCAAGATCCCTTGAAAAGATACCACAGAGATTCGAATTACACAAATTCCTGGTCACACAGACCAAATACAATGAGCTTCTGAGAGAGAAAAACACTGACTGATCCCACTGAAAATTTCCTCCTGCTCATATTGCTGCCCTCAGATAAGTCCACTTTCCAGGATTTTAAAAAAAAAAAAAAAAAAGTTATTTGGTTTCCAGTACCATCATTTAGCAAATTCCTGCTCCACAGATTCATTTTTTAAATGAACAGCCACTGCCTACTTAAATGTCAGAGTATGTGGGAAGCGACCAGGCATTTTTTCACAATTCCGAAACAGTGACACTGATAAAAGACAGCGGAGCAACAGGCTGAGGCAGCTTTTCATAGGGGCAGTTGAAGTTTCTCATGCTGCAGAAGAATTAGCATTGAAATTGCAATTCAAAGAATTCCACATAAATTATATTTAGTGGGAGCCTATCATTACAAACCCTAAAAAAAACATTCATTCAGAACTACATGAAGATAGATAAGGTTATTGCTACAGGTCACCAAAGCAAAATTACTGAAGCAACCTGCTATGTTGTTGGTTTGGGTCTGGTGTTGGTTTTCTGTTGTTTTGGGGGTTTTTATGGTTTTGTTGGTTTGTTTATTTGGGTTTTTTTAATTAGTACATTGAGCTCTATCTAACTGAAATACAATCTACCACAATATCAGAATATATTAGGTTTTATTTTTAAAATTTTCTTAACAGCCTGTGTGGATTAAAAAACTCGGCTCCAGTGTAGTGCTAAGCATTACTAAGTGAAACAAAAGCTGGAATAGGAAATTCTGCTATCAGTGAAGCTGATGTCACTAACACAGGATAATTAATAAGTGAGCTTATAAAGGTATGAATTATGACATAAAACAAAAAAAAACCAAACACATTCATTGTCATCAACTGGAGTGGACAATTCTAATCAATCGCTTAAGGAAAAAAGGGTTTAATGCCGGTATTTCTTAAATTAGGACCGCAGCTACTACTTAATTAAAGTAGCCAGCTTCCTTGCTTAACTGAAGGCTCATGCAGAAAATGCCACTGATCACACCAGAAGTGTTCTGGTTTTACACCGGTTTAAGAGAAAGGATCGTAAAACGGTATTTTTGCTGCCTCCAATGGCATAAAACTATTGTAGCATTGAATACAAAAAAAAGGAAAAGTAATCTAACTGCTTACTACAACCTCAAAAAAGCTTCTTGGTAAATTTTTTTTCATTTTGTTGTATTAGTTGCAGCTCCACAATTAGCTGTTTCTTTGACATTTCATCAGCATTTTTACTGCAGTCTTAATGGGCCATTTGGTCCACCTATCACTTGAAAAAAAATATCCAAAACACTGAATCAGATTTTCCACTAAACAAATGACAATATATTGCTTTTTTTTTAACCTTGACTTTATGAAAAAGTAAATAGATGCTCCTCATGTAGACAGATATTACCTAAATGCAGAGAACATGGGATTTTAAAACTAAAATAAAGGAGTTTGGGGGATCAGCACCAAATCTACATAATTTTCTGCCAAGTAAGCATCTGTCCCCAAGTGTCATGTCCAAAATCAATGTTCTGGGAAGAACTACTTGCTAGTTTCTACAAATGTTCTTGCCAGTTTATTGAAAGGGACCGTTTCAATTAGGGCTTGTTTTAAGAGCTACCATCCACTTCCCAAACACTCCTGACTGGAACAGCCTCCCCATCAGAAATGACAAAAGTAAACGTTTGATTAGGCAAAAATTAAGGAGAATGGGTCCATCAGACTAGAGAGCATCCACCTTTCCCGGAAGGGCTGGTGTTTTGTTTGTTCTTTTGGTTTTTCAGACATTGAAACAACACCACCTGTAATTTCCTACCTGACACACAGACGCAGTTCCTAACAGGCAATTTACTCGCTGATGTAGCAACTAATTCTTGAAAGTTCACTTCTGCCTCACAAGAGAAGATTCTGGTTTTATCAATGAACGTCTTTGGCAGCTCACTGTGAGTACTATCTATGTCTACAGTAGCAAGCAGCGTGGCACAATTAAATCAAGCAAACTTGATGCTGAAGGTACGATGTTCACACTGTACGTGTTTTGGGATGATAGGGAGGGAGGGAGAGATGCTACTTCAGGCTAGGTCTAGTCCGGTCCTGTAGACTAAATACCCATTAGCAGTGGAAGAGCATTATGTGCACTCCTGGAGCACATTTTTAAGTTTCACCCAAAAGGAAACTAGCTGACCTATTCCAAAACCACTCTGTACTGTAAAGCAAAGCACAGTAAACAGGCAGGATTGGGAGACTTGCTTCAAAAGCATATTCCTGATCCAAAATAAAATGTGAATGTAAATATACAAATAGTCACATGGGGTTTGGCTTATCAATTTTTTTTAAAACATCTTTACAAAATTAAGATAACTAACGCCACAAGATCAGCTTAATTAAAATGAGCAACAGATTTTTGCAATCTTACGTGTCAAAATTTGTCTCTAACTTTAGATTGTTAAACTAAAGAGGCGACCTGCCACTTGTATCTGTTGTGTAGGGAAGGTGGGGCGGGAGTCTTAACCCAAACCTCATGCTTATCTGCACTATAAATTCCTGGAAAAGCACTTTACATTGAATCCTAAGATATTACTTTTTAAGGTTACTTTTCAGAAAAAAAAATCACTTTTTTACTGAACAAATGGTGCACCTTATACAAAAAATGCTCCTCATTCTGCTGCTCTCTTTCCTGAACTAAGTTTTCCCCCAGCAGTGCTACCCTTCACCGGGAATCTCAGTGCTCTCCTGTGATACCAGGGGATCTAAAAAGGATCATTTCAAACTTATGAAGCACAAATCAACACTCTGAAATGTAAATGCTTTCTATTTCAAAAGTTTCACAACTCCTGCAGAACTGCTACTTTGAAAATGGAAAAAAAACTTATTTCAAGTCAGTGGGTAAAATCCACTCCCTACATCTGTGCTCTTGCTAACAAGGTAGTTGTCAGCTTTAATTCAGAGAAACAGTTAAGCTTGGACTATTGTATTAATTATAGCCACTACTTCTAAAACATTGTGTAGCTGCATTTTACCACACTGAACCCCAAGCCTCCAAACAAACCATTTAATTTTCCTCATAAGAGTGACAACTCCAATAACAAACCAGCACAAATTATGCAAAAGGATCACAGACCTTACAAACACGTTCTCAAATTTATTGAATGAATAAATCAAATATGCATACCCAGCTGCTTTTCGTGCAAATGCAGTGTTATCCCTGTCAATGCATTTTAGTGTTACTTTTTTTCATGTAAATTCTATTGATTTTTAAGTATTTTACAGCTCTGAATTCTCTAGGCAAATTCCAGCAAGAGAAGTAGGAAGGGGATTGGTGCAACCAGTCTTACTGAAAAGCTAGCAATGTGGTACTCTCTGGAGAGCCCTCTACAAGAATTTATATGGATAAATTCAAAACAACTCATTTTTCACAATAAGTCACAAACACAGCCATACCCATGGGATAACCCACCTACATTACTGACCGCTGCTGCTCCTAGAAAGGAGCCCTAATGGGCTCTTGGAGACACACATTGACACATGCACCTTTTGCTCCTGCAAGGACTTTGGCATGGTTTACCTAACACCCTTTCCGCTTGTCTCCGGAGATGTTGCTGGACCGTCCATCCACCATTCTGTGCCTTGAGCACATAGGACTTTCATTTCAACCCGAGTACAGCAAAGTTCAGGACTAGCTGGAAGTAGCGGGCACTTTTTTTCAGCTGAGATGTTATCACCTAATTGGCTAGACTCTTCCAGCTTTCAAGTCTACTGGTTGGACACAAATTACCCAGCAATCCACAAAAGAAAGAGATTTCTGATATAGGCACAGATAAGTAAGGGTCGATGGGATTAAACAGATATATTTCATCCCGTGGCATGAAAAAAAAATAGCCAGCTGAGGCTGAAGAGACTAATAGAGAGTAAAGTAGCAGGTGGAGGGACAATGTTCGGCAGAATGGGAAGTCTAGTCCCCCAGGTTGCAGAATTTGACACAACCTTACATATTCCAGATAAACTTTACAAGTGCACAAATTTTGCCGGAACTACCTTCTAAACAAAAAAGAAATATACTAAATGCTTTGCTTTGTTATTGACAGGCAAGACATCTTCTGAGACAGTACTCATTTTATACCTTCAAAGTTCAATATCAATTGGAAACTCTTAGAAGACAAGAATTAGACATACAGGCTTGCTATAAAAATATTGATAGTGTTATGGTAAATTTGACTTTTTTGTTCAAAATTTCTAGGCACAGAGCATAAATCTACATCAAAGCGAAAATGAAAGCAGATGCTGAGAGAATCTTTGACATTTCCATTTTATCTTCAGGCTGGAAAACATCAGCTTCTAGTTTTAACCTTTTTTTCCTCAAAAGCCATTAAAATATCTTCACTTTAGAGAAACCTTAGGAAACACCAACTGACCTCTTCAGTGCCCCCAAAGCTACTATTACTATTCAAGTAAGTTCCAACCTTAAAAGAAAACCCAAGACAGTCACACACACTTTCTAGCCGATCAATAGCTGAGTCTAATATAAAGTCCTTCTCGCATTTTCAAAACACATTGTCTGAATACACCATGCTAACGATACTTCTTATCTGGGATGTCTCTGTTTCTAGGGATACAGCTAGGCATACAAACTCCCTGGCTGACTTGAGAACTTCAGCAGTTATCGTCAGCTCAATCTGCACGCTGTCAGAGTAAGGTGACTTCAAGGATTCACAGAGCAGATGATGTTTTTCAGTAGGCTCTTTGGTCAAATCAACATGAAGCACAACACCCTCAGCAAACATTCCACTCTGCAAACAGTGTGATGCCATCTTATTTCACCTATCTATGGTGAACAGATATCTTGGGGTATTTTTTATAGGATTAACAAAATTTAAGAGACATCTTATGAATTACATATTAGAGTACTAACTAAAGAGTAAGATCCACGTGAATGCCCAAGTGCCTGACTGCTCAGCAGTCACAACCCCTGCTCTGCTGCTGTCAAGCACTCCATTGACACTTCAGCTATTGGCATTAACATTTCCTATGTACATAAAAGTCTGATTTCTATCTGCACCGAGTTGCACCTGAAGTTTAAGAGGCTGATGCAACCTGATGCCTCCTTTGATCTCAAAACACCACTGCTATCCACCAACTAGACACGTCTCTGCTGATCTCATTTGAAGGGCACATTTGAAGGAGCTTTTCCCAAAGCATACCTAATAGATCTAGCTTCACAGCATCAACCATCTCCTTTTTAAAAACTGGGAAGGAGGTATAACTTTTATCAGCATGCATTAATAACTGGAGTGCTCCCTCAGGAGTCTGATGACCCACATTCAGGTTCCTTCTGTGTCAGAGAGAATTCACATCCAAATCCTGCTTCAGTCAACACAGTACCCTCCTCCCCAGACATGATGTTACTCTCAGGGAAGCAGATCCTTCCCTCCCTGCTCCAAAAGTTAAATAAATTGATTATTTTCAAAAAACAGTTAAACAGGAAGGACATATGG
The DNA here is from genome assembly GCA_011057875.1 of Pterocles orientalis. Classification (NCBI taxonomy): domain Eukaryota; kingdom Metazoa; phylum Chordata; class Aves; order Pterocliformes; family Pteroclidae; genus Pterocles; species Pterocles orientalis. The sequence continues at coordinate 38,240 of WKFP01013482.1, read as the reverse complement.
AAGTGCAGTCCACTGCCCTGGATACAGTTCTCCAACGTTTGATTAACCAAACTACTTTCACACCTTGAATAAATTCCACAATTACTTGACCACATTATTATACGAAAATTATATCCACCGTTACCTCCTTCCTAACGTGTGATGTACTTTCAGAGAAAAGTGTAACCTCTGCTTTTGTAGGATATTTTTCAGGCCAGAAGAGAAGTTCCCTCACCATCTTCAGAAGATTGGGCACTTGGAGTCACCAATGGAGGAAATAACATTCTGCAGCACAGCATACGATGTCTAAATCCAATAGAGGAGGATTTTAGATGCTTCGTTCTTCCCACTGCTCAGAGTTTTCCCACTGACAAGCTCAGCCTGATTAATTCTTAAAACACCTACTCTGATGGACTGTACTCTTCTTTGTCCTCTTCCAAATCCTCTCTCTGCCCTGTACACACAGCCTAACTACCACCCTCGAGATGAGTACTCTATGGCTCAAAGCCACATGTGCATTTGCTGAACAGCCCAAGGGCTAAACTCCAATACAGTGTTGCAAGTGCAGACAGTAACAACCCATTTTCAGAAATGTGAAAATGGGCATTATGTGACTGCAGGAAGATCACACTCCTACTCAGCAAATGAGAAAATATGGACAAAGTTCCTTTCTGCTTCTCAGCCTGCTATTACAACAAACATTACAACTCACAGATGACTTCTGGCCAAATTCTAATTTGGACAACTTCACAAACCACAATGCACATAGCATTCAACCAAGCTACCATGAATTTTGGATTTGGTTGGGTTTTGTATTGAGAAGGTTCACCGAGTTCAAAAGAGTTGTGTAAATTAGAAGTGATGTCTGCAACCATCGGTTATTTACTCCTCAGATATAATGGGTGAGATTGATGACAAAACTCCCATTAACTCCCAGGATTTCACTTCACATGCTTTGGTGAAAATCCATGCTGAGATAAGTAGGTTCTGTAACACCTCCAGCCACTTCAGGTTGGATGCCAGAGAGGATGTCCATGCCCATACCACCATTCCAGTCTTGCGGTTCTCCCAAAGCAGATTCTTCTGTACTTTGAAGGAGCATATCTCATGCAAGGTCCAGAGTGCCATCCAGAAGGTTCACAACAGCAAAAGGGGCTCTCACAGTGGTCAGAACAACAGCCCACGTAAGCAGTGGTGGCAGTGGAAGGGTATCCAGGCCCTCAGAGTAAGGATCTGGGAAAGAGTGATGAGGAGGAGAATGTCTTTCACCATTATCCTGAGAACCCTTGTAACAGACACAGGAAGGAAAGGAGATGGGCTGTCACCTGCCAACAACCTTCACAAACATTTCCCTTCTAAAATAATGTTACCTGTTTTCATGAGCTTCATTTTATTATTTCTAGAGTTAATTTTTTACTTAATGGAGGCAGCTTAGTTCTGTTTCAGGACATTCTATAACTTTACATCCACTACTGGCTTCTTTTTTAACAAAACATTTTTAAGACCTACTTCTATATATTTTATAAATAGATAAATAAATCTACATCTGGAGAAAACAAGCTAAAATAAATGAAAAGAAACATGACAAAACCAAAGGCAATGAAAATTGTATTATATTATCAGCCACATAAGGAATTTTTATGTAACCTGGATGAGGTTCCTCTTCAGATTTTATACTGCAGTGTGTCATTGTGTTGCATCTGGCAGAAACATAAGACCTGAAATCAAAGTTCTGTGGACTGAATAGCTCTTAGAAGCCATTTGGTAGGTTTACTAAAATCAAGAACTAGCCAACATTAGCGTTTTGGCATAAAACTACTTAGTGATAAAGAAACAAATATAGAACACTGCCAGAATATTGATGCTTCTTCCAGAGGTATTAAAAAAAAACCAAAAAAACCAAAAAAAAACCACACACCACCTTATTGTTGACAATTTCGGAATGAGTGCTGTTCATCCTTCATCTAATTCTTCAACAAGACTGAAAAAGCCCTTTGCAAGTAAATGGTCTGACAGTATTATTGGGATCCCTTTGTAGTCTTGTAGAACTGGATACCATATCCAGCAAACAGACGCTCACAAGAAAGTAGGTCCCCCACAGCATGTCTGTAAGTAGAATACTTCCACCAGTAGAGACACCAAATCATTCTGACAATCTGTTCCCATAAGATACTTGTCACACCAATAAGGTTTGGTAGGCTTAGTCATTACACAAACTCTATAATAACTGCTTTTATTATAAGCCACTTGTGCTTGTTTATAGTACTTTGTTTTGACATGCTGCAGATCATGTATAATTAGAGAACTGTTACTTTTTCCTTCCTCCACAATACAGTAAAGCCTGTAAACAAAGACAAGCTCTGGGACCATTAAGGGAGGCTCTTGTTTGCGGACTCTCTTTCCAACCAGCTCCTCCAATTTCAATACTAAAACTGTCAAACTTAATTAAGAGTTACGGGGCATAACCATTTCAAAACCATAAATCCATACAGCAGAAAAGTAACATGACTGCCTTAGTGAACATCTCTTTTTAAACAAGCAATATCTCTTTCTGAGACCTTATTTAGGTTCCTTACACACAACTTTGTATTGTAAATATCTTTATTGCTTCTCCTGCAGTGAATACAAAGGCTGTCATAAAATAATTTCACCTTGATGTCTTTTGGTTTATGTGACTATTTAAAGTGGACCTCAATGCATATTCTAGTGCTCACACTGCTATTCCCTCTGAATTCACCATAGCTTGTTGCGGTCCTCAAAAGAATCTGCAGAGAACTGCACTTCTCACCAGCTTCTCTCAAGATTTTCTTGCTGAAGTCTCCTTGCCTTTTGATTGTGCACAGCTGTCTGCACATCCTCACAGCCTCAAGCAGAATGATCTTGAGAAAGAAGTATCAAGAGCTCACTGATTAACCATTGCCCTTTAAAAACATTTTTAACATTCAGCACTCTAACACCTCCTCTGAAACTATCGGAGACCAATGGCCGCTCCAAAAAAATCCATCAAAATAAAACCTTTAAGCCATTTCACGAATTCCAGGGGAACAACACGTTTGCTTCCATTTTAACAGTGCTTCGGTTCCACCAGAACCTCTGCTGAAACACTGTCCTAGTGAGCAAGAGACCAATCCACAAAACCCAGTGCAACTTACAAACTGAAATTTAACAGACAGCTTCTTACAGTGCTTCAAAGGCTTGAACCTCATGTATAGAGCTGATGATCATCTAACAGTCAGTCTACAGCCACCCCCTTAAAATAAAAATTTCCGTAAAAATTTAAATGGCTTCTATCTTGAGAAGCACTTTTTTAGGTTTTAAGCAACATTTGGGTCAACTTATAGAGGAAATGATAGCTGAATATCTAAAAGTGTGATTTATGCACCCTAAACATTAGCTGTAAAAGACTTTTATCAGCTGTTTACCAGGTCCAGAATGACAGAAAACACACCCTGACCAGTGAGTTAATATATTTTGGGAAAAGATACTAAGAAAAGGAGCTAAGCCCCTCTCTTCTTCATTACCTTATCTGGAAAATGTTCTTAGATAATAATGCTTTGAACTTAAATTTCCATTTGTAGGTTTGAAATCACTTTACAAAGGTGCATAAGCATTATTATTCTCATTTCACAGTTAGCCTCCCTAAGTACAGAGATTTGGAGCAATTTGTATGAGAAGCAGTGTTCTCCAGCGAATAAATTAAGAGTCTGAAATTATCTCCCCAGGGTTTTCTTCCCAGCTAAGCTGTAAACTTTAGTCTACACTGAAACCCACTGGGGCAAAACCAGACAAACCATCTGAAGTTGGTGGGTTTCTGCATGGGAAGAGGAGTCCGTGACAGAAACTCACGACACAGATCTGAAATTTTTTTGCCTAACATCAATCTAGTCAGTTAAAATTCACTTTTCTGGACCACTGAGGAGCCTCATCACAGAGGCCACTACAGCACTCAGACAAAAATATTCAAATAAATGAAAAGGTACTTTTTCAGAAGAAAAAGGAAATTATAAGATATATCATAGCTACCAATCTAGAGTTTTGTCAGGAGAACTCCTTACTCACCATCATCACACTTTCTTCTCTTCATTTGTTGGCAAAAAATATCTTTTACCCTCATTTCCTGTAATACACCCCAAATACCTCTAACACCCCTCTATAATTCCTCCTCTGGACAACAACCCCTGAACATGGCAGCAACCTTACCTACGGGATTCAAAGTCTGTCATGGAAAGCACTTCTGTATGATAAGTCCAAGGATTCAGGAACACTTTACGAGCACATCTTCTCTGCTAACTGAAACCATTTTAGAGTTTTTTATTCTCAAATATCACTTGGTCACTTAGGTTAAACTTTAACCAACATTTCCAATTTCACATTGGATTAAAGGCGAAAAATAAGGAAGTAGTATGGTATTTTTCTTTTTTAGAATTATGTTATTAGCCTGTAAGGCTAATATACAGGGGGGAAAAAAAAAGTATTTTCGAGGTTGCAACCTTTAAACTACTATCTATTCTTCAAAAAGCAGCTTACTTTCAGGGTCGGGCCTAAACCACGATGGCCCACAAAGTCTCACTCTTACCAGCTTCAAAACTACTACAGTTTTTTCCCCAAATATCAGTTGGCCAAGAAAGGACACCAGTGTAGCCACAGCTACGAGAATAAGCCAAAAGTGTTTGCAGACGACTAACTTCAAATAGAAGACCTTAAATACTTGCAGAAGTGGTTTTTGTTTTTTTTTAAAAATGGCAATAGTTGCCACTGAAATCAACCTGCTTACTTGTATTTTTTCTCAGCTGTAGTAGCCTGTACACCTAAAAATTGTATGGACAAACAATTTTGTACATAAAGGAGAAAAGCATAAACCAAAGTGAAATGTTAAAACAAACAAACAAAAATCTTAAATGTTTTAAATTCAATAATAGTTCAGTAAATTTTATACAGAATATGAGTATGAAATCGATCAAACTACTTGTCCAAACCCAATTTGTCAGACAAAGAAGAGAAGAGGTCAAACTGGAATTCTAATAATTTAAGATTTTGCTACAAAGGTTGACACCCTTGCAAAATTTTGTAATTCATAATCCATAAGCAAAAAGGTCAAAAGGACCATTAAATAATTTAACTTGCATAACAGAAGAATTTTTTCATTCTCTTACACTTCTTGTGAGCACAGAAAAGCCCGTTCAAATTAGTCAGGAAAAAAAACCCACAGCTGAAAAACCCACTGTGGGTTTTGTAGCCTATTTCAGGACAGCATCACCTGTCTCTTTTTGTTACAGTGTTGTATCAAGGCACAAATCGATAACGGATTCATGCTAATTCGTGCCCAGTGACTGCAACACTGCTTCTTTACACAGTTCTCTCTAACAGTCACAGACAAAAACTTGTGAACACGTCTTGATGATGGTGACAGTCAAGAATGAAAATGTTTAGTTTGACAATCAGCATCAAGATCTCTTGATCAGTTCTGCAGCACAACATGGCAAGTGAATCTTTAAAGAAGGAGATCTCCATTACCATCCCCTTTGCTAGCCTCCAGAGCGCTGCTTATGGCCCCTTTCCCTCCCAAGCCAGAGCTTTACACAGTCCCACGTGGGAATGTCTCCTTTACACAAGACTCATAAGGTTAGGGAGGATGTTGCATGGGCGCCTCATTCACCAGAAAAGAGAAGAAGTTGCAGAAATCGCAATCTGCTGCTTTAGCCTACTTCTGTGGTTAAGAACTTTTTTTTCTGCTCTGGTTCAGTGAGTTAGGTGGTGTTGGGTTGATGGTTGGACTTGATGATCCTTGAGGTCTTTTCCAGCCTTAATAATTCTGTGATTCTGTGACTATAACTGCACTACAACCAAATCAAAGTTTCCTGTCATCAAGATCGACTGGGCATACACCTTACTTTCAGCTTAACAGCTTTCAGACTTCTAATGCCAGCTCCCACTTCCTCCCTAAAGCCACAACCAAGGTTGTTATTGACTAATATGACAACACCTAACAAGGGTACAGCTGATAAATCGTAGGTTTGATCCCATCTACAACACTCATATGCTTCAACTCTATTTATAGACAGAATGAAAGAAAGGAAGGATGAACACTAGTCCCCTCAGGACTGTGTGGGTTTTCCAGTTCTGCACGTGAATATAAATAAATCTTTAATCAAGGTTCGTAATTTCTGCACCAGGACAAATTTAGAGGAAGCAGAGGAAGCCAAAGGAAAAAAATTAAGAACTATGGAAGCATAAAAATATCCATTCACATACACACGTGCACACACCCACATACACATAGCAATGCACACTTTGCCAGATGGGATTACAGCTCTTTATTTAGCGAATGGATTAAGCACCAATAAATGAAAAGAAAAAAAAAAGCTGCATATTACTTTTCTAATAAAAATAAGTCAAGTATTTAAAATAGAAATGCCTTTCTAATGAAAAACAAATGGCATTTAAAACTTAATAGCCTTTAGGACTAATAAAAAAGTCAAATCCTTTATTTAAAGAAAAGAAAGTTTTTCTAATAATCACAGACACTGCTATGCACAAAAGAAACCACTGCGATACAACGGGTCCTACTTATGGCAGTCTGACTATGGCAAATAGTAGTAGCACTAATGGAAGAAAACCCATATGCCTAGAATCAAAATGATGAACAGTTTAAATCAGATTAAACTGAGGGGCCTTTAACTTTTTCTTTTAAGAACATTTTTATAAACACTAACTAGTGTAAACACTCTTAACTGTAGTGATTAACAAATCACCGAATAGAAATAAATTTTTAGAGACCTTTAGTAAGTAGTAACAAGGGTTACAAAATTTGGAGCAACTTTTCAAAATTAAGCACACTGAGCTGGCACGAGGCATTTGGTGTTATCGATGCTGACTGTGCAGCATGGGCCATCACCAGTGTGACTCATGGAGACACAGGAAGCACGGGGACAAACACGAGCTGGAAGTCCAGTCTTGTAACCACACAAATATTTCACTGGCACTAGCATGTACTGTCAAACCTAAATTTAGTGGGCACAATCCCAGCCCTGTCCCCAGGATTGTCACAGTCAAAATGACTTACTAAGTTTGAGCCCTCTGCAGAGATGCTGCATCCCCAGGGGCGAGTGCCCTGCTGGTTTTTTCAAGGGCCACCATTCCACCCCGTGTGCCAGCTGTGAAAGTCTGGGTAACTTAATTCCCTCAACCCCCATGCCATTGTTCCTGACACACAGTAAAAGAACAGGCTGTTTTGACCATCAGGAGAAAAATTTGCGGAAGAAATTCTAGATATGAAGTGTGCACACAAGGGTTTCACCTTCAACAAAGCAAAAACAGAAGCTAAAGCTTCAGCAAAGCAGCTCTTATATGTTGCAGTCCCTCTTCCAGTTTTTCCTTCACACCCAGTATGCTGACTTTTAGTCTTGTCCTATCCCAAAACTCCCTCCTGCATGCACTCTTATTATCTTTGAACTTATTGGAATTAATCAATACCACCAAGAGAGTTCACACACCAGAGTTACCTTCAATAGCTGCATTCGATGGGCTTGTAAGAACCACCTCCTAGCAAATAACACAAAGGTGTCTTTTTTTAGTCTCCCTAAATATTACTTTCTTAAAACATGCATCAAATTCTTATATCTTAAATATTTTAATAGTACACCTTTCCCTTATTTCCTTTTTTTGCTATAATGATATTTTGATAAAACAGGTCAGCCACACTTCTGACTTCTTTTTCATTTTCAAAGAGAAGATAATGGTTTAGATGGATTTGCCCTATCAACTGTAGTATGCAATTTAATGAGGAAAGTTTCACACCTGTAGTTTTTAAATCAATAAAGTTTCAATAATAAAAAAACAAAACAGCAGAATGCAGATGCAAGTTTACTTCCAAGTCTGTATTCCTTAGAAAGCTCACCACCATACACAATCCAATAAAACTACATATGGTGCTTGCCCTGCAAAAAATTTCTTGCTATGGCTCTTTTTTTTTTTTTTTATAAATGTGAACCTGTACTTTTCAAAGCACTTTAAAATTCAAATGACAACTCAGTAGACTGCTAAGTATACCTCTACAGACACACAAGTGAATCTTTTCTTCTAATTACCTTACTTCTCTGATGTGGAATGCTAAAAAAAAAAAAAAAACACGTAATTTTAGCATTAAAAAAGTGATTAAAATGCCCCATTTGGCACCAAATGCTATTGTCATAAAAACAAATGAAGGAACCTGAAATGTGTTTCCATTTTTTGAATATCCAGTTCAAATCTAAAAGCCATGAATTTTAAGAGAGCATGGATCTGACCTGAGTAACTATCCAAACATTCTTGAGTGACAACACAAAAATTTCTGATAATGTGGTGTGACCTCCAGAAATTGGAAAACACTAACACACTAGTGCTCCTTTAAAGCACAGTTTTCAAAAGCTCTTTTTTTTTTTTATTGTGGCATCTGAAAAACAGGGATACACACACAGATTAGAGACCTAATGCTAGGCAGCTATCTGGAAGAAGGAGCATTTATGAAGTCACCAGTGAACCAAGCAGCAAGCTTGCTGCAACACTTGCACAGTGAATTTGGCTGATAAGCTGAATGAATAAATGTTAAAGGTGGTGATTTTCCAAATGAATAGGTCAGGGTATTTTTGAGCACAGCAGCATATCACTTCAACTGCTCTGCATCTTCAAAGCAAACCCCACCAAACCAAAACAATCCCCCACTAAATTAACTAAGCGCACAACAGCACTAAGATTACTTGGCTAAAATGCCAGGTTTTACACAAGGAACAGCTCCAAGCAGAGATAAAGGGCTGCACATGGCTTTCAGGTACCTTTTGTAAGTGTCAAATGACCAACAGCCGAGCTGCATAACTTCACATCTCCATGCACAGCAGCATCCTGAACAGTCCTGATCACAGGATGGATGTCACATCGAACTCTGCAACCTAGTAACCCAGCTTAACTCTCAGTAATAATACTAGATATTGTTATCGTAATAAAAGAAGACTATCCACATCAAGTCAGCATTAAAAGACTTGTAGGTGAGTGATTTTCAGTACAGTCGGCTATTTAGAAGAGTCTACAAGACATTAACAGGAAATTCTGACAATTAGGAGTTTTGTGGCAGCAGGGCGATGGATTTGGCAGGTCTCTATCTTGAAAAAGGGTTAAAGCTAAAGTCATTTTGTTCAACTTTATTTTCCAAAATTCCCTAAACAAAGACCTGTTCATACTTCTGCAAAGCTCAGAGTAGTTCATTGCAGCTCACCACAGCAAAGTTTAGCTTTTGCTAAGCAGATGTCAGGGAAAAAAAACACAACTAAAATTATTTTGTTTGAGAGAGGAAGTGCAAAATCTGGTCCATGAACCATCTCCACATCCTCTTCCTAAACCACCTTCCAAGTATGTACACCTGGAACGCCCTTTGGAGTTTGATTTAGAGAATGCAGCAATTCTTGCTGAGGGTTCTGGACAGAAATTTGGTTTTCAGGTAACTCAGTTCACTGCTTGGGCCAAATGCAACCTCCACCTATGCAAAGCAACAAAAGAGAAAGCTGTCAAATAAACCAAACCAAATCAAACAACTTTAAACATTGCGGTTGCAATTCCCTCTTTCTTTATTAGAGGCCCTTGTATCCTGTCTATCAATATGTCATGGACATACTGTATGCTTGAAAACATAAAAGCAGCCCAGCTGGAGAGGCAATAAAACAGCATGTACTTATCAGCCTCGGGTTCTGTATGTATAAAACAGACTGATAAAAAAAGAAATTAAAAAAAAAAAGATTTTGACACATCTTAAATAATGTTCATACAAATTGGTGAAAGTACTGTGGGCTTGTACAGAGCCAGAATGTGAGAGATTGAGATAAATGTGAGCTGTTGAACTTTTCGGCCGGTGCATAAGCAGCAACCCCTTTTAACCTGAACTCTCCATCACACACACACATTTCATACGTCTGATATTCCAGGAGAAATGTAATTTAATGCCTTTTGAAAACAACACTTCACTATGACTTTAAATTATTCCCCATGGGGGACCATTTTACTCCAACACGCTTTGTTTACTAGCTCTGCTGCTTCCAGCGAGCTGTTTGATAGACGCCAAAGATGAAGATAAGGTCTGTAATGCCTGCTTTCGGATGACTGAAGACAAAATTTTCTGCTTCTTGGCATAGTTTCCCAAATGATCATGAATCTTAAAGCATTCATTACTGTGTAGTAAGGCAATCTATATTTCTGTCAGATCATGTTATTTACAATTTACGGAGAACAAAGATTATAAAGGAGAGATACTTCAAGAAGCAAAACAACACATGCAAGGAACACTTTCTGCTCTAATTTTTATTCTCCCCAGTGACCTTGTTATCCTTGCCCTTAAGCAACGGAGAGATCATTAACAAGTCACCATCTTTAGAGCAGCAATGGTGATTGTACAAGAAAGTACTTGGATATCAAAAATAAAAGCATTCTAAGATTATAGGAAAGAACAGCCTTTTGACAGGAAGATAAACAGTGTATTTTTATTATTTCTTTGAACATTCATACTGCACTAACAGCTATGGGCTCTAGCGAAGATCGGAGCTTCACTGAAATCATACTGCCCAAGAAGATAAGAGGTGCTCTGGATTTAAAGACCCCATAACTAACTAGATCTAATTGACAAAAGGAGAGAGCAGAAATGCAGATGAAGCCACTGGCACAAAGTGCCATTTCCCACATAACTTTGCATCATGCTAGCAGCATATACAGATCCAAAACAAAATCTGATCATTAAAAAAGCCCAACCTTGAAACTCTATCAAGATAAACTCATGTCAAACTTCTCAAGCAGCTAGTCAGGCAGACAGTAGCATTATAAGGACATAAAACAAAGGCATAGTCATGATTTGACCCTCCTGGTTCTAAGAGCACCAAAACATCATGTCTCAGCAATCTCTCTAACTACTGTCAGTGGTCACCATTCTGAGGTTAAACTACTCTTTTCCAAACAAAGCCTTCTGTTTGTGCTTTATCTCAGTAAGAATAGAGCAAGCTTTGTGATGGAATCAAAAATCCATTTATTATTAAAATAAAAATACACTATTTTTTTAATAACATGATCATGATAGACCTAGCCAACACACAATATTTCTTCACAAAAGAGAATATCTTCGTGCCTCTTGTTTTACTGTTGAGAGTCCTAAACTAAAGATTTAGGCACATCTTGAACTTACTGAACTGGCACCTGAAGTCCTGGTGACAAATCAATTCATTTTTTACTACAATAAATGTACTTTACGACATGCGTAACCAATGGAAGACTTCTAAGCTTGTTTTGACAAAGTAAAACACTAACTTTTTTTTTTTTTACTTCCAGACCACTCCCAACTTACTCATGAACCACCTGCATTTATAGGCAAAGGTTGAGTCCGATAACCCTTCCTCATCACACCCATCTTAAAAATAGGGCTACTATGACAAAGATAATTTGCTCTCACACACAGCTAATTCTGTCATCTGCAATTCACTAGCCATTCCCAATCCACTGTGGTCCTTCTCATTCCGTACAGTCCTAAAGTATGTCTCTTTAAAATCTTGGGAACTATTACACATCTGGCATCAGCTCTCTCTCTCTTAAGCAACAGGCTCTTTTGAGATTCAAGGATGACTTGAAACCTTTCTCAGTCATTTTTCCTTACATAAAATCTGTGGTAAAATGAGATGCAATTGTTACTGTCAAGTAATGTCCGCAATCAGGATTTGTCTCAAACTGCACCTGTGAATAATTTGCAAGAAGTATTTTCTGACTTAAAACTGCTCATATATCATCACTAAATGATTATGGAAGCAATTTTTTACAATTGTTTTCCATACGGTTTCATTTCAAAGTACAATTCATGTTATTAACTAATGAGTAAATGCAGATTCAACTGCTTATTTTCAAGGGAAAAGATACTCCTGTTTTTCCACCAGCCATGCTCCCCTTCCCTAGATAACTCACCTTGCAGAAGTTCTCCCTACATTAAAACAGAACTGGGCACAGAAATGTGCCATGTCCCCAAAAATATGGCATATAACCCCACTGAAACATGATTCTGGAAAGCTTTGAAAACAAGGAAGAGAAAATGGCTATTGTTTTGGAGTGGAAAAAAACCAAAACAAACCAACCAACAAACCATGACATATTTGGAACTGAGCCATTCAAGCACATTTGTGAGACTGTTATCTCAAACAGCAGTGTTAGGATTTTGGTGTTTGTTTTCTTTTTTTTTTTCCTACAAAGCACAATTCCTATACACTTTTCTCAAGCCTAGGCCAGCCAAGACACTGAAGTGCTTTCAAAATTCTCCCCTACATACCATACGCATAGATGTGAACAGCACAAAAGGATAATCTTTGCTTAATATAGCCACCAGGACAGCGTCATGCCTCCCAGCACCTCCACCTTTGGCTGAGCTAAAAGCTATGCACAATGCGCATTCCAGAAAAAATAACAATGCGGTGGAATACACAGTGACCTAAAAAACAATATTCAGTGCAATATTAACCAGAAGCAGCAAATCAACGAGTAAAGTAAGTCTAAGAATGGATGGTGTTTTCCCTGAAGAAGTTCCATTGCTTTATTCCACATTACTTTACCATTGATAATGTTGTGAGTCCTCATGCAACAACCTATATTTGAAAGAGAAAAAAATGGGTAGAGAAGAGAGCACAGGCAAGGAAGAATATTCCAAGCATGTAAAAAGGATCAGACAGATACCAAAATGTTCAGTGATGGGAGTGAGTCCTTAGGAAACCACTGGAACGTGAGCGGAGTCAGGAAAGGTCACAGAGGCACTGACGGGGAACTCAAGCTAGGTGCGAGGAGAAGGCACTTAAAAGTTTCAAGATGGAATATGACATCATCTGGGAGGGAAGGAACGCTTTTAACACCCACACAGTGTCCTTAATATCCTTCACACAGACATTATATCTTGATATAACTTTGTCTGTCAGAATGAAATACTCTATTCATACCATGCAGCCAAGGTGTCTTATCAACTTCTCTTACAAAGCTGAACAAATACAGCTCTGAGTCTTCCTGTATAAGGATGCTTCTTACTTCTTAAACCATACCTTATGTCTCCGTGCTCCTCTCAATTAGTATACACCAGAACTGGACATGGTATTTAGTACAGGTCCCACCGGAAGACAAAACCAGAGGTAACGTGAAGTTCCCTTGCACGGAAATAGCCTCTGCCACAGCCCTTAGCTATTAATTCCTATTCACTTTCTTTCAGAACCATTGCTTCTCACCTCAAAGTCTTCTTTCTGTGAATTTCTGAACTTCTCTGACTGAAAAGTCAAGGACTTTTCAGCTTCTCTGCTGTGCCAGTGGCTGCAGGCGCAGAAGAAGCTAGGAGGGAACATAGCCCCCAATCACCGGCTTAAGATTCAACCTTAGGTTTAGGATTGAGACCCCAGTTGGCCAATAATACAGCATGCCCAGCATACAGATGAAGGTGTGTCCAGAAGTTCACTCTCCTCTGGGTCTCGCTCTCAGTCAGCTCTCCATCTCTCTCTTTTCTGAGATTGCGGTTTTGGGACTCTCTCTGCTCCAGGATCACTAGCCAGGAACAGGCTGAGCCTTGGGTGGTGAGCAGCTGCACTGCATATCACTCGCTTGCATATTTGTATATCAATATTACTATTATCATTATCATATTCAATTTTATTGTAGTTTATTTATTAAACTGCACTTATTACTAAACTGTTCTTATCTCAACCCACAAGTCCCTTTTTCCTTTACCCATTTGCTTTTCTCCCCTATTCCCCAGAACGGGGGAGGATGAGTGAGCAGCTGCAAGGGGGTTTGGCTGTCAGCCAGGTCAAACCACAACAGCACTTTACCCAGAAATCCAGATGCCAATGTATGCCGTACTATCTCTCTTCATTACTTATTTCCCACTCCATCAATCTTTGTGTCCATAATCACTCCCAGTAATGATTTCGCACTTTCTTCCATTGCAGACAAAATATGACCAAGTATAAAACCCTGCAAGACTTCTCGAGGAGCACTTGTATACTGCTATATTTTGAGACCTGTCACACAGTCACTCTATTACCAATATAGATACACCATGCTAATGTTTTGCCATTACAGTTCCTTACATACAACCTTACACTGTTTCTGTTTGCCTTACAGAACATATCTGTATACATATACACTTTTAGAAGTGAGTTAGTTTTACTGAGAACATAAAAATGACCCAAAAGCATGTCTGAAGAGGTTTAAGTTCCATCACTAAAAATACACCTGAAGTACATAAGTTCAACAGAATTGTTACCTTTCTCTACTGCAAAAGAGATTTACAGAGAAAAAAAAAAGTTGAAAGCAGGAAAATTATAAAAAGGACTGGAGGCTGCTTTTTACATTTCAGTTGTAAATACGACATAATCTGAAAGGGGTTTTTTTTAGGTCAAGCACCAAAAGGCCTCACTGTGATCAGCATTACCAAGGACAAGCAAGTTTTCTACTGAAGCAATCATGCTGCTCATTAGAGGAATATAAGCAAGGTTTGCGAAATAATCTAAACAGGATGGAAGCCTTGAAAAATACTATTTTTTTTTTTTTTTGTCTGCAGTAACAGTATTTGCCAGAACTATATACAGAACTTTCTGGTGGCCAGTGACAGGACCAGAGACAACAAGCACACACTGAAACACAGGAGGTTGCCTCTGAACATCAAGAAACACCTTTTCACTGTGAGGGTGACCAAACACTGGCACAGGTTGCCAGTGGGGTGGCCAAGTCTCCATCCTTGGAGACACTCAAAAGCCACCTGGACATGGTCCTGGGCCACTGGCTGGAGATGGCCCTGCTTGAGCAGGGGGGAGGGACCAGAGGACCTCCACTGGTCCTTTCCAGGCTCAAGTCTTTGGTGGTTCTGTCATGTAAATGTCTTATCTACACTAAAGAATAAAGTATTATTAAAAATATAGATGTTTAAGAGTAATTTCTGTAGACAGAAACTTAATATTTGTAGCAAAAGCTGATAGGGTTTTATAAGAGATTGTCAGTGCAAATTGGGGTATGTGATTAAAAATCGGTGTTGTTATGCTGTTTTATTCTGGTTGAACATGTGTTCTGTTGTTGGTTTTTATCTTTTGTTCAATTCCCAACCGGAATGCACAGGGAACAGAGTTTAAATGACTGTTCTGAAAAAATATGAACAGAGCCACAGTCAGCACGTGAGGAAATATTACAATCACAGAATCAAACACCAATCCCAATGGGCTACCAGCGAAGTATAGCTTCTATCTCACAGTTTCACAGTTATTTCCTATAGCAAAGAATCCCTTAGCTTGGTGTTATATGCCATCAGTTTGGCAATATTTTGAAATCAGTCACAAAAGAATGTAAGTTTATTGACTCTGCACTGTTAAGTAGAGAATGTCATATAACTCTTCCAAAGAAGTGAAGAGTGTACAGTTCTATAAATTCAAAAATTAATGGAAGTATATTGCAAAGGAAACTCATGGGATTCTTTCAGTTTATTTTAAAAGGCTGGCAAACTTTCTCTAGTTTTTCGTTTTAAGCAAACAATACCAGGTCAAAGAAGGTTGGATAGAGTAATTGAGTACAGTTTAAGAACATGAGCAGTTTGTTCTTGCTCATAAATTAGACAGCTGCTCTGAATTACATTTCATGCTGTTTTCACACAACAGCTAATTTCCTCCTGCTAGTTCTAAAGCTACTTGGAACTGCACACAATTAACTCTACCACCTTTCCTTTATCCTTCAAAAAGCATCAATTTTGTTTGCTTACAGATAGTTCTCTACATATTTTCCTTTCTTGCCCTATCCTATAATATTACAAAAACTAATACACATTTGTAATAGAAGAAATGCATTAGCAGCATAATGCAAGTCCTAAAACAAATAAGTTATATTTTTTAATGAGGAAAGAAGTGTACATTCCAGCACTATGGAATACTCACATCATTGCAACCTCCAATGAATGGGGTTTTTTTCTCTTTTTCAACATATTTTACACCTTCAAGTATTTTTTCCCCCTTGTATCTGGAAAAATAGTACTAAATGTCAACTTCTTTTGTTTTCAGAATATAATTTATGCTGTCATCAACCTCCTTTCAATTATTATGCAAACTGTATTATAAGCGGATGCAACATGAAGCTACAGTCTTTTTTACTGAATCCTTCCACTGACTTCAATGAACTGTAGTTAGTTGTCAGTTATTAAAAAAAGGCATTAAATAGATTTATTTAAATTCTAAACACATTAATGTAATTTAAAGCCTTACACTTATACTTCTCACCTACAGGAGTCGAAACCAGCATCAACAGCAAGCTCATTTATCACGTACTGTGAAGTCAGTAATTCTCTTATTGTGATGTTTTTAATGATGACAAAAACATCTATAATTTTGGTTTGTAAGAGATCTTTCATGGCAATAAAATTCTCATGGTAAATAAAAAAAGAGGACTTTGTTATCCTTGTAACTACAAGGATACTAAAATAATGTATTACGTTGCAGTTTAAATTTCATTTTGACAATTCTCTAGCTAATTGTGGAGGCAAATGTTAAATCAGTTTCAAACACACTAGATTCTGAATGTTCAAAATAGATATTCCTACTAACAATTGTAAATTATTCCTTTTCCTGCTCTCTTTTCTATTCTATTTAATTTTAAAAATTTGTTTCAATGAATTTTTGATATTAAAAATTTTTTAAAAAGGAAGAAGAAAAGGCACCTCATTTTAGATTCTGCTCAGTCATTAAAATTTGGAACTTGTGAGTTGAAAACACTTGCACCAATCCATTAACCACATCCTCACACTTCAACCAACTTTTTCAGGAGCAAGCAGCATTTGAAT
Organism: Pterocles orientalis; assembly: GCA_011057875.1. NCBI lineage: Eukaryota > Metazoa > Chordata > Aves > Pterocliformes > Pteroclidae > Pterocles > Pterocles orientalis. Next base: position 21,421 of record WKFP01013482.1, on the reverse strand, counting down.
AATATCTGTTCACAGCAGCACTGATCCATTCTGGTAAGCAGACATTTTTCTTTCTACTTGTGCTCAAAATGCAAAAAGATAATTTCTAAGTTATTTATTCAGTTGGGGAAAAAATTTAGCCCCAACGACACAGGCAAGTAGTCCAGCTGAAGTTATTGGGAGCTGTGTTCCCTTAACTCAGCCGGAAGTTTGACCTCAAGTACAAACATTTTCTCACAGTGGAAGTACTTAGCAACTTAATTTTACAGTAGGATGCAGTTCAGTTTGGTTTGCTATCTTCCCTGAGATGACAGTTCTCAGGCTAAACACAATTGATGTACGAGTATTTTTTGCTTGAGCCGTTTGACAGCTTTGGCACAAAATCTAGGTAATAGTGGATTTCTCTATTGTTAGTTAAAAAAAATACAAACACATACCCCACTTCCCATCCACTCTGCTGAAGTGATCGTGTGGATACCGTTAACTCATCATAAAAGAAGATTTAATTACTCATCTTAAGCTTTTTACATATTTATTTCAAACCAATTGACTTACAGCTTTAACTTGCCATCCCTCTTAGCATATAATCTTCCTGTTGACTTCAAAAGCAGCCTCTTACTAGAGGTGGCACCCACTTGCCCAAGCAGAGCTACTGTTTGTGATTTACACCAGGAAAGCAGAAGTAATTCACATTTTTTGTTGCTGTTGCTCTTTCAAGGAAGAGGCAGTCTCAGCTGTGCACTGCCATCGTGTAGGTGATGAGAGCTTCACTGCCATCAGCAGCTCTGTGTGTGAGGATAACGGTCTGCCAGCACTCAGTTATTTTAAATGGGGCAGGTAAAAAGAGAAAGGAAAAAAGAAATAAAAGGAAATCTCTGAAACAATGACAGATCCAGTTGTGTTTAGTGCCTTCCAGCATCTGCTTGGAAGACTTCTAAAGCAGTCTCACAACAGCAGTCTTTCTTAAACGTACTGCCAAATATAGAGGATAATGCAATCCCAACAGGGCTGTCATCAGAGCAACTCTACAATAAAGGAGAATAAAATGCTATAGATGGACAATATGCATTAAAAGAAATCAAAACAGTCAACAATCCAAACAAAAACAGAGTGGCTGGTTTCAGATGCTGTAATACAAAGCACTGAGTAATGGATGAAGTCACCATTAGATAGCTATGCAACAAAGACAGCAAAAGATTCCTTTCTTAATATCACAAATCTGTGATTTATTGATCCCTCACAGAATTTGATGGAGAAGAAGCTTTTAATTAAAAGAAGTGATTAAGTGCAAATCCCACCCAAGCCCTTCACAAAAATCTTGCTGCAGAGAGTGATTTGAAGAGCCATGGCAAGACTGAGTCTGTATGCGTGGAAAGAAAAGGTGTATTCATAGCCTGATTAGCTGCACCGAGTTCAGATTCTGTTGAAGATAAAAGCAGCTCCTAGTTCTCTGTAGGAAAGAGCAGACAAAACTACCACCGAACACTACTTTTTTTTTTTTTCCTCTTGCAAAATTAGCAAAGCTGCTATTATTACGTCTTTCAGAGAATTTTATTGGATTCAAAATTACTGTAACACTTCCCTTTGTTTTATTCGTTACAACTACAAAGAACTGAATCTTATTTAAATGGAGCTATGTTTCCGCAGCTCTAGCAAGGAGAAGTGTAATAGAAACAGACAAAAGTGAATATTGCATCTTACTACAAGGTGATACCATGGCTGTACGGAGAGGCCTTCTGTTAGAGGGGGTTCAGCCCAGTCACTTAAACAGATTGCTATTGTAACCTCCTTCATTTCAGGGAATGAGATGGAAATGTCTGTTTGTTTTTTTTTTTTTAGTTTCTGTATCATTTTCCCATAAATGAACCAAAAAGGAAATCTAGCTTCGTAATTTCTCATTCCTCTTAAAACAGCCATAATGTGATAGGACCTATGACTCCCTTAATGAACTTTTCCTAAGTGTCCATTTTCCCCAGTAGTTTTTTTTTCTTCCAATTTTACTTTAAACATATATTTGTATACATTTGTATGCACTTTATCCTACTTCAATTTTTTATTGCTATTTATATAGCAATTGGCACAAAACATTAAAGCCTAAAATATAATCCCTTACACAGATTTCTTCATGTAAAATCTCAATCATGAAGAAAAAAAAAAAAACAAAAAAACACACACACAGAAAATTAAGCCAGAAGGGATCTTAAGAAATTATTTAATAACTCTGCTTAATCAAAGCCAGAAACAAACATACCTACTGTGAAAAGACAGAGGGTAGAAAGTAGAAGCGATGCCATAAATAGGAAACTGACGGAAACAAAAGTGACATTCAGAAGTCATATGAAGGAAATGAACTTACTGTTGATACTGGGATAAGCAAGGACTTTCAAATGTGTGCAACTACACGGAAAAAGCATATGAAACTGGAAAAAACTGGAAAGACTGAAATACGAACCAGGAGAAAAGAAAGTGGCTTGGAGAAGAAAAACCGGGTAAAAGCCAGATGCAAAGGGAAATTAATAGGAATCTATGGGTTTCATGTCACTCAGACACATATAGCAGATACCCATTCGTAAATGGATGAGCTGGCTTCCCCTGTGCTTCCCTGCAAACTGCTTTGAGATCAAAACATGCAGATATGAAATGAAGGTTCAGGAACTGAAGTTCAGAAGAATCAGGAAAAGTCTGTCGCCTTAGTAACACAGTAAGCAACACGATGATAAGAGCATGGGGAATAAATGGTTTCCTTCGGTATCTCTAAGACACCATGCCGCTATCAGTACCCAGGCTAGGTAAAGCTAAATCAAAGTCATGTTTAATAGTTCCCATATGCTCAACTGCCTCCCAGGCAGCAGCCATGCTCACACTAGGAACATGGTTAAGGTGGGTTTTTTTAAGCGTGCTATCCACAACCTTGAGCACTTCTGCGGCATGGGTCTCTTGAAGCTGTTGTGTGTGGCATATATAAATAAAAATCCCTTGGAGCAATACTGCAAATTAATGGATTACTTATCTACATGTTATTCAGGAGTCTAAATCTGTTCTGACATGAGTTTTGACCCTCTCCCAGCAAGCATTTTGGACATTCCCACATTTCTATAAAAAATTGTTTTCACTATGTGTAGCTAATACGCACTCTGTTGGGAATAATGAAACAATACATTTTTGTTGGTAAAAATTCCAGTATTCCAGTCCAAAGAACTCTAGAGAAGTACAATGCTTTGTTACTGACAATTGCGTTTTATAGCAATTCTGCCATATTAAAATACTCAACTAGTATGTTGTCTGGACAAGTCAATGCTGAATTTAAAAATCTTTTCTTGTTTGCATACAATTTACAATAGGGTGGCTTCATGGATTTCTATTGAGTCAGTCCTGATTTACATATTAAGAATTACATTCCTCTCGCTGAAAATCACCCTGTGAGGGCCACTGCCCTGTTCAGTTGCATAGCTAATAGCACATTATCAGAAAGAAGATTTAAAAGCAGCTACCAATGATGTCTGCAGTTATTCTGGATAATACGACATTATAAAGTAAAGAACTCAAGCATATTTTGGTGAACATGAATTCATGAAAGGAAAATAATGTTAGAAAAAAAAAGTTTGGAAGTGGTTTGTTGTTTATTTTCATTACTGATTTTTCAGGAGAAGAGATAATTCATAAAATCTGGAACTGCAAGAGAATATGACACGAAGCTGCACAGGACCTCATCTACCTAAACTACAGAAAACAATGATCAGCAGAAGAGGGCTAAACAGGGCAAAAAATTGGCTAATGGGCAAATGATACTGACTTGTTTCAAAAGGAAATGTACCAAACTGAAGAAAACGTTACTAGCATAGATGCTCAGGGATCAGTGTTGGGACTAGTCCTAATATTTTAATTAATAACTGTGGCATAAGACAAAGTTTACTAATTACAAAGTCAGAAGACATTATCAACACAGAGATGGATATCTCATGGAATTTAATTCATGGCTTTGGGGCATGAAATAATAAAAATAGGATGAAACAGCAGTATCAAAAGCATGAGAGATGCATTTGGGGGTCTGAAAACTTAATAAAAATGTGCTGTATGCCGGAAGCTCCTCAATGGCCAATGTATCATGAGAAGCACATAGGTATGCCAAATGGTCACAAGGTGCTACAAGTCACACAAAAGACAAGAAAGTTGTTAAAAAGGATAAATACAATCCGATGTTGCATTCAGACACACCAAGAACAACAAAATTCTGTGTAAAAGATACAAAAACCTCCTCCAGAAGATTCCATTTAGGAAAATGGGATTTGAAGCAAAACGTTCACACGTGAATGAATAGATACAAATTACCCACAAATGAATTTAGGAGGGGAAATTAGAAGACAGTTCCAATATATTAGAACAATGATGCTTTGTAACATCAGCCAAATAGCCGAGAATAATGGACAAAAACCCACTGCTGTTACCTAAAAAAAACTGGACTAGTTAAAAGCCAGAAAAGGATGACATTGTGTGAGATAAAAGTTGTCATCAATGAGACGACCCAGCCAATCTTTATCATCCCGGTTACCTTTACAAGGAATTGATAAACTAGAAGGCAAGAGTTGCACTCAGGACATACGCAGGGTAATCCATTATTTAAAGCACGCATTGGTAGCATTTTTGTTTCCAAAACAGACCACATTTGTGAAGTACGAAACTGTCCTACCCGTATCTAGTTATAACATTATATAATCTAACACTGCACAGTATAAAACATCAACTCCTTTTGCTCCCATTTGGCAATATATTATTATTATATACTTGGCACTATACTGACAACTATCAGGAGGGACTCTGAATCCAAAACAGCCAGCTTAGCACAACCCTGTGTTCCAGCGCTGCAGACTGTGCTCTGCGAGGTGCTAGACTGCAATAACCCACCGGCTTTTCAACACACAAGGTCAAGAGACTTTCCAAAATGGAGAGCAAAAAGAACAACCACTTACTACCTATAGAGCGGCAGTCGCTCTGCAGGGACACAGCCAAAAAGTCAGCTTTCTTTCTTCCTGAAGGCTCACCAGTGCATTCTAAAGTTCAGGTGACCTCTTCATTAGCTGTCACTTCAGGAAGTTCTGAACAACAGTCAAACCAAGGGGACATGCTGTGCTGTCATTAATTCTCTTGAGATCTACACTCAGTAGGGCTTCTTCCACAGCCAGCACACAGTGTTGACACATAGTTATATTTACTTGGTTATTACTGGAAGACTGATTAGCAAACAAGTTTTTATCACTCTGTTCTGATAGGAAATTTGCATTACAAACTGTAATGCTCTATAGCTCAAAATAAGCTTGTTATTTTTTAACGTCTATAACTAATTACAGCTTTAAAAAAAAATAAGGCTAGAATACTGTGCGTCACAGCTACTCTTCTTGATTTCTTTTTTTCTGAATTCAGGTAATAAAGTACTGTGCAAATATACTGAAAACCTGAAAGTTAAACATCCACACTACAAGCCAGATTTGCTTTGGTTTTTTTTTTTTTTTTTTTACACAGCTTGGGTTTGTTAGGGTGGTTTTTGTAAGGGAGAGAAGGATCTAATCACTTTCTTGCATCATTTTCCTCAGTGCTTTGCCATAATCATCATTAATATAATTATATTACTTTTATATAGATTTTCCCATGCAAGGAGCTCAAACACTTTACAAAGCATGAAAAAGGAAAAGCTATTCTATCCTTTAGGATGCTACGAGACATACTTTAGTTCCACAAGGAATAGTTAATATGAGAAATGAAGTCCATATGAAACATTGTTCTAGTCAAATGCCCTTTAAGATCTCACATATTGTTCATTGACTGATGACAAAACAATAAGTAGTGATGATACAGTTCTGGTAACAGAATAAAATTACACAATTTATTGCGCCAAAAATTATTCTGATAGGATTTTACTGATATCAGAAGGATCATACCTCTAACATGTTCAGAATGACAGCCAAGCCTGCTGAAAAAAACTTTATTATCTTACCTTCTAATAATTATTAGTACCCTGACTAAGAACCTTTACACAGGATGAAGTAGCAGAAAATTCAGCTGTGGATAAGACTATTTTCCACAATTATGCTTTCACAACATACAGAGTTTCTCCACATACAGATCTGTACCCATTTAATTAGATCAATGCTGTAAAACCTGCTCTCCTTGTATTCAATGATAGCTTCGCAAGTGATTTCAAAGGGTATAGATTTATCCTCCCATTGTGAAAAAAATAATCAAAATGTAACATGGATGCATTTGTTTTGATCACTATGTAAGTTGAATAATTGACTACCATCATGGTCAGACAATCACCGCAAAGCAGAGTGATGATACCTGTGGGGCATTCTGAACCAACCTGCACCCTGCACACCAAAACAGACCGGGGTGCTCCCTTGGCCACCCTCCTACCTGGGGTGGGGTAACCACTAACAAACTGTCAGAAGGTACGACTGGGAAGGCAGAGTAAAGTCTTAATACAGAGCAATTATTTCTCCAGTTAATAGCAGCCCATATCTTTAGTTCTGTGGAAACTAAGTACTAGGTACTGAAAAGAGATTTTTTTTAAAAATTATCAAAGGTCTATCTACTCCATTTTTCCGACTCTGACAATAACAAGCACTAAATGCTTTGGGAAGAGTACAAGAAAGCAGGCAAACACAAAACAATGCTTCCCGTATTGTATCATTCACCACTCCCTGGACAGGAACTGAACCAAAGGCAGCCAGGCCTTCAATAGCCATGGCTATTTCTTTCTCCATCAGTTTCTCTAATCCCTCTGAAACTCTTAATACTTTTAATCTCCCCAGTATCTGTGGCAGTGAGTTTAATTGCACCCTGCACAAAAATTACTGCTTTTGCTACAAACCTTCTATGCAATCATTTCATTTTACATCCTCAGTTCTGGCACTGGGGAAAAAAAAAACCAAAAACAAAACAGAAAATAATTGTTCCTGGTTTACATTTTTTTGGAATAATTATGATTTTATAGGTTTCTACTGTATTTTTTCTTAGTTATTGCTTTTCCAAGCTGAAGCTCTAGTTCATTTAGTCTCTCTGCATGGAAAGACTCCATACCACTAATAGTCCTTGTTACCCATCTTTATACTTTCATTCTAGCTGTACAAAACTGAGTCTGTGTTTCCTCTGTGCATTCAATTGGGTCTAATCCAGCTTTCAGCTATCCCAATAGCAAATAAAACTCTCACTGAGGTCAACGATTTGAACTCAAACTCTTAACTGTGTTCATGCTGCAGTGCATGTATTTGAAGCATCTTAACTGATTTAATGACAAAAAAAATTTAGGAAATACACACTTGGTACTAGCATGAACGGGCACAACAATATCAAAATTAATGAGGACATACTGAGGCATATCAAGTCAGAACCTGTCACTAGATCTATCTTAGTTAAAAATGTAGAAGGCTTAATTACGCATAGTTTGAAAGAATTACTTCCATCTTATAATTCACCACAATGTCTTCACAATGCACAATAATCTTCTATATGCCAGGATTGTTCGGCAAACACATAAACAGGAATAGAAAAAGGATACCTGTCTAAATTACCTTACATTGTCTTACCTTCCTTTTTGAAGTATAAACTACTGCTGTCCTGGATTTTACATAAGGGTTGTTTTATTTATAGAAGTAATCTTTCCTTGACTGTCAGGTTTTTTCTTGTCTTATGAAGAAATACAAGCAGACATCAAATTTAAAGCACATTGGAATGAAAGTATTTCTATAAGAAGTACATATACTTTATCACGTAGCATGAGGCTCTGAGTTTACAGAAGAAAAAACATGCAGCAGATACAGCAAACTGGGAATTTTTTGAGAAAACATCTTTTTGTCTCTACATAAATACTCATTAGTAAAACAAATTGTTCACGGGAAAGATGATGTTTGATAAACACGTTTGTTTCCAAAATCTCTGAAGCTGTTAAACTACCCCAACTCGTCACTGTCCAACTGAAATATTTCATTGTGCAAGAATTTTCAGTATTAAAGCATCCACTTCAACAGTCACATTTGAAATAAAACACTTTAAGATCATTTAAATGAAAATGCTTTGGTCGATCTTAGCTAAAATTCAAGGACTTTTCAGAGAATGCAACTTCTTGTCCTAATTTAGGAAAAAGACATCTTTCCAAAATCTGCATAATTTTCCAGGACAGAGTAATCTTCTCTCAACCCAAGACCTACAGCAAAAGTGTCTGAATACAGGTGATCATTTCATCCTCTGAACACAGCAAACAGTGAGTACCAGCAGCTCCCTTTTAGGAGCTGGGAGAGAGCTGATCTTCCAGAGCTACATAGGAGCAGAAAATCTGCTTCTTTCCATCAAACGACTGACAGAGAACCATTTTGGGGGTTTAGTTGGTTTGTTTTTTTTTCTTTAAAAATATGCAATATGCTAGATTTTTATCACCTGAGTTCCATTAAGTACCACTTTAGATGGAATTTTTTTAATTAATTCATCTGTTTCTATCACCCATATATAATATTTGTCACACTAATAACCTGACTCTTTGATGCTTTGTCCCTCCGAGAATAACCTGACTTGAAACAAAGACCTAAAGATGTAGTGAATAAATGCTGTCTCAACCAGGTGACTTTCCTACTAGTGACCTTGGTGGTATACTGGTAAAATCAATCTTGGTTTTCAGATTCTGGTCATTTATGTCACAACCTTCTTCCAGCATCTGTTTGCTGTCTACAAGGCCTAATTCTCTCTAGTTAATATAACCAACAGAAAATAGCAATAAAATACTTAAGGGGAGAAAAAAAAACCCTCTAAACACACCTCTTCTCCTGTAAAAGCACCAACCACATCAAGAGTTATTGAAAATTTTAATTCAGATTTAGAAAATAGCACTCAGTTATTGTGTGGTAGGTGGTTTGGGGTTTTTTCATTGTTTTGGTTTGTTGGGGTTTTGTTTTTTGCCTTTTTTTTAAAAAAAGACCTATATCACCTCTAAACTCCTAAGCTGTTTCACCAATAGGGAATACATAGATTTTTTTCTGATGTCTGAAAAGATCACCAACTAATAACACTATTTTTTTATCAACTGTCTTCACAGCTTAATTCTTACAGAAAAAAATCCAATACAACAATAAAAATGCTAATTGGTAAACTTTTGGGAAAGATGCTGCAGACAATTCAACGACATGCACAGGAAATTAATTCTGTAGATGATGTGGAAAAGATGGCTTATAAAGTTAACGAGATATTACTTAAGGCAAGAGAAACAATAAGACTATTAACAGTGAAGGCAAACATTTTGCCACCAAATATAATGAAACTAATTAAACATGAAATGAAAATTAAGATATGATTACAAAAACAAAATCAAACAACATTAAAGTCCAGAGTTCACAGACTCAAAATCCAAACCAATGTGTTCAAAAATGCGGCACCTATAAGAACCCAAATGGACTGTAGTTTATTGTGATTCATTTTTTGCACAGGCTAAAACTGAAAGATCCATCCTCCTTCACGAATGGATTGGCCTGCTTTTTTTTAAGAATAAAAAGAGATTTGATGGGCACCAGAAACAAGCCTAAAAGGCAAGGGTGTAATTGCGAAGAGCAAGTGCTGAACAAACAGTAAGTTCTAACGTGTTCAATTAGTCATTCTGAAAAATCTGCAACATTTAAAAGGGAAGATTCTTCTCTAAGGCATGTTGCAGGCACATGTAACAATAGAACAGGTGAAATCTAGAAGCTAATAGCTTGTATTGCTTTACAAAATACTTTTCTAACACTACAGAAGCATGACAAGTGCCAGATCCAATTCTGCTTACACCACTAGTCTAACTCACATAACCTGAAGAAACAATGGAGGATTTATACTCATCAAGACATTTTACACCATAACCAGTCTTTCCTACTCAATGCCATCACCAGCTGGGACTGCACACAAACACATCAGGAAGCTTGGTTCAGAAGGCTTTTGTAAGAGAATCAGAGTACTGAATGCTCTCAAGACTCTGGTTAACAATGCCAACATGTTCTTGGCATGCAATCACTCATCAGCTTTCATGGGTCTGTCCCCATTTTTTGTTTTTGCTTTTGCTTTCCAAGTATTTCTTTCTCACGTGTGGTGGAGTCACCATCCCTGGAGGGGTTCAAGAAACGTGTAGGTGTGGTGCTTAGGGACATGGGTTAGTGGGTTAGGTGGTGTTGAGTTGATGGTTGGACTTGATGGTCCTTGAGGTCTTTTCCGACCTTAATGATTCTGTGATTCTACGATTCATTTATTTCCTCCTTATCCTCTTCCAAAATTCTGAAGATACTCTGATTACCCCTCTACTCCTACTGTTTTTGGACAATCCCTATTAGATGATGCTGTCCTTACCCTCTGGCCCCTCTCTGTCAGTACCCACATCTCAGACTTGTCTTTTCAATGTTTTGTTTATGAATGTCCTGCAACAATTTCAGCCCAAAAGATCTGTGTGACCCATTTGAATTTTCAATGCTTTCTGTTAAACCATCCCACATTGGTGAAAACTTCAAGCTCACTATTATATTGTCCTTAAAAATCTCTTTAAATTCACCTGGTGCCACAATACTACAGACACAGATTGGCAGTTAAGCAGCTTGCATGTCACAATTACTACCCTCAGCGCCAACTGCAGTCATCTCACCTTTACTTGATGCTTCCTTTCTCTCTTTTCTTATAGTTTATATTACCAATATCTTCAGTGTTGTCTTAAATTAGTATGTGAACGGTTTTGAAAAAGCTGCAGTCTACATGTTAATTTCCACTAGCCTAGAGACCTCATCTTTCAGGACATATTTCACTGCAAACATATTTTTAATTTTTTTTTAATAGCTATCAAACCATTCAAATAAGGGTGAGTGTTCCTCATGCTCAGAAAAATGTAGTGAGATAATGTAGAATGTCTTAGGTAAATTTTCAGAGAGAGAAAAAAAAGAAAAATAAGAACAGAACATCCTAAAAGCAAAGTTCCCCAATTGCAGAACATGTGATGTGTTATTTAGGAGCATCCCTTGCTAATTTAGCCTTTGAACAACTTGGGCCATTGTCTGCATAACGTCAAGCAAACCTGTAATGTTGTGTACAATATAGTTGCTTAATAATGAATTGTTGAACGGAGTGTTCTCAAGAGAAAAGAAATAAGCATTTTCCCAGTAATTAGCTTTAATTCTGATTAGCCAGCCTGCACACTTATCCTGTATGTTATATGACCATGCCTCCATAGGAATTACCTTGCAAATCTGAATCACACACAAATCACAACACTTCCAGTACCGTCCACAGGATGCTAACCAGTATCTGCAGAATTCTGAGCCCGTTGGTGATGCCCACCCAACGCAGAGCACAAGCTGAGGTCCTCCATGGAGACTGCTCCGTTACCATACCCCACTGTACTGCGAGCACTGCCACAATGGAACAGCTCTCCTCCTCACTCTGGGGCTATCTGCAGCACGGCATTGCAGACAGCATGTCCAAAGACGGAATTTAAGTTGACTCAAATGCTAACAACTAAATAACAATAAGAATTGTAAAGATAATAATGTTACAACATGTAACATTTTTAAGCATATATTCCATTACATGTAGTTGGAGTTATACATACATTTAAAACTCAGCAGACATAGTAACCCAATAACAGCTTGAGCAGCTCTAGCAAACACTCTGAAAGAAGTACTTGCAAAGAAATTCCTTAAAGGACCATATCTGTCTGACCGCAATAACAGAAGATTCTACTCTCTCTTGCTTCCATAAGAAGTAATTAAAATATTAAAGAAATTATTACATTTACGGTGAGTTACTAAATAAGACTATTCAATTTTTTTTAATTCACTTTGAAAGAAAATAGGGCTAAAATTGAGCAAACTCATAATAAACTCTAAAAGCAGAAACATAATCTACAGAGGAATCTCCAGGACCATCTGGTGATACGTGCACTGAACGCGTCTTTGTTGGATCACATGCACTTTTCTGAGCTTTGCAAGGCACAAAGCGTATTTCAAGGGATCTCCTGATCTCTTGAAAGTGAGACACTGAAAGGAGTAAGATAGATATCTGGAAGGCATGATTTTCAACCAACTTAATTATATTTGTACAAAAAGCTGCTTGGATACTCTCGTCTCAGTTCCCAGTAGGTTTATTTTAGTTTTATTTAAGTTCTTTTTCTTAGGAGCACATTTAAGTTGAACTGAGTAAGCTGCTTTCACATCACAAACCACAGTCCATAAAGGGATTTGTAGAAGTTTACTTACACAGTGCAGCTCATGACTCTAAATAAACTTGCTCACGTGAACAATATTAAACTGCCATTTGTCTCCAAAATCCCCAAATAATCTTAAAAGCAAGGTGCATTCTTTCCTCTCTAGCACAACCAGGGACTCTACTGACTCAGTGATGTTTCTTCTAGACAACACCTTTTCTATTCCTAGTGTGCTCTTAACGCATCTCCAGCAAAACGTAGCCATTTCTAACAAACTACAAGAGCGCAAGGCTAGATTTTTAGAAATGTTTCTAAAGAAGCCACCCAGAAAGAAAATATCTAAGAGTACGTTTCACGATGTCCCCACAAAGCAAGCAGTACATCACTTACCAAGAAAGAATATATGAATATGCATAATAGGTGTGCCCAAATGTAACTGAGAAGAACAGATCCTCTTGCCTATAAACACGGCTGAAAACAGATGTGCCTTTCACACTGCCAGTAAGATCTTATAAAGTCATAGCTACAGCATAAAAAAAAATAGGTTAGACAAGGCACTGGAGGGGTCATCAAGTTTCCAACAAATGAAATAAATAGAGCTCTGTGATCTAACTGATTAAACCCGGTGAACCACTGGAAGTTCAAATAACCACCATTTTCATTAAGGGTTCTGAATTAGTTAAGTTACATCTGCTCTTCTGGACACATTAGCTAAGCAAGCACTGGAGTGGCAATGCCTAGTTTCCAGCTCTTCAACTTCGTTTTCAAGAAAAAAAATAGCAAATGCCATACATCACAAGGGACAGAACGAAAAGACATAAGATGGAAAGGTGATGTTAAGCAGGCTGCATGCTCACTGGACCCCATTCACAATCTCAAAAGTAGCTGGATGCATTTGGGAAATGCGATTGACATTTACGTTTGCCTCAGTAGACCTAATTACATCTGACACACATCCATTCACACTCAAATAGGCACAGAAACCTTCAAGGTTATTTTCCAATTATTTCCACGTATACTGCCTCATTCTGAAAGGACTGGGAATCTGAACCTTCAAAAGATGCTACAGGTGCTGCTCATGCAACTTCTCTCTGCAACTCTTAACAAGAAAAATACTTATTATGTAAAACTCGTGGCTTTTAATACAGGAATTCTGATCTCAGCCTCTCTGATCCCATTTTTATTTGTGACTGGCAGAATTTTTAATCACACAAATTGTATATGCACTGTTCTAATATTGTAAAGTTGTTTTAAATGCCAAAAAAGCCAGTCCTGTTCATAACACTATTATTAAAGTAATAACGTTAATATCCACGTGAAAAGTATAAAAGGTACTAAAGAATGGTAAAGTAAATTTTCACACATGGAAGATATTCAGCTAATATAACTTCCCCAAAGAGGTTAAGAAAGATTAAAGTTAAGATAAAGGTCACTTGAAAAGACACATTGCATTGAGCACAGTATCACGAGGGTGGTGGTAGAATCCCCAAACCAAATGAGGCTCCTCTCTTTGCTTTTCTCATAAAAGCAGAGCTTGCTCGAGGTTTCTATAAACATTTTTATGAAATGTCAGCAGCCCATCAGTACTCAGCTGCATTTCCACAATGGTCAGTTTACCTCTTTAAAAGAGACAGAATTCTTCATTTAGTCCCTAAATACCACAACATTCTGAACCCTGTCTCCTAAAAATTACTTTTTCCTGTGATTTTATAACCTGCTGTATCATGAACTGAAACCAGCAGTCAAATAATCAAAGTGATCAACAGATCATCTCAGAAAAACAAGCCAAAAAAAACCTCTTGGTGGGACCAGTACTTTTTTTTTATACCACATCTGTTCAACTACATTTGCTTTGCTTCTGATGATGACATTCAAACTGCCAGAAGTAGAGGCTATAATCTAAGAAACAGCAATGCCATCCTTTCTGAAAGGGTTCAAGGACTGACAAAATGCTACTGTTTGTACTTCACTGCACACAAGAGCCTTTCCCAAAGACACCTGCACAAAAACGGAATAACCAGCAATACTAATGTTTAAGGCAAAGAAAAAAAAATAGTGTGTATGAAGAAAAAAAAAATACAACTTTGTACAAAACAGCTGAGAAACAATGAACTGGAGTGAACATCCAAAGTATCAGGACAAATCCTCCCTAATACATACAAAAAGTTGTAAAGCACTAGGAAATCCAAAAGCAAAATGAATTATCAGGTTATAATGAGAACAGAATCAGAGTGTTTTCTAAACAACATGTGCCTAGCTATCTTTGAATTCCCGTATAAATGTAATGATTTGCAAAATAACTCTCTGGCAAACAGCTACACTTTCTTAGCTGCTGGTTTTCTTGGCTGACAGTGCTCTGCCCAGGTCCTGAGCACCTCCACGCTGAGCAGGACTCTGTGAAAGTGCAAAGTCAGCCAGGGGGCTTCTCTGTGCAGGATAAGACTTTGAAGTGTCCAAGGCAGGAACAGCTTTTTGTTATCTACCTCCTCTACCACAGATGTCCTGCGAGAACTTGAAGGTGCTAAAACAATACAACAATAACACATTCAAAGTTCATCCTTCTAGTTAAACCTGAAGTTCAGAAGTACAAAACTGCATATAAATGCCTTCCTAATTTAGATTTTTCTGTATTGCATTCCAAGAAGCTTACTGTGTCCACCTTTGTAACATACTCTAGGTACCTGACACTGTTTGCCGTTGTCTTATTCCGGAACTCTGACAATATCATTTTAGTATTTGGTGCCAATATAGCACATTTCAAACCTTAAACTCATTCAGTTCATGCCTCACTCTCACAGGAGACTGGCTATTTACTTCTCTCCTCTAAGGAAGCTCATAGCATGAATGACAAAATGTCAGGAATAAATAGGAAAACTAGTTTTACGCCTGTAAAGAACAAAATGTCATCTTTGTCCTCTCAGGCAGGGTGTTGTCTTCTCTAAATAAAAAAGAATGGCTTTTGGCACCCATCAAGTAAATCCAAGCCAGCATATCATTTATTTCCTTGTATTTATTCCCAAATCTTCCTCCATTTCTTTCCTGTTTCACGACATTACCTTCTGTGCCCTCCCCAGTCAGAGCCTACTGTAAGAGTGATAGCAAAAAACCAACTCAATTCAAGACCCCTATCCCCCTCCCTAGGGGAGTCACCTTCAACCCCCTCTTCTCCCCTTACCATTTTGATGTATTTTATTGTTACAAACAGTTGTTATGAACTACCAAGCACTGGCATTTGACATGCCTATCCTGGACCACCAAAATAAATTAAACTTCCAAACAGAGAGTTAAGTATAACTCACAATATAAGCACAGCTGCTTCCTGACACCAGATATCAAGGAAAACATCTCAGTGCCATACCCTTTTCCTAAGTACTACAGTCTTCTAGGTTAGTAGCTCAAACTTCAAGTACATAGCAACTAGAAAAAAACAACCAAACAAATACAACACTTGTATAGTAAGAATAGAATTTGTGTGCCAAGATGTGTTGTGGAGCCAGTGGTTTGCTGCCCACCATCCCCAAGTGCTGACGTGTTTTGACAACGCTGCCACCAACTCTGATTTTTCAAGCTGAAGAGTCAGTGGATACTCCCCTCAGCCATCTGCCAATATGGCACACGAACACGCTGCACCCAACAGTTGTACCTCAAATTACCAGGAATCCTGCAATCTCAGCCACGCTTTCTCACTGGAGATAATAATGCCTTTATAAATTACACTGACAACAGCATTTGTCTCTTGAGTGACGTGCACAAAAAATACATAAACTAATTCTGTCAGCATAAAGTGGATGAAACTAGAAAGAAACCCTTTGCAAATGCATTCTCTTGCTGGTTTTACCCTCAGGAACACATGCTCTGAGTTTGTGGGAAAAGAATTAGGAGCCACTTTCAGAAAGAAGCTTTCTTTTTGATAATCTGAAGTCCCTTTTGGACATCAGGAGAAAGTAAATTCCTAGAAAACTCCGTCACAGACTCTAGAAATCACTTACCAACACAAAAGATCACCTGCAAAAACTAACAAAACAAGAGAACTTGTGAATGTCCAGATATTTTTCAGAATAATCTGTCTGAAATCTCTAGAAATTCAAATGCCAATTAGCAGCAGGATGAAAACGGATGAAATGAAATCACAGAGGCAGATTTCACTGTCTGGCAAATTCACAGCAATTGCTACACACAGTTTTCACTCCTTATTTCAGAATTTGTGGAGCTTTACTCCTCATACCCCTGTTCATACATTTGCATCCTTTTGATGTCATTGTGATTTTGCCAAAAAATCATGCTTGAATAAATAACATCACTGCACTGCAGAAGAAAGCATTAGCAATCTACAGACTGAAAACTTCAAAACACAAGAGCAAATCCTGCTTGTTTGAATAGCCCAACTGAAACTAGGATAATTACCTCAGTTGAAAGTCTGGATAAGTTCCTTATCCAGCTGTAACAGAACCAGTGTCTATGCCCAAGGTCTGTTACTCATGCTCTTGGGGAAGCTGTGAATGGGACAATTCTGTGCAGATAACCTTCACAGCTGACAGTCTCTTCCGCTGAACAGAACAGCAGGTGTTGCTTGCCACGTTCTCCTCTTTCGATAGGCTCCTCCACTTGAGAAAAGTAACAAAACTCATTTTACATACTGTTGCAATCATAAGATGCATTTTTCCCTATGTATTTGCCATTGAGGGAAAGAAGAAAAAAGAAGACTAAACAGCAAAGGATCACACTACAAAACTACAAATTTATAAACTCTCACAAAACATTACTAGCTCATCCTACGTATTCCTAAATTTAGATTTCCTCTGTGCTGTTCTAATTTACATTACTTGGGCTGTATAACTGCATTCTTTAGAGTTCGGTCCCTTTGTTAGTACTCTGAAGCCGTACATTTATTCAGTTTCAACTTTTTTCTCAAAGGAAACTGGCTATTTATTTCAACAAATGTATTCAGCAAATGTAAATCTGGGCGAGAAACAGAATAGTTGGGCATACTGTTGTATAAGCTCAGCATAGCGATTTGCTCTGCTGTCTAAATTCAAGCCTTTTCTTCCTCCTTGTGGGATCCACAATTATAATATTTATAGATAAATAAGCATAGAATCTATGGAAATAATTCTAAAGCTCACAGTAACCAGTAGCAAATTCAGCACACTGCGTAGCACAGTCTCACTGCAGGAAGTTCTTCTTGATGCCTAGGAACCACAACTAAGTGCTACAGGGTGCTGGTTTTTTTTTTTTGGGGGGGGGGTTCATCTGAGTGTTTAAAAAAAAAAACCAAACAAAAACATACAACAGAAGTGCAGTCCTCAATTTCTGAGCCACATTGCAAGACCTCTGAAAACTGCTCCCAGTTTTCAAAAACCTCCTTTGCAACATGAGACTAGTCACTGGACACTCCACGCTGCAGTACCCTGGGGACACACCAGCTCCTTTCTTTTCCCATAAGTTTGTCCTGACAACTTAAACAGTAAGGAAAAGAAGTCCCTTCTTTGTTGGACCAAGCATTACAGATTTATAGATCCAGAGGCCAGAAAGGATCACTGTGACAATCCAGTTTAGCCTTTTGTATAGAGGATAGCCTGAAATTCATTCTTGTTTCAAATTATGACTCGCAACTGATTTGCACTGATGAAGAATCCGTCTTTCTCTGGATACAATGTTCAAATGGCTGGTTGTTCTTTTCCACGTTAAAAATCTGCACCTAATTCAAGTATGAATTTGTTTGGCTCTGGGTCTTTGTTATGCCTTTGTCTGCCTGACAAAACATAGCTACTGCAATACCAATGCAAATAATAAACTACAGTATGTTTTATCTAAACAGCATTCCTCCTGAACTGCACCCTTGGGACAGTTCTAACACCACCTTACTGGAGCTAGCCGACACGTAAAGCTGTTGGCAACAAGTACGCTACCAAACATCTGTTGTGACACCCCTTTGAAGCACCCATAGGGCATCTCCATGGAGTGGTACTGCAAGGCCACAACCCAGCTCCCGTCACTCCCTGGCCTCTCTGAGGAAGGCAGACACTCACTGATCATTTCACACACACTCCACACTCCATCAGGGGGAACAACAGCCCGCTGGAGTGAAAGGAGACATGCAGAGCACGTCCACGTTGCAACACACTCTGCCCATGTTCCCGCCAGAAAACCCTCCTCCTGGAGATGTGCTGTATTCTGAAAGAAGGATTTTTTTTTTCTTCTAGCACTGCTGTCCTCACACAAGTGACTACTGTTGTGGTCTCTGCGTAATGCAGCTTACACTGGGGGCTTTGTCAACACAACTATGGCAGCTGTGGGTTTGAGGGGAAAAAAAATTTAAAAAAATAATCACAGAAGAAAAAGCAAAGCATTACATAGTAGATCTAGCTTCCTACTGACGTAAAGAGGTTTGTTGGCACAAAAATTTAACTTTAACTAGTTTCTGAGAGAAAACCTTACAAGTCAGTTCAAGGAAGAACATGTGATGTCAGTGATTTTATTTCCCACAGTTACAAAATGACCATTTAAATTCTCTGTTCACAGTTACCGAAGTCATTATAAAGGCACAAAGCCTGTGCATACAGTACTAAATGTCATTCCCACAGTGGATTCTGGGCAAAGAAGAGCTAATATGAAAGCACTCTCAATAACAGCAGGAATATGCCAGCACCCTAAAAAGATAGGACTGCAGATAACATCCTTCATTTTACTTTGAATCCAGTGAAAGTCATTATGTCAGTATGAAGGGAAGTCTAACAGCAGTGACCTTTCAAGACCACTGATGTCAAAAGTCCAGAAAGCCAAGCACTAAATTGCCCTCAATAAAAGTTTCCTCAATACTACCCCTTTATTCTTCTTTTTTTTTCAAAAAAGGTAAAAAAAAAATAAATTGAGCTCTTATTTAAGGAACTTGAAAGGTTATTTTCCCATTCGTAGCAGGAGGTAGCACTATGGAGAGAGATGCTTTCATAGTGGAGCTTAACCATCTCCTGCATACCCAGGTCAACTCATTCTGAAATGAGGTGGTCAAACGCTGCCCGAGAGCTATTCTTGCAGCATCCACAGCAACCAAGCCACAGCACCACTTCCTTTGGCAGTCCAAGTGTCCAAGCTGCAGATCTTCAGCTGCTTGACTCTCTAAAGCTGCCCCCCCTTAACATTTTTTTTTCTTTTGGATTAATAGCATGGCAAAATACTGCCTAGATGGTTATTAAATATAACTGTAAACTGAGCAGGGAAACTGTTCCATATGGGGACACAGGCTGTGCTTTACCCCAACCAGCCTGCAGAGCACTCCTTTCCAGAAGTGAAAGTTGCCTGTGCTGAAGTATCTGCATTAGACACTTTCAGTTACATTTCGAGAAGACTTAATACCTTGTAAGCACTAGTGATACACAAGTCCAACTCTGTACTACAAACCTCCCCTCAGCCTTCCTCCATCCATAAAAACTCCCATCAAGAGTGCCAAGTCTCACAATGGAGCACCTGGAGACCGACTCTGTCTTTGCACGGCTGCTCCGTGGCACAAGCCAACCTCAGGGAAGTTGCAAGCGATTTAAATCACGCCATCTGCTGAACCACTGCCTAGGTGTGGTTTCAACTCAACATCCCTTTAACTCATCCTGAGCAACTGGAGCGTTGGCCTGTGCTTACGTCTAGCTTACACATCAGTGCTTTGCTTGCCACAGCTACATCAGCCATAAGCACACAAGTAAACAAATCTCACACAAATATACCAGTGCCCTTCTGCTATGGCAGCAGAATAGTACTCTTGTGGCGGGCTGGCCCTTGGCTGGGGGCCAAACTACACACACCCGCTCACACAGTCCCTGCCCCCACCCAATGATAGGGGAGAGAATTAAAGAGGTAAATGGCAAAGAGGACTCGTGGGTTGAGATAAGGACAATTGCATAACTAAACTACAATAATATTGGAAATAATACTATATACACATATGCAATGTGATACACAGTGATACTGCCCCTCCCCACCTGATGACCAAAGGCCCAGCCCACTCCCAGCCAACAACCCCGGAGGAGGGAGGGAATGGGCGATACACAATGATACTGCCCCCCCCAAAAGGCTCAGCCTGTTGCCAGCTAGTGATCCCCAAAAACCACATTCACGATTCCCCCAAAAAGGTGGGGGGGAAAAGGGAGGGGGGGGTGCGCCGCTCCCGGAGGCACTCACGGAACGGAGATAACAGCCCAAGCATCCCAGGCCGAGAGCTGACCAAAGCAGGGGAAAAACAGCTAATGATCCCCCCCGGAGAGGAAGGATCCCGAAACTCATGGAACAGAGATAACGAGCATCCCGGGCTGAGAGTTAACGGCATCTGTGGGGGGTGGAGAAAAGGCCTTGGGAGAGCGAATGCAGGCACCCAAAGCGAGACGATCCGAAGCCCAAGGGAAGTAAAAAAAAGATCTCCTGGAAGGATCCTCACCTATATACTGCGTATGACATGCATGGGATGGAATAATTCATCAGTCTGCTTCTCAATCTTAACCTAAAAGCAAATCCCAAGCTAGAAACTGGACTGTCTCTCCCCCCCCCACTCTGTCTGTGGAGGGGAGAGAGGCTGAATGTATTTGTCCTTGAAAGTATCCTGGCAATAACTATAAACGTTCCTTCTTATCACCTTTCTCCTGAGCAGGAATCCAAAACATAGCTTCTTGCTAACTATTTATGAAGAGATGGGAAAAAAAAAATTAACTCTCTTCTGCTTAACCCACGACATACTCTTCTCTCACATATGCTTATATAGCATACATAATTGTGAACTATGTTTGTGGGAAGAAAAAAGAAAAAAAATAAATAAATAAAATGAAAATCTCTCCTGACAGTTTTTGCTGTGCCTCCACCAAGCAGGTCCACAGGCACCCTTACTGCCACTGCCACACAAGTCAAAAGCTTTTCTAGATGAGGAACTCCTGCGACCCCAGTACTCTGTAGGATCAACATATTTTCCTTTTGCAGCAAAACTTCGTGCCAGACACACTTACCACCAAACCCACTGAACAATTTGGTCAAAAACTGTACATATAAAATATTTCTGAACTATTATCTTATTGCTGCGTTGCCCAGGAACAAAGTTGACTAGGCAATTTTGGGGCAGAATAGAATAGAAAAGAGGAGTTACAGGAAAAGAAAGAAAAGAAAAGAAAAGAAAAGAAAAGAAAAGAAAAGAAAAGAAAAGAAAAGAAAAGAAAAGAAAAGAAAAGAAAAGAAAAGAAAAGAAAAGAAAAGAAAAGAAAAGAAAAGAAAAGA
>WKFP01013481.1:53001-70594 GCA_011057875.1 Pterocles orientalis | reverse complement strand
GTTGTTTAACATCTTTGTTGGAGACATGGACAGTGGGATGGAGTGCACCCTCAGCAAGTTTGCTGATGACACCAAGCTGTGTGGTGTGATGGACACGCTGGAGGGAAGGGATGCCATCCAGAGGGAACTTGACAGGCTGGAGAGGTGGGCCAATGAAATTTAACAAGGCCAAGTGCAAGGTCCTGCACGTGGGTCGAGGCAATCCCAAGCACAAATACAGGCTGGGCAGAGAATGGATAGAGAGCAGCTCTGAGGAGAAGGACTTGGGGGTATTGGTGGATGAGAAGCTCAACATGAGCCGGCAGTGTGCGCTTGCTGTGCAGAAAGCTAACCGTGTCCTGGGCTGCATCAAGAGAAGCATTAGCAGCAGGTCGAAGGAGGTGATCCTCCCCCTCTGCTCTCGTGAGACCCCACCTTGAGTACTGTGTTGATGTGGGTCCCCCAACATAAAAAAGACATGGACCTGTTGGAGGGAGTCCAGAGGAGAGCCACAAAATTAATCAGAGGTCTGGAGCACCTCCCCTATGAGGACAGGCTGAAAGAGTTGGGGTTGTTCAGCCTGGAGAAGAGAAGGCTCCAAGGAGACTTAATAGCAGCCTTCCAGTACCTGAAGGGGGCCTACAGGAGTGATGGGGAGGCACTCTTTATCAGGGAGTGTAGTGGGAGAACAAGGGGTAACGGGTATAAGCTAAAAGAGGGTAAATTTAGACTAGGAAGAAATTTTTCACTCTGAGAGTGGTGAGATACTGGAACAGGTTGCCCAGGAAGTTGTGGATGCCCCATCCCTAGAGGTGTTCAAGGCCAGGCTGGATGAGGCTTTGAGCAACCTGGTCTAGTGGAGGGTGTCCCTGCCCATGGAGGGGGGTTGGAACTTGATGATCTTTAAGGTCCTTTCCAACTGAAACCATTCTATGATTCTATGATTCTATGACCTCATTACTTTTAGAACCCTCTTCTAATGCTCTGTTAAAGATGACTTAACAGATGAAGATATTGCAAAATCAAAAATCAGAATTTTTGCAGAAATTATCAAACAACAACAACAACATGCAATGGAATCATCATTTTATTTGCCTGTTCAAACCGATGAGCGGTCAACTTATATATATAAGCAGATATATATGTGTTGCTTTCAGAGCTGACCAAGCACTAGAAAAAGTATTATGTAGAAAGAATTTTAGAGCAAAGACACCTGCTGTGCTGTCTTTCTACTGCCCTTTCTGTGGAATCTAAGTGAATCCATAGAGGGGGAAACTACAGTAAGAACGTCTGAGCTCCACTGATGACATGGTTATTGTCCATGTGATTATAGTGCAGACAGAAGTCAGATTCGCATCCATGCACAGTTCTGTTCTAACTGGTAACGTACCATGGTTGTGACCATAGCGTATGACAGCAGAATAAATGGGGTTGGTGGCAATTAAGTTAATAGACTACTCATATTTAATGTCTAGTTTTAAATGGCCAGGTAGTATAGCTGCTTTCATAGATTTCAGTTTCATGCCAAACACTGAACTGAGCATAATAGATTATTTTTCACTAAGGCATAACATATTTGGCAAAATATACTTTCCAGAGGCATAACCAGTCTCTCTTCAAGTCCATGAAGAGGCAGAGAATCCAATTTTTCGATACTTTGATCCAATGGTCAAATATTCTTACTTCGAAGTTCATGCCTTACATTCACCTTTCAGCTATCTGTGGCTAGATATCTCAGTTATTTCTGCTCAAGCCTGGAAAGCTTTATTGTTGTAGGCATAGAGCCAGATAATCACAGTTGTGTTGCTCCTTAAGCCAACTGGTATCTTTGAATTTCATTCAATATCTTTGAATTTCATTCAAAGAAGTGGAATTTGTAGCCAGGACTGTGGGCTATCAGTCATGTGGGCTCCTGTCTGACATGAAGACTCCAAGCTAGTGACCCCAGAAAACATCACTGCTGCACCCCTTCCTCCTCTTCCAATGAAGTCAGAACAGGATAGCGGTCAGATCCCCCCCTAAAAGTTGTTTCCCCAAGAGCATTTAGAAGCGTACCACTGGCACCCTCTCTTGCAGAAAATATTTTGGTTCTGATCATGCTGATATTATGGATAGCTATCTGTGGTTTTTGTGCAGGGTTCTCTGAGCAATAGAGACTGTGTTACCAGGGCTTACGGTTCCAAGAAAAGAGTTTTACCTTAATTAGGTTAAAATGCTCTTTGGCATACAGGCAGTATTTGTTTGCAAACAGGCAAAACACCTCTTGTGTTTCTGAGTTAGCCCTTTAATGTTTCCTTTCTCTCTTTCTAGAGCATTTTTTCCATCCTTCAGTTGCTTTTGTGTTGGTTTTTTTATTCATGTTATCTAGATTTAAAATAGTAATATGAGACACGCATATGGCATTCCTGTGCTAATGTCAAAGATTTCTTAGGCACTCAGTAAGCCTGAGCATATCGCTTTTATATATATAAAAATGCACCTTTTTGCTGCAGTTTTATGTACAGTAATTTGCCTTAGTCTGAATGAAAAAATTACTGCTTTTCAGGGCATGGATGCTTACACTTAATATGTATTCTTTATAGATTGAGTTCTCTGACCACCTTGCTAATTGTTTATTTTTCCTCATGCATTTATATCAGTCCTTGTTTCTCTTATAGTCTGTTTCAATCGTATTTTATAGTAAAATTTTGATGAGAAAGGCATATAGCATTGGCTAGGTCTGATAGTTTAATTAATATTTAATCCCACAAAACTGCTAGAGATATTGTTCTCAATGATGACAACTCTGATTTGACATCTGTCATTTCTGAATTTATTCCATGCTTATATTGCTCAGTGTTGGTTTGTTTTTATGGTTAATATAATTCATCTCTATCCCTACAAAGAACTGTTGAATATAAATAGTTAGCTTCATCAGAAAGTTCTGTAATTTTATAAAAAAAAAAAAAAACTTGAAATGAGCTTATAATATAATTATCTCATTAGGAGTTACCTATAGAAAACCTGCTGCAGGCCATATCAGGACTTTATATATTGTGGATACTATTTATGAAATAGAACTTAGAGGATCATGATACTGGGTGTGGTTTGTCTGCTTTATTTTCATCTGTGTTGGTTTTAAAAAATCAATCCAACTTTAAATAAGGGAAGTAGAATTCAGATGTTGGCATTTCATTTGACGCTCTTACGGGTGTTCTGCTCTTATCTGCAGTATACAGTGGACCACTGACTTTTCCAAAACATAAAGTTCACAGAAGGTGAACTACAATGTTATTTCCATAAAAATATGTACAAAACAAAATTGAAATCCACATACATGTTTTTTCTAGAAATGCTTAGGCACTCATTCCTTCAGTGAAGAAGCTTTACTCTCTATCTCACAAAAAGCAGCTCCTCTGTGTAGGGCTTGAAGAGATCCCTTCACAATCAATATTCACTTACAAGTATCACATACAAGAATTTGGCAAATGGTTTCAGCTAATGAGTAAATGAGAGAAAAATCGTGATCTGCTTGTGTATAGTGTGAATGGAGAAAGATCAGCTCAATTTGCTCAATAAATTATTAATTGGAAGTTATTCATTCATCACTAACAAAAATGCTGTCTTCAAATGTTTCATCTATTTTGTGTTTCATATGCAGAAGAAAACTGATTTTACAATCCCTGTCATTCCTTCAGCTGTTCTGGAGAAAGACTTGGAAGAAAAGTCCTTACTCTCATGGGAAAAGGAAGACTCCATCCATTCCCACAAGTAAAGAAAAAATATTCCAAATATAATATACCTCAGATTTGGGGGGGGAGGGCGGCGGGAATCCAGTGAAGAATCTGTCAATACCAAGGGATGTTCATTTAGCACAATACATCTGTTATGTTCACATGACTTTCTTAAATCAGGAGCTGAAATGCCCTACAAATGTCTACAAGACTAGAAACTAGGAAAGTATTCAGTAGCATACAAAAAAATACTGAAGTGAGTATTTTATATCTTCCTGGTGTTTTAGCTTATTTGTTCTCATTTAGTAACTCTTTGAAAATGCAGTCAGCACTAGGGAGAAGATTTTAGAGTGGTTAACATACCTTACTTACTGTGTGAATTCTCCCAACATACCTTTGAACTATATTAGAAGAAAAGTGTCGGGGAGAATTAGCAATTAAAGGATGGTCTCTGTCATTGCAGCCCATTGAATGTGTGGAGCAGAGTGATGGTAAGGGTGATTCAAATTGCATCAGAAGAGAACTTCCAGCCTGTTGAAGTCTGGAACTTCTCCGAAGGGATCAAATATGACTGGAAAAGTAGTTGATGTGAGCTGGTACACATTATGTACGCTGCAGCCTCTTGGTGACTTACTAAGCTGTGAAAGGAGGGTAAGAAAAAAAAGAAAAGAAAAAAAAAAACAACAGAACAAAATAGGGAGAAATAAACTCATACTTGGAGCAGTTTACACATCCAAATGTGGAGACTGAACTGCTAAAGGAAGCTAATGTATTTTCTTCTATGCATTCAGAAATAATCCTAGAACATTTTCTTAAAAAAACAGAGTTTACACCAAAACATTTTCAAGAATTGTGGAACTAATGCCTGAACTACAGAGCCATATTATGTTTAAACAAAGAAATTATGAATATTGCATAAATGAATTTCCTCAATACCAAATATCATGTATATTTTCATGCTGTCATTATTAAGCTTCCTGTGCTCATTTTATGTCAAATTAGTAATAAATCAGTGACAATTTTATGTGTATCACAGTGAAAAGAGAAATTTATTTCTTTAGAATTATACCACATTTCTAATTAAGGTGATGTTTAAATAAAGGAACGCAATGCATTGATGCATATCTTAAGTCTAACTTGCTATAATAAAATATTCAAGAAATGCACCATTGCATTCAACATTTGAGTATACCAATGTTAATTTTTAGCACTACCTGTTTTGCTAAGTCAAGACAATTATGTCATACGTATTTCACAGAATCACAGAATCACAGAATGTTAGGGATTGGAAGGGACCTCGAAAGATCATCTAGTCCAATCCCCCTGCCGGAGCAGGAACACCTAGATCAGATCACACAGGAACGCATCCAGGCGGGCTTTGAATGTCTCCAGAGAAGGAGACTCCACAGCCTCTCTGGGCAGCCTGTTCCAGTGCTCTGTCACCCTCACCGTGAAGAAGTTTTTTTCTCATATTCAAGTGGAACCTCCTATGTTTCAGCTTGAATCCATTGCCCTTTGTCCTCTCACTGGATGTCACAGAGAAGAGCCTGGCTCCATCCTCCTGACACTCACCCTTCACATATTTATAAGCATTGATTAGGTCACCCCTCAGTTTCCTCTTTTCCAAGCTAAAGAGACCCAGCTCCCTCAGCCTTTCCTCATAAGGGAGATGCTCCATTCCCTTCATCATCTTCATGGCTCTGTGCTGGACTGTCTCCCTGTCCTTCTTGAACTGAGGGGCCCAGAACTGGACACAATATTCCAGAAAAAATTATGCTCCCCTCAGCCCCTGCGCCCATTTGCTTATATGGTTATTTATATTAAATACAAGAATTCACAAAGCAAAAAAAAAAAAGTGGCCTACTTTGGTGAACATAGTATTCATCAGAGTTTTTTTGATTTTGGACATGTGGTGGTCCATTAAAAATTTGACACTATCAGGGAGTTGAAGATTTCACAAGATATGTAAGTAGTTTGAAAACTAAAAATGTCTTCAGTTTTTCCTCATTCCTTCCCATTAACTCCCTAGAAAGATCATACTGCCAGAGTGCCCCACCAGTTCTTATTTGAACCTGAAAAATAGTAAAATACATTCATTTTCATAGAGGGAAAATTACTTGAAGTAATCAGGTCTCAAGTTCCATATTATTTGAATATTAGTTTAGATGTAAAATAGTCTGAGACAAGTAAGGGATATAAATGGTAGAGAATCAGAAGAAAAGCCATTTGTTGGCTTGTGCACTTAATATTATTGCTTTATAGAAAAGTTTTAAACTCTTTAAAAAGAGACATAAAAGAATGCCTCCATCATGTTAACTTTCATGCATTTATTCTTTTCCATAAGGAAAGGTTGACTGATAGGTGCATCCTTTTATGCATTATTTTAAGTCTCAAGGTCAAAGTGAAGCAGTTAGGCTGAAATAAAAATGGAAAGTTAACTGGTAATAACCTTCAGAAACCAATCTATTGTAATAGAACAAGATGGGAGAGGCTACGACATATTGAAGGTAGTAACTGAAAGGCTTCATCTGAAGACCCATGAAACTGTATTTACAGTGTCAGAACCTGAAAATTTAGAAGATCTTCCTTCTGCATGGGAGGAGAATAAAATGGTGCTAATCCCATGATTACACGTCTTTCCAAAGTTGTCATAGGGCATAAATCACACCTGAATGTGACTAGTGAGAAGAGAGCTTATTCCAGCTGATCACTTACCCCTGTCCACCAGTGCCTGATCACAGCAAGCACTGTAAAGGATGGCTTCTACTCTTTCCTTCTTTCTTCTATATAGATACTGTTATGCTAAATCTTTATTAATTTAAGATTTACTGTAAAAGAGAAGATAAAATGAAAGTGTATCTAAGTTCATGAAAAGTTAACAAGTAATGCTTTCTGAATATCTTTTTGTAATAGCTGATAAAAGTTTGGTATAATCGTTCATATAAAATGTGTATCAACTTATCCTCTCATTGAATATTTGAGAAATATTATTTTTCTGCTAAACAGCTGAAAAGTTTAGATTGCTGTTTTGAAGCGTAATAAATCGAGTTGATTTTGATGATAAAATAATAATGATTTAGTCATGATGTTCCACAATTTTTTTGAAAAATAGAAAAGACTAGTAAGCTAGAAGCTACACGTCAAATAAAAGTCTTATTTTGGTTAGCTTTTGAAATCTATTTAAAAGTGTCCCGTTTTGGAAGTATTCAAAACACAACTGCACAGAGCTGTGAGTGTCATGCTTTAGCTGGCTGTGGTTTCAGCAGGGAGAAGGGGGTTGGCAATCTCCAGATTAAGCCCGTCTGGTCTCAATGATTCTGTGATTGTCTGATGTTATACTTAATTTCAATACTCAAAATGTTTGCTTTTAACAGATTTAGTTATTTTTTCACACCATTTTCAAATCTAGTTTGATTTCCATAATAACAGAATTAAAAAAAAAAAAAAAAGCAAGCTATAAAGCACTTTTTTTTCCCCTCCAGAAATTTGGTGACAGTGAGGCTGAGGAAGGCTTTAAACAAAAGCTATTTCCCAGATTTAGAATCAAATCAAGAAAATAGTAATAATATGTGGTAATAATAATGTGTAAGTAATAATGTGGTAATAATATGTGGTAATAATAGTGTAGTAATACAAATTTACAGAAAATGCATACTTGCAATATCCAGACTGAAGTAAAAAGAGTCTGCTTTTCGTAACTGTATTTTTGCTTGAAGTGTAAAATATTGGGATTACTCGTAGTTATTACAGATTAAATAAAATATTTTGCACATCTTTGATTCCCCCAATTTACATTGATCTTTTTAAATATTTGCTATTGCTGTACTTCTAGAATTTCTTTCAGTGAAACACTATAAATGCAAATCGTATTAACATATAATATTAAATTACTATTAGTATATAGTCAC
The DNA here is from genome assembly GCA_011057875.1 of Pterocles orientalis. NCBI lineage: Eukaryota > Metazoa > Chordata > Aves > Pterocliformes > Pteroclidae > Pterocles > Pterocles orientalis. The sequence continues at coordinate 62,994 of WKFP01013481.1, read as the reverse complement.
AGAAAAGCAATGGTCCTGTGCTGTGTGATAAAGTGTGTAACTACAAATACTTTCAATCAGAGGAAAGCAACTAGGGAAGAGTACATTAGGAGCCTGAATATGAAAGCCGTTCACAATCAGTTACAGCTGAGTGCAACAAAAATTACTTTCTAGGGATCAAAGGAAATTAATGATTGACCAGCGTAACCAGAACATCCCACAGCATGTTAAATATTTAATACCATGCTACTTCTGCCCAAAACAATCTGAGCTTTGGCATATATCCACCATAGTAGCTCATTGCTAATTAATTTGGCATGTCATTTTGCATGCAATTAGTAATTAATATTAGTCACCATGCACTATAGTGAACTTTTTTCAGTTAAAGATTCAATCTCAGTAATTTCAAAAGCTTGATGAAATGGTAATTTTTTATTATTCTTAGAAGAGAACTTGCACATTGAAAAAGGTATTGCAGTCAGAAGGAAGGATATATCAAGGTTTATAGACCACATTTATTTGAGGTTGTTCAAGGTCAATGAATTTTTTTCCCTCCACTTGCTTGAAATTATGAGTAATAGAGTATGAGTAACTGGTACTCCAGCTGAAATGAAGTACAGTGATGTGCAGCACTATATTTAGCTGTCTTTTAAACTGTTGCAGTCTCATTTAACAGGCTACAAATTGAACCTGCATTCTCCACCATTTTAGAAGCAACATTTGCCCTGAGGTTTTGCAAACTGATTTGACGAATCTCCAGTAATTATTACTCAAGATGTCAAAATAATGCAATCTTTGAAGAAGAACTTAAAGTAACCCTTGTAAACAGTGGTTTTGAATAATAATAATAAAATAAAATCAAGTAAAACTTGGAGTTAGCGTGAAAAAAAAAAACAACAAAAAAGGATTTTTTTTTTAAAAAAAAAGGTTTTTTGGGGGGGTCATTTTCCTTAACTGTCTATCCACCCAAACTGAAATTCATAACTGTAGTAAAATAGCATTTATTCTGAGCAAATGTGCAATCCCAAACCCCAGGCACTGAATTCCTACAGTTAAAAGCCCAGAGAGTCATTGAACATTAACATTACTCTGTGAAGGTCTCCAGTTAGCAGGAACAGCCTTGTAGAAGAGAAGTCAGAGACTGGAAGATCACTAGTAATTAAGTTAATATCAGTGAGCTCAGGGCCATGTTTCTTCATCTTCCGTTTCTCATATTGCCTCTTGTTTTTTCTGTGATAGTCACTTTATCTTTCTTATTCCTAATTAGCACGTGCTAACACCTTTTTTTTTTCTTTCCCTTGGCTTCTTTTGCTTTTTTAATTCTTTCATATAGTTTGTTTTCATGCTTCTTCATATGTGTGATTTCCTTCTTGGCTTCTCTCCATTTTCTCTGATCCTTTAGTCTGTTACCTTCCTCCCTTCACTGATACATTCTCCCTTTGCTTTCTGCTTCCTTTCATTCGTTATGCTACATGTCTCACCTCTCCTTGCTTAACTGTATCAGTTTTCTGTCAAAAAGGACTCCTCCAGCACATCTGAGGATGCTTCTTTATTCCATGTGAGTCATTTGAGTGGTGTTATTCAAAGAAATGTGTTTTTTTGCTATCTTAGTAAAAATGTTCCTATCCTTTTCAAAACTGTGTAGTTCAGTTTGCTCTAAGCGTGCATTTTGGGATTGTAGCTGCAGTAAAATGTCTTGACAGCAGCTTAAACAATGACAATTGTACCATATAAAGTGTGAATGTTATGCAGGGGGTCTAAATCTCTTAGCGTAATTTAGAAACTTTTTTAGTACCTTGTAATGCACATGTACGTTAATTTATACTGAATTCTTCTCTTTAGAGGAGATGATGCAATGTAGTATAGTGATACACAACAGTCTTACATTAAACATGTTACCATGCAGGCTCCCAATCATAATGTTTATTAGAGGTGGATTGCTTGTTCTTCCATGTTAGCCCTGTAAGAGAGGCAGTGCAGGCCAATGCATTTGAAAACTGGGACTTGTCACACAGAATGAACTTTACAGGGCAAGGTTGTCCACAGTCTCTGAGAACTCTGCCTTTGAGTCATTCCTTTAAAAAAGACTAAGCAATCTTAGCCTATGTTCTAGATGGCAGGGTTTCCCCCCACTACCGTCAAGGGAAATACTGGCATGAATGGTAGTAGGTGTCTACTTCCATAAATAGTGACTTAAGCAGGAACTTTTTTTTTTCTGAGAAATTACCATGTAAATGTTCTCAGTGCTGGATTTTAGTCTCACAGTGTGAGAAGTTTTTTAGTAAGCAGGATATCCTGGTTTGAGAGCCATGGGATAACAGAACTTCTGTTAGAGCTTCAGTTTTAAGCCAAATTTAAGGGAAAGTAAGCAGTGATGCTCTAGGCTTTCATATCAAAATTTGGACAGCAAGCAACAGAGGGAACATTTATTATTTCTTTCTTTACAGTGTTGCCAGTATGTTTTGCACAGGAGTTATGATATGGTGGAGTGTAATGTTACACACTGAGAGACTAAGGAATTTCTGTTAGAAGTTGTTATGAGCCTTATCTTTGGGAAATATAAAAGAAGAAAAGAAAGAAGACCTGTGTTTATGAGAATAAGAATTATTCATGTTTCTGTCCTCATTATTCCCTGTTATTCACATTTTAGCTTACTTCTTACAGTTCACTTTTGGGGAAGGTCTCAGCTCTCTCCGGTTTCTTCAAGCCCCTGGTATTCTGACATAAAATCAATGGACATATACTCCTTTTAAACTTAATAACACTTTTTACCACTTCGATGAGGTTAGTAAGAAGCAGTTTATTTTGTCTTGCTGCATCACTGAATGGTTTGAAACACTGCCTCCTAGCTCCTGATAGTGTAGGAAAAAAAGCGCCAAATTCTCATGTGTCTGTGATGTAGAAGTCACTCTACCACAGCTTGAATTGCTAGGATTTTTTTTTTTCGAAAGGCAATGTTTTAGTTTTATAACTTTAGGTCATTAATTATATCATAGTACATTAAGAGTGCTTTATTCCTGACCAAGCTACATTTTCACTGAGGCTTTTTGATGTATAAACAAGTGTTCCTTGACATAAAGCATGATTTCTAGAAACTATGGCAGTGTAACTACTGGGAAATGCTTTCTGTAGCCTAAAAGTGAGTTTACAGAAATTTATCAAGAAAGAAAATTTTAAGTCAACTTTCCAAGTGAATCAGTGCAGTTACGGATTTATGATGAGCTAATAGAACAGTTTGCAATTTAGGATTAACTTAAATACTAGTAATAGTACTAAATGAGTTTATTTTATCCAAAGGAATAAGCAGAATCAAATCTACTGACATAGATGCCACATACACTTGATGAAAACAATATGAAAAATTGTCCATCTTAATTATTCAAACATAAGTGTCTTTAAATAGGTGGATTAGTGAAGAAAAAACAACCTTTGGTAAAAAAAGATCATTTACAACCTAATGCCATCAAACTTAGAGAGCCACAATCCATCTCACTTTCAGGGGTGACTGGGGGATCCCAAGAATTGCGTGAGTGGGTGTGTGGTTTGGCCCCCAGCCAAGGGCAAACCCATCACACTTTCCCAAATGTGTAAGTAAAAATTTCCAAACAAAATATTGAAGAATCATTTATAAACAGACATCTCATTCCAAAAGGTTATCATTCTTCATCCTGCATAGCCAACACATAGCCTTACAGAACATGGTATGAAACCTGGAATACATAAAAACATTATACATGCAAGTATGTTATTTACTGTATTTTATAACAGAAGAACCTTATTATGTTTACACAGAGTATACTCACAGATACTGAAAATTTCACTCATGACTGCTTTTCGTCAAAGGAATACAGATCAGTTTACAAGCTTTTATTTCAGGAAGGAAGTTGCATCGAAATGAAGGCACCAAAGCATAAAATAGGATTAATCAATACAGGCTCAACATAGATGTTGAAAAACGAGCAAAACCGTACATGGTACTGTCTGTAGGGACAGCAATAAAGAAATTATTATAAAAAGCATAATATAGGCATTACCAAGGTGTTTAAATGTTGTATGTCTATGTTTATACATATTGTTAAAGGTATATATCTATACGTATACATATCTTTAAGTCTTCTGAAAAGTCTGGCCCATTTAACAGCCAGTTTACAACCAAGCCTGCACACAGCAAGGAAGGAAATATCTTGTCCTTAATTATACTCAGCACTGACACTTCACTGGAAGAAGTACCGTGATTGTGCACAACAGTCTCCAAGGCACTTACAGATCTTCTCTTGTGGGCTTGGCATGTGGAGAAGGTAGATGCTTCCCCTCCCCGTATGTGTTTAATAGCACAGTTTAAAAGCATGGTTTCCATGACAACTGTCTTGGAAAGTGTGTTGTACTGAACATTTTTACCTGAGACTGAGAGAGATGAAGGGTGATCATAACTTTTGCATCATTCTTTCACCTTGGCTTTGGGAACAGGCTAGCACTAGCGTTGCCCTTTGCTTGTCTTTACTCCAAAGCAGTGTTTGCAGATTTGCAGATGAAAGCAATATTAACTAGACTAAAAAGCTAATTTCCCTTTCTTGTGGAAGGAAAACACAAAATAGATGCCCAATATATGTATTCTTTTTAATGTATAGTTGAAGAAAAAATAGGGAAAATGTGACTATAGATAGCTACAGCTAAACAGAGGCAAGGATCCTACTGAGCTCATATGTACCATTTAGTTCTGAAACCTTCCCTCACCTGACAGGCAGTAGTTTCCTCTCGTAATTGCAAGATTTCACTTATAAACTCAGCAATACCTTGCTGCTATGACAGGGAAGACCTCGCAGCTACCACATCTTGGTGAGTTGTGGGAGTTGGATGACCCTGGGAGATCAATCTTTCCTGAACGATGTGACCTCCAGGCTCCCCATGAGCTCAGAACTAGGGCTGCTCTTCCATTGTGCAATACTTCGCACTGGTTGTGGCAGCTGGATCACAGGTCAAGAGGAAGGTTTCATCCTCTTTTGTTCCTTTTCTTCGTGGCTCCTGTCTGCCATGTTAGCAAGAAACTGTCAGCTAGTTTGAAGCAGCTTTCTCTTCTGCAAAACGCGTCAAAGCCATCCATGGTGCTTAGAGTGGTTGAATGGAAGCAGAAATGGGGGAGCACAGAGACGGAACCTATGTTTCTAATGCAACCAGTGTTTGTAGAAAATAGTGATACAGTAAAAAATAAACAAGTGATACCCCAATTTTAATAGTATATATATGTTTAATAAATCATTTTCCTGAGAGTGTCAGCCATCCAAGACTTAAATCTGAAGTATGGTGTTATTGTCTGTAGGCTAAATTTTGTATAACAGTGACAGTAAATGTTTAAGAGACTGTTCATGGGGTCTTGATAATACCACGTGTTAACAATCCCGTTCTCCAAACCCTCCATAATGACTCTATGAGGATTGTCTGTTTTACATTAAGGTTTCAATGTTTGATCATTTCTGCAAGGTACTGAATGTACTTCTTAACTAGCAAAGTTCTTCAACGTGTGCTAAAACTGATGCATGCATTCAGTGCTTTTGGCTTTAATGAATGCATTCAATAACTTAAATCCGATATAGTATCACCAGAGAGCAATAAAGGGACACATTGCAAACATACCTTATGTTTAACTGAAGAATTGCTAACATTGTTACAGTGCAATGAACACATCACAGCGTAAGCAAAATTCAAACCCAAATGTGTGTAGCTCTAGGTTCTCAGCTGGAATGCAACTCTCTAACTCTATTGACTTCAAAATATCTTTATAAGACAAATTAGTAAAAGATACTTGATAAATTGATACAAAAAATGACTATTGTCCAGGTTTTAATCTGAAATTACACCATTTTTTTCTTTAAAGTTTTGTAGGTTACTTTTTTAGTAAGTATATATCACATCACTGCGAGATAATTGAGAACTCACCAAGAAGTAAGCATTCTGTGTGCATTCTAAGTTCTATCACAAGAAATGCACAAAATTAGTGGCAACTGACTGGTGCCATTTCCTTAGGATTTTTGAATATTCAGTTTTATTGCCTGGTTTAAATAAATGAAGTGTTTTTAGTAGTGTTCTCTAATGGTGAAATAACTAAAAATGTGCTTAACTTGTTTTCTTTTTGGCTTTGATATGCTTGAAATTAGATGCTTGGATAGTTTCTGTGAGGCTTTTCTCTTTGTAGTTATTAAGCAAGAGCTTTCAAAAGAAAAAGAAAAAATATATATACCCATCTTAATGATTTCATGTAGGGTTCTTTGAATCAAAAGTAGGTTATTGAATGAGAAGGAGAAAATTTGGTAACACCTTCACTACCACCACGCTATGTCATCCTTAAAACCATGTAGAATAGCCTCCCCTTTTTGTATACCACAGTCAAGACTTTCAGCTACCTGGGAAGAACCTGAATTTCTTCAAGGTTTACAATAAACAAAGCTTTATTGTAAAGAGCTTTCCAGTGTTTGCTTAATATAAATTGTCTCTCTTTTCAGAACTAAGGCTGTAAAACACAGGGTTTTGGACTGTACTTCCAGAGAGTCATGAGAGGACTGTCTGAAATCTCTTCAATAGAAAGAGCACACAATGGAAGGGGATATGAGCAAGAGCATGAGCTAACTAGAATGTGGGTACATTTCAAGAACAAAACTGTAAGGAAGGTTTTACATGTGGGTATTGACTGCAGGTAAATGCGTGTCCAAAGCTAAGCATTAAGGCTCCTGAAAGAATATTCATAACTCATCCATAAGAAAGTAATTTTATTTAGAAGAAATAAATTTTTTCTTTCTTTACAACTCATTTTAATTTCTGTATGCCTCCTAAAGGAAACAAAAAAATAAAATATTCTTTCTAAATAATCAGTTGTTAATTAAAGCCCGTGTTTTATCATGAAACAAAAACCAGACATTGCATGCTCGAGTTTACCAGCATGCATGTTTCCTCTTTTTGATTCTTTCCTTAAAGAGTATTTTCATTTTCCCATCCATTTTGTACAGCATCAGAATTACTTCACTAGACTCAAAAAATTGTGCAGAATATCTAAATTGATGATTAGGAAGTGTGCCTCAATAGGTAACCCTCTCTGGTCATTTTCTTTACCTTATGTTTAGGTGGGGTACTTCTTGTTGAAATTTATCTGTTGCTGAACAAGTCTGCTTTCAGTAAGTGTATATGACACTTCTTTAAATTATTAAAATTTTCAAATACAATGAGAAATTCCATGTTTTGTTATTGTTATTATTATTAATTGAAACAAGCCTCCTAATTACCTGCTTTTTATTAAATGGGGTTATTTTTTCCCTCCTCAAACATTAAGTGTAGTAGTACACAAGTACAAGTTTATGACTGACTTGATCTAAAATTCTGGATTGCTTTATGAAGTTAATAAGGTACTTCTAAAAATTTTCTTTGTCCCTTGTCTGTTAGTTTGAAGTGTTATCAAGTCCATTGCACTTCTGTGAGCCTTTTTTTTTCTTTTTTTATGGCTACATGCTCTTTTTACAAGATCTAGATTTTTGTTCCAGAAATTTATGATTGATACTCATTTTGTAATATATTTTACTACTTGCTCCACAGGAATTAGCATAAATAACAGGGCTAACAACCTGAAGACATGCCAGAGTGTTGCTTGTTGGAATTCCCTGTTTTCTCTAATACACACATACAACTGTCCTAACTTGTTTTTTTTTTTCACTCTCTTTCAGAACTAAAAGTAGGAGTCTTCTAGAGTTAGTTCATAAGTGATAGAAAGATAAGGAAATTTTTTAATTGTATATGAAGGGTTTGGGGTATAACACTCAGTGAACTAAATGAATTTTTGTTTGGCATGGAGGGCTTTTTTATAGTTGATCTGTAACTTGTGTGTGTTTGTGCTTTCAATGGCAATGATTCCAAGAACAGTATAATGATGAAGATGAGCTACTTTCTCCAATTAGACTTGTATCTATGTATAGTAAACAGTCAAGAATTGTATATATCTGAACAGCTTATAGCATCCTATGTTGAATTAACTATTGATGGCAACTATCATTTACATCCTGATTTGGATTTTCTTTGTTTCATGTGAAAGCTGTGAATTTCATTTCAGAATAAAAAAATATATTGCTTAGCCCGGATATCACAGGCTAAAACTCTAAAAGAAACCTTATGGAACCCCACTGGCTTGAAACAACCTACCTACTATTTGTTAAAGTTGTTAGAATTAAGAATTTTTATCTTAGGTATATGACAGGCTTCCTATAGGCCTATGACATTTAGAAAAAGTGTCTTGATGTAGGTTGTAATGACTGCTAAAATAAAACCTGCGAGTGATAAATGAACAGATTGCTACTGTGAAAGTGTTTAAAGGTTTAGGACTCCTACTGATAAAACCACCAGAGAAAGTTTGTAGAAAATTACTCTCTTCTCACCTTTAATTGCATTATTTAAGTGGAACATTTTCTCCACTGAATGGAGTGCAAATAATAAAGCCTTTTTCATTTATTATGCAAACTCCTTTACAAACAACGTATAGAGACTATAGGAGTTAGGCTTGCTTTATTGAGTTCAATAACCAACCATCTGCAATAAAGTTCATGCTGGTTCATGGTTAAATTGAAATTTAACTAAACCAATGATATATTAGGACTCGATCAAATGGAGATGTTGCAAATATCTTCGGGGGATGTTATTAACAAATTCTTCGGAATGCAAAAATAAGCATTTCCAGTGGAGAAGTGAAAGAAGTCTTTCTTACTGAATGAACAATCTAGAAATACTAGAAGATAGTTCTGCTGAGGAAAGGACTGAAATTCTTAAAGTCTTTTTCTAACTTATTAATATAACTTTCTCTTCACAAATGTGTGAAATTTCTCTCTACACAAATGCGTGCAGCATGGGGAATAAGCAGGAGGAGTTAGAAATCCGTGTTCGGTCAGGAGATTATGACCTGGTGGCAATTACAGAGACATGGTGGGACAGCTCACATGACTGGAATGTAGCCATGGGTGGCTATACCCTTTTCAGGAAAGACAGGCCAGCAAGGCGAGGTGGGGGAGTTGCTCTTTATGTGAGAGAACAACGTCAATGTATTGAGTACTGTCCAGGGGTGGGTGACGAGCGAGTTGAGAGTTTGTGGGTGAGAATTAAGGGACAGGCTGGCATGGGTGGTACTGTCGTGGGTGTCTATTACAGGCCACCGGATCAGGACGAGGAAGTCGACGAGGCCTTCTACAGGCAGCTGGTAGCAGCCTCGCAGTCACAGGCCCTGGTTATTGTGGGGGATTTTAACTACCCTGATATTTGCTGGAAGGCCTACTCAGCCAGCCGTCCGCAGTCCAGGAGGTTTCTCCAGTGCATTGATGATAACTTCCTGATGCAAATGGTGGAGGAGCCGACTAGGAGAGGAGCACTGCTAGACCTTATTCTCACGAATAAGGAGGGTCTGGTTGAAGAGGTGAAGGTTGAGGGCAGCCTTGGTTGCAGTGACCATGAGGTGGTGGAGTTCAGGATCTCATGTGGCCGTAATAGAATCCTGAGCAGAATAGCAACGCTGGACTTCAGTAGGGCCAACTTTGGCCTTTTCAAGCAGTTGCTAGGGAAAATCCCGTGGGACAGGGTACTTGAAGGTAAAGGGGCCCAAGATAGTTGGTTAGCGTTCAAAGAGTGCTTCTTCCAACCTCAAGATCGGTGCATCCCAATGGGTAGGAAGTCAAGGAAGGGTGCCAAGAGGCCTGCATGGTTAAACAGGGATCTGCTGGGCAAACTCAAGTGTAAAAGGAGGGTCTATAGATCATGGAAGGAGGGGCTGGCCACTTGGGAGGAATATAAGAATGTTGTCAGAGAGTGTAGGGAGGCAACTAGGAAAGCTAAGGCCTCCTTAGAATTAAACCTTGCCAGAGGGGTCAGGGATAATAGAAAGGGCTTCTTCAAATACATTGCAGATAAGGCTAACACCAGAGGCAATGTAGGCCCACTGATCAATGAGGTGGGTGCTCTGGTGACAGAAGATACAGAGAAGGCAGAGTTACTGAA
>WKFP01013481.1:30035-52249 GCA_011057875.1 Pterocles orientalis | reverse complement strand
GGAGACATTCAAAGCCTGCCTGGATGCGTTCCTGTGCAATCTGATCTAGGTGTTCCTGCTCCGGCAGGGGGATTGGACTAGATGATCTTTCGAGGTCCCTTCCAATCCCTAACATTCTGTGATTCTGTGATTCTGTGATTCTTCACCAGCTTTTTAAAACAAAGATCTGCTTTTTGAATTATGGAAACTACTTTTGACAGAAAAGTTTGATTATGGAAGAATGTAAGATATTGTCAAGGAGAACCACACGGCAAAAGAAAAAAATATTATTCCTATAGGCTTATTACCTTGTTTCTATTGTTTCTCTTATTGATAATAGACATAAACTAGGGGATTTTTTAAAATTTATTCCAATTACTTCAGAAAAATAAGATTCAATAATGAACCTTTTAAAGTTAGAGAAAACATACAAAGTAGCTTCAGTGTACATTGTACTTTTCAGATTTGCTTATACGTGAACCTCATTCCATTCAGAAAACTGGGGCACAGCAAATTGATGTACAATAATAGGCCACGGATGGACGGGTGAAGTCTACCTCAAATTTGCAAATGTAGTTGTTCCTCTGAGATAAGGTCTATGAAAACACTTGACACACATGTAGGCAAACTTATGTTGTGTATAATCCAGAACATGGCTTAATTTTTAGTTGGTAATGGCTGTTTGGGTTTTTTTAAGCTTTTTATAATGGATATTCAAGTACAAGGTAAAAAAAAAAACACAGAGGGGAAAAAAGTTAGAAAGACTTTATTTGTTAACTTTTTTTTACTTTTTGTCAGTACAACTTTTTGCATCCTGAAGGAGAAACTGATAAAGTACTTTGTGAGGGAGCGGAAGTTCTTATTGGACAGAGAGGGAAGAAAATGATTGCAAATTGTAACAATATATAGAAAATTCTACGTAGATTGGTTGGTCACACTTCTGTGTGATATAGCTTGCACAGGACAGATTCAGTTTCATTGATTTCTCTGCAATTGACATAAAATGGTACTCTTATTCTTTCAAGTTATTGCTTCTCGACGTCACCATTTTTTTTCCGTGATGTGACGTACAGTGAGTTCCATTTCTTGACCAGATATTCTTTTCCTGATCAGAAAAATAGCCAGAGATTATATTTTTGGAGTGAGATGTTTTGCCATCTAGATAAATGACAGTAGTGTGAAAGCAGAATTAAATGTACTCAAAGAGAAATGTAGCATCAATCTCTTCTTATGAATGACACCAGAAAAGGTCAATAACCCTGAAATCAAAGGGTACTAACACTGAAATGAGCAAGATGACATAACTGTGAAGTATAACAAATTTGTCTCAGATTTAGAAAATGGTTAAACATGGACATTCTTGTCGTATACTTGTTTTCTTTAGTTGAGAACTAGGTATCTCCCTTCTGCAGCTTCTGCTAGCCAAGATCCTATGGTCCTAAAAGTTATTAGGGTTTCTCAGAATTAAAAGTGAGCTAAACAGAAAAAACACTGCTTATTTTAAAAACTTCTGAGAACCTCAGGCTTCGGGGAAAGTGTCTTCCTCCTGCTGGTCTTTGCTGTTGCAAGCTTCCATTCTTCTGCAGCACTAGCCCCCCTCTCTCCTGTGTGTGGCAGAGGGGGACTTTTTGGCTGTTTAGCCGTGGGCTGTGGGTCCACTGCAGACTGCGCGTGGAACCAGCTATCTAGCTTCTTCTTGGCTGCCCTGATGCTACACAGCCTTCTCACGGCCTCCAGCAGCGCAGCCACCCGCCACAGGAGCTACCCACCTGGGCACACCTTTTGCAGGCAGGCCTGCCACCTGCCCCTGCCCCAGGAGAAAGGTCTGGGCACCTCCTGCAGTCTGAGGGCTGCCCCGCAGCCTTTCCCCTCAGCAGCTCTGTCTGGGTGGAGGCATCACCCACCGCTGAGGTGGATGGTGCAGGCCCCCCAGCTGGAGTCGCGGCCTTTGCTCTCGGGTGAGTGCTCACCGTTCTGCCCTGAGGGTCGGGCAGGATGACTTCCCTTCACTGTGCAGATGGTCAAGGAACAGTGCCTGGCTGCTGGGTTACGTGTACCTCAAGTCTCCCAGTCATCCAGGGGATTGCCCCTCCTTCAAAGAGGTGCCCTCTGTGCAGACTGCTGTGCAGACTGCCAACCCACGGCCTGGCTGCCGCCCCTCGCCCTGGCCGCAGCGCTCCCCAGGCCTGCCTTGTGTGAGAGTAGGGTGTGGCGGCCATTACTCCTGGCCCTGCCCTCACACCTCAGCTGCCGGTTCCTGGCGTCTCTGTGCCCCACTGAGGTTTCCATGGCTCAGGAAACCCCCCTCCACGCCACGTTCCCCCCCTCCGCTGCGGGACGCCTGCACCGGAGCTGATCACCTCTGCAAGTGACCATGTATGTATGTTTCTTTCTTGAAAAGAAATGCCCTTTTATTTTATTCACTAGTCTTATTTTCAAAGACCATTTAAGCCAGCTATTGTTCAAGTAGAGGGTAAACAATGGAAAGAGACCGTAAAGCTGCTCTAGTCACGCAGCTGTGGATTTTTGCTACTCAGAATATCTGGGCAGTACGAACATGGTATATTTATCTCCGTACAGCCTGTAGCAACCTTCCTGTGTATTCTGGGTGCAATGGAGCTGCTGTTCAGAGATGCTTGGATGATGTAAACAGCCCCTTGAAAGCCATCAAAGTTTCTGAACTTTTGCAACTTGTGTCATATCTGAATAAGGTAACTGGTCATCGAGATCCGAGCTTTGAAGCCACTAATACCTTAGTGCACACTGTCACTGATCACACAGTGTTCCCATCTTTCCATCACCTGCATTTACTTTACCTTTCAGTATGACGTTTTATGGCTTTTAGTAAGATGGTGAGTGCAGACAGCAAAACCTCCAGTCAGTGAGGAAGGAATCTTACCTTAGCTTTAAGGTGTTCTGTTCTTTTGTGTTATGAAATTGTCTCTCATGAGGGAACCAGAAGGAATATAAAACCGTTTTATGTATGCTGATGTTGTCACTTGTGAAGGCTCTAACAAATTGTCTGATAACTGAGTATTTCTGTATGATTCAGTGTAATTGACAGTGCCAGAAACTAGCCCTAAGCAAATGAAATGCAACACAAAATCTGCTGTAAGCAAATTAATCACAGTCAAAGTGATAGGAAACTTACACTTCATTTCTTTTCCAGGATACATTTGTAACAAAAAAATAATTCCCTTTTCTCTCAAAAGACTAGGAAGGCTGTCAGGCAGTCTGGGGCAATGGAAATAAGTAGTTTATGCCTCCCATAAATAAAGATATGAAATGTTTGTATTTGTAAACAAAGGCCAGAGTAACCTCATAAATTTGACATTCTAGGCTTTGACTCATGGGCTTAGGCCACTGACAAAGGGGTCTACTGCCCCAGCTGTCTGCCCCCACGCTTCTCATGCAGGCACTTACCTTAATATTCTGTGCTATAATTTAAGGCTACATCACTAGTACCATATTGAAAGATATCTGCTTAAAAGATTGTTCTGTTCTTATTGCCTGGAAGCATATCTGTTTAATTAATTATCTGTATTTCTCAAGATTTTTATTAAGAATGAATTCTTTTAGAATTTATACAGCAGTGCCCTTGGGCTTGCTGTTCAAGAAAGGAAAAAGTGGTGTTCTCTAGGGCTCGTATTGGAGTCAGTTCTGTTAAATATCTTTATCAATGATCTGAACAAGATCAAGTGCACCTTCAGTGCAGATGACACCAAGTTGGGCAGGAGTGTTGATCTGTTTGAGGGTAGTAAGACTCTACAGAGGGATCTGAACAGTCTGGATGGATGGACCAAGACCAATTGTAAGAGGTTCAACAAGTCTGAGAGTGGGATCCTGCACTCGGGTCACTTCATGCAATGCTATAGGCCTGGGGAAGTGTGGCTGGAAAGCTGCCTGGCGGAAAAGGACCTGGGGATGTTGTTTGAAAACTGACTTATTATGAGCCAGCAGTGTGCCCAGGTAGCCAAGAAGGCCAACAGCATCCTGACTTGCATCAGAAATAGTGTGGCCAGCAAGACTAGGGAAGTGATTGTGCCCCTGTACTTGGCATTGGTAAGGCCACACCTTAAATACTGTCTTGAATTTTGGGCCCCTCACTACAAGAAAGATGTTGAAGTTGTCATAGTTTTGATCTTGGCTGGTAGCAAACACCACACAGCTCCTCACTCAGCCTCCCCCCTCGCAGGGTTGAGGAAGAGACTTAAAGGGGTAAAGGGAAAAGAGACTTGTGAGGTGAGATAAGCACAATTAGTAACTATAGCAATAATATTGAAAATAATAATAATAAAAGCAGTAATATATACAAATACACAAATGAGTGATACACAGTGATGCTGTTCACCACCTGATGACCAAAGATCAGCCCGTTCCGAGCTAACGATCCCGGAGCAGGGAGAGTCCTGAAACCACAACCTGGGAATGGAGATAAGAGCCTGAGTATCTGAGACTGAGATGTCCCTGAGAGTGAGGCAACCCAGAGAGAGACAACCTGGAGCAAGAGAGCTAACCCAGAGCAAGAGATGACCCAGACGGAACTGACCTGGAAAGAGCCTCACCTGTGTACTGGGCATGGCATGCATGATATGAAATAGACTATTGGACAATTTGTCTCTCAATCCTAAACCCAGGGTCGAATTTTAGGCTAGTAATTGTTCTTCTGAACCTGCAGCCACTGGCACAGAAGAAAGGCTGAAATGTCCTTGACTGTCCTGGCAATTGCTATAAACATCAGTATGTTATCAGTCACCTTCTCAGCACAAATCCAAAACATATCCTCTCACTAGCTACTTTGAAGAAAGTTAACTCTATCTCAGCTGAAACTGGGACAGAGGTGCTGGAGCACATCTAAAGAAGTGCAACGAAGCTGATGAAGGGCCTAGAGCACAAGTCCTGTGAAGAGCAGCTGAGGTAACTGGGGTTGTTTAGCCTGGAGAAAAGGAAGCTCAGGGGAGACCTTATTGCTCTCTACAAATACCTGAAAGGAGGTTGGAATGAGGTGGATGTCAGTCTCTTCTCCCAAGTAACAAACAACAGGATGAGAGGCAATGGCCTCGAGTTGCCCCAAGGAAGGTTTAGATTGGATATTCAGGAAAAATTTATTCACCGAAAGTGTTGTCAAGCATTGGAACAGGTTGGCCAGGGATGTGGTTGGATCACCATCCCTGGAAGTATTTAAAAGATGTGTACATGTGGCACTTAGGGACATGGTTTAGTGGTGGACTTGACAGTGTTAGTTTAACAGTTGGACTCAATTATCTTAAAGGTCTTTTCCAACATAAACAATTCTATGAATCTATGATTCTATGATTTAGACTTGTGTTTTTCTGGATATTTCACCATCTTCTGGCTAGATATTTTATATCCTCACCAGTCCTTGTTTATTTGTTGGTCAGGAATGTCTCCATCTAGGGCATCTTAAAAGTATTCTTTGCACTTTAAATAACTTCCTTTAAATTTTAGCAAGTACAATTAATGGTTTTGTTAGCTTAATTTTTATTCTGATGGCTTTTTTTTCACAAAGCTGTCCAAAGCCTCTGGTGACTGTAATATTTGGCTCACTCTTCATTCAGATCAAAACTTTGTCTAAGGAGGTCATAAAAAATGTGGTTTCCAGTGGAAAACTCAGGAGCCAAGCACATAACAAATGGAAGTCTACAAAAACCATACTTTCAAAAATTAATATTCACTGTGCATAAACAGTACATCTCTTGCTAAGGATGTTGGTGAGAACCCTGAGAGGCACGTGACTTCAAAATCCCTTTTGCAAACAGCCTACATCGCCGTATTTTCCTCTGTAAAACTACCAGCTTTTTCTGAGCAGCAAGCCCAGTTGCACTATCATGCAAAATCCAAGAAATTTTGTTGTTAATTAAAAGCTTGAAAAAACTCAGCTTTTCTAAAGGACATGAAAACTAGGATGATCGTATGTTTTTTCATTTTTCATGGTAAGCGTTCAAAAGCTCTTGTTCACTTGGATTAATTTCCTTTCTCCTCAACAACTATATTATTTGGATTAAACCTATGGCTAGACAGACTTTTAAACCAAAACAGGTACCCTTTTCCGTAATACCATTACAAATCTTATCTTTTTCAAGTCTCTGTTATCTAATTATTGTATGTCTTCAGAGGAAATAAGGGCACAGTCTTAATTGTTTGCCTTTTAACATCCGTTGCTTTCATTTAGACTCTGTAATAGTGTTTCTGGTACCATAACAACTTCTGCCCTAGTATCCAGTGGAAAACCAATAAACATATCATTAGCTTTAAGGCTGATAGTAATCACCTTTTATTGTGACCTTATCCTTTGCTGTGATGAGAAATTAATACAAACTAGTCATGCTGATTGTTTTTGTTTTTTTTTTAATCTATATTTGCAGACTATTTACTGCCTGCATCCTATATCCAAAAGTGCAAGGTTGTTTTTCAGAGCAGATATGTCATAAGCTTATGGATAGTTTCACATTTGCTTTTCTGCATGTCCTCATCAAAACCACATTTTTCCTCTTTCTTGCTTGTGTAAGATACAGTAGTTCTCAAAACTTTATGCTTTGGTTTTAGTGTTTTACTCAGTGTCTAATCAAATTACTTAAAATTATAAAGTACATCAGAATCACTTGTTACTTTTTTTAAAAAAAAGAAACTTTCTAAAGCATGGCTTTCCTGATATGCACATATTGCATGCAGTTGCAAATTGAGGCATAGTTTGAATTTCATCGACCTGTCTAGAGAATTTTAACCCTTTGGAGCTAAAAGCTGCTCCATTATTCTACTCATTACTTTTATTGTTCTTATTTCTTAATTAATTTTGATGTACTAATGGCAAGTGTTCAGTAATCACTCAACAATTAAAGAAGAATGTAGAACTGCTCCATTCAGTCTCTCAGTTCTCATTTTTCCTTTGCATTACTTGAGATTCATGTACCTAGAGCCCTAGAGTGGGTAGAGTCTGCAGGTCCAAGTAACCACAACGTGGGGTACGGGCTGGATTTACAGAGCAGCATTGCTACAGAGTGGCAATAATTAATTTGGACATTCAGTTTACTGTTATTTACTTTGGTCCAATTTCAGAGCTATAATTTCAAAGTTCTTTTTCATTTTATTTCATTTTTATTTGTCAGACTTGCCATAGTTGTGAGATACTATGTAGGTTTAATGATCAAGCCGTATGTACGTGTTAACTGTGAGCCTCTTGAAAATGTTAATAGGAATCTACTTATATCAGTTCTAGAGGAGTGTTTTGTTTTTAAACTGAGAAACAGTCTCATATAAATGTAAAACCAGATTCAATAATCCTCCTTTCCTTTTCAAAATGGAGTATCTATCAAATGACAAAAGATTACAAATCAATGGGATATTCTAAACCAAAAGTCTGCAGATTGTTTGCTGTATCTGTTTCTGAAGTTAGATCAGAATTCATATTTTAATCAACTTCAAGATATAAGACAATAATAAAAGACGCTGAAAGAGTGGTTTTTCCAGGTCTTCTGTAAAATCCCGAATGAGGAGCTAATTAATTTAGTATTTAACTCCTTATCAGTTCAGGGGTGGTAAGCAGGTTTTTTTCATTGTATAAACACAATAAATCCTTCCCCTGCACTTTGTCAGCAGAAGAGCTTTGTAGACAGCTCTGTGCAGGGTTCAGTGAGTAATCCAATCTTAGAGTGATAAAGGCAGAGCACTCAATCTGCAGGTCAGGATGCAACAGGAAAGGCTATAGTTTAGAAAGAGTCTATAAATGATAAAAGCTCTCCTTGACCACAGGCTACTTACATTGACTGAAATTCTATGTAGTCCCGGATATGTTAAAACAATATATAGTTTAACTGCAAGTAAATTGAACGTTTACAAGTGATTAACTTTCTACTTTCGAATTTTTTTTGTCATCATGTTTATTTATAAAGCTTTGTCTCCTTTTTTTTTTAGCAAGGTGCTTTATTGTGAAGAAAGCTCCATACTTTGGGAATGTTCAGATTAAACAGAACTCATATTTTTTGTGAACAATTGCTTTTTCTTCCCCCCCAAAGTAATACAAAAATGTGGGAGTGGGTTTTGCTAATGTACTACCTTTTTTCCTCAAACCTTTTATTTAAAAGCTATTTTTAACCCATTGGATTTCATATTTGGTATTTTCCCCATTAGTTTGGGGCTTTTGATTTCTCCATTGATTTTAGTGGATGCTGTAATAAACCCATCAAAAAATGAAACAAAACAAAAAACCCCAAACCCCAGAAAAAATTTCCTGAGGGAGACAGCAATAGTTCTTTTGATTTCAGGTACCATAAAGAAGAATTTGTTGTCATTATTCAATACTATTGCCCTTTAAAATTACCTGAAATAAAGCTATCAATGGAATTCTATAGTTATTTAAAAATGTGTATATATCCATGACTGATAAGAAACTTGCTGATTCCTTTACTGAAGTGATGATGACAGAGCTTGAAAAGGGCACAGAAAAGTTTTCTTGCTTATCTCAGAAGTAGTAAAGACAGGTGTTAAATTCAGGCTAAATGAGATCAAAATGGTAATACAGAAGTAAACAAGAAAAATAATAGCTTGTGAGTTCAAAAGTGATGTTGCAGCTGGTTGCTTCCTGCTATTATTCTTTTCCTCTGTCTAGCCATTTATTCGTCCTAGAACATAGTATTGAAATACTTAAAATCTCTTGAAAATGTCTTGAACTAGGGAGGCACAGGAAAGGGGTGGTGGGGATATGTGTCATATGAGAAAAACCAGTATAGTTTTATTTTTAAAACTTTCTTAAAAGTTGCTAACTTACACTGGACTGACAATGTTTTTTTCTATATCTAAGAATATTAACAAATCACAGAAGCTCTATGAAAATACATTCTTAAGGCTGTATATAGGAAATTGTAAGTTTAAATCCTTATTACCTTAACTGTAGATGAAGTTGCATATTACAGAAATTTGCAGATTAAAAAACAGAATCACAGCTTTAGTTGGCTGAGGGAGCACATAATCATAGTTACCAGTTCTTATTAAACTTGGAAAAAATATTTTTATGAACTGTTACATTTGTTACAGTTGTCTAATCCTATCCATAAAAACCACAACTATTTGTCTATAGAAGGAGCATAGACAAGGAAGAAGCTAAATATATCATTGACTAATATTGCAGCATGTAATTCAATCTGCTGCACTCCTAAGGCTTAAATCAATGACAGTCATGGCAGCCATACAAAGTCAAGGTTAGCATATGTAGAAAGCTATTGTTAATATACTGTGCCTCGGTGTGTTTGCAGAATCTAGTTTCCCTTCTGGCATCATGTAAAACAAATAGAGGAATTACGCATTGCTCATTCTCTAATATTTAGCTGTTGCTTATGGATATTGCACTAACATTTCCAGGGCTATGGTTTCGGCCCACGGAAGTTAAGAGTAATACAATCCTCTCCCACTTGTTGCTGACTTAAGGAAATACTCCATGTTTGTGCTCCATTCAGGCTTACCTCCAAAGCAGTTATGCTTGGTCCCAAAAAGCCCGTTGTGGACACCTTCTAAGCTCTGTCTGGTGGGCACTAGAATATGTATATGGTATATACAATCCGGGCACACCCAAGACTCTCTTCTGCAAAAGGGGAACTGTGGAGACTGCCCCAGCCCTCACACTAGGAGCCTGGGATCATACTGGCAAGTAGTCCTTATGGACATCTACCCCTAGGATTTAAGTGTGAAATTTTCATGTGGCAATATGGATGAGCTTGTAAAGATGAGGAACTGCTCACTCCCCTCTCCTAATACAAGATGACTGTTGAGTAAGACAGAAGGAATTTAGTAAATGGTGAAAGGTGAACTATGTCAAGGTAAGAGACAAAGTAACTTTCGGAGTGAATGGGAAGCAGAGGAATAGTTATAACTTAGCCACATCTTAGCATCTTCCTGGGGAAGTGAGCTTACATCCAGTATTTCATCCTGGGCAGACTGAATAATCTGTGTAGACATTGACAGGAAGCAATATAATAGTAGACATTGCAGTAAGTCCTGCTTGGAAATTTCAAAGTATCTTCTAGTGAGGATATAAATCTAAAGTAGCTATCTTTCTCTTCTAATGCCTTAGGTCTAAATATATTCTGTTTTCCATAGAGACCATCTATAATTTAAATTATGTACTCTGTGCGTAAAGAGTGTGAATTCTCCAAGTGTTCCTGCTTTTATTTCTCAAAGAAAGCCCTTGGAAAAAAAACCTCAAATGTACGATCATTCAAGATGCGGGTACAATCTCTGAAATACTGCTTCACCTTAAAACTATCAACATAGAAACACATTTTGAAAAGAACAAAGTGACTGCTGAGTATATGAACAATATTGAGATGGCAGTATAAGATCAGTCACTTTTCCCAAATCTTTAATATCAAACAGAAGAGAGAGTTTGACTGAGATTAAGGTTACCACAAATAACAAGATACCAACATTTGTATTTTCAAGTGGTGACTAAATCAGTGTGTAGGGGTTATATTTTATATCCACAGTAATATTAGAGCAGTATTTCCTTCTGGCATTGTGCTGCACTCATTTTTCTTGTGCCATAGCCTTTTTGGGGTATGTGCAAATGTCTCCCATTAGCTATAACAGAACCTCACTAATTGATGCTAAATATTCAGATGCTATAAGCTGCTGACTTCCAGCTATAAATTCACTAGTAATTGGGGGGAGGGGAGGAATAAGGGAGCTATAAGTAGAGCGCTAATAAATGCTTCTTATTGTATTATATTTGCGTTTGTTCCTGTGGCTGTTCAGCTTTCCCCACTCTCTTTTCCTCTTTAGAATGGGAGTGCATGGGCATCTGCAGTTTTCTGAGAGTTCATTACAGCACTCCCTTAAAAGGAAGATTGTTGCACCGCTAATTCTGTATTAGGATGATTTACTTTACAAAATGTATTATTTTATTATTGTTCACACTCTTTTGGCTGTGCATTCATATCTTATTTGAAAATAATGTTCTGAGAATAAGTCGCTAAATATTTCAAAGCATTTTGGAATAACAGTTCTAAAGATATTGAATTAAAACTAACAGTAGCAATAATGAAACTGTTGGGGCTTACAGCAAAAGTGAAGACCAATTCCTTTCCTCATGAAAGTCTCAAATAAAATCCGATGTGATCCAGACAAAATCATCCCTGAACTGGGGACAAATTAGCTTGAACATAAGCTAACCATATCATTAGGTCTATCTTGAGAGCCTTAGTATTGCAAGAGAAGTCTATGTCCTTTTTCTCCTTCTCAGTTTACACCACCATATAAATAGAAGCAGCTTGATTTTTGATACCCAGTGTTTCAATGGACTTTCTATGATTTTCACAGTATTTTCTAGTGTGTGTATCTGCTAGCATTCAAGAGTTCCCTAATATTTAGGGAACTTTTGTTAACCAAGACATAACTGTTGCAATACCTATTTCTCTCCTTACCCTTCCCTAAGATACCCTAAGAGGTTCTTAGCCCACTGTGTGTGCACTCTGTAGTGGATGTATTTACTTGTTTTCTTCGTCCCCTTTGGAGCTGATATGTACAGAAAATACTTTACTACTAAAACCAATTGTAGTAAATGTAATAGAAGTCTGTGAATACAGAATACTATAACATTTTGTATGTGAGTGATGGTCTTTTACTATGCAGTAGATACGTTTGGTATTTAATGGAGTTTCATCTTTTGTCTCATTTCTCTTCTGATTACCTGATACCAGTCTGCGAATGATTACCTTTTGACAGATTTACTCTCAATTTCTTATACATACAGTACATAAATTTGAAACTTATTTTTCAGTTTATTTGCACCAAGCAGGATTTATAATTGGCTTTCTTTTAGGAGTAAAGTATCCAAAGTGTGCATTTAAAATGTACATGCAAACTTTGCAATTGAACATGCAAAACAGACATGGCTCAGGACAATATGGGAACAACCAATGGCCCCACGTATTTAAATTAATTAGCTTTTTAAAAATTTTGTTTAAACTTCTGAGGCCAAAAATATTTTTGTGATGTTATCTTTTAATTAAAAGTAATCTGCATTTGTTCTGTATTTTTTGCCATGAAGTGGTCTGTTACAGTTATTTAAATAAAAATGAAGGCAATTAGGTGATAACCTAATGACTGACATGTAATTCAGAGCCAGTCTGTCATGTAAAGGAGGGGCCTCTCTCACAGGTTAAGTCTTATGTGCAAACCTGTGTTGAGGATCTTGCTCATTATTTGGTGTTTGTCTGTTTTCATTCATTCCTAGAAATTAGTTATCTAAGCTTTTCAATTTTTAATTTTCTGGGTCATATTTCAGCACTGCTTTTACTTTCAAAGTTATGAAGTAAAAAATTAATTAGGCATTTTTATCTATTAAAGTATTTTTTTAGCTTCATCTATACTGTTCTACGATTAATGGGCTCTAAACAGTTTTCTTTTAATAATAAGATGAAACTTTCATCTACCATGGCTACCTTGTAAAATAAAGCACACTGAGTTAGATTTCTTTCTCTTGTTAATCATTCATATTTAGCTATTGCTGTTTAAAGTCCAGATGGTTGACTTCCTAACTATCCTATTTTTTTCTTTGGAATGGTAACAATTTGCCTGTTTGTCATGTATTTTCTCCATTTTTAAAGGTTTTCATTTTTTTTTTTTCATTTACTGAATAAGCTTACATATCTATGACACTTGGTAGGATCTGTGGGTTTTTTTAAATTTCTGCAGATACAGTGGCATGGTACCTGTTTAAGTACCCCATAGATTATTCCAGGATATCTCAGGAAAATCTGACTGAACAGTGTGCTATTTCCTTCATTTAGTTAATGAAGCCATTTTGAATAGAGAGTCTGATCAAAATCTGCAGAATCTAATGAAAAAAACTATTGATATTAGTGTACTTGAATTTTATATGGAGTTTATATGCCAAAGGAGACTAAAGAAAGACTATAATCATAGTGTTTAGATGCGGTGAAGCAATAATTGCATATTCATTTTTACTGTTAACTTGGGGGTGGTTCTGCCATAAGCTTGTTGTCTCATTTTTTGTTTGTTTGTTTGTTTGTGGGGCTTTTCTGCATATTTTGCCGTTTGCATGATACTTTGCCTTTGATTTCACTGCCTTGGTAAAGTAGTTTAAATAGACCTTCAGTATGAAATGTGCCATATAACTAAAGCCATGACTCGCTGTCACGATTTTACAGATTATTTCTCTCTCCTTAGAGGTAAAGACTCAGAAGAGTGTGATGGCAGAAAAATTTATTTTATTACAGTAAATTCTTAATACCGTCAATCACAGTAGTTACTTTTTATTTCATTGGTGAAAAACTTGATACTGTCTTTAAGGTAATTTACTTAAGTGCTAAATTACAGTGTACACATTTACATAAGATACTTTAATAAAAAACACATATTTTATTCCATGTTCTAATATACTTCAGACTTTCTCACAATAGCTGTGCAGATGAGTGGGATTGCATTTTGGGACTCCTACATCTGGGAACATTGTGTGAAAAGATAATTATGGGTAAATGGAGCATTTCTGAGCACCAAAAATATTCTTAGAATGAGGAAGAATAACGAGATATCCTATTCTTAGTTTCTTGAAATGAAAATTCCATTCTACAAAGTAAGACGATGCTTGAAATTATAGTCTTAAAGTGACTTTGAAAATGTCCTTGATTATTAATTTTGATTTTATTTATCATTTCTGTGTCAAACAAGGCTCTTGATATCTTTAAATTATAAAAGATAAAAATTTGATTCTATTTTATATTTGTCATCTTTGGATTACAGGAAATACTAATAGTAAACTTCAACAATTGTAAAGCATCAAAGCTTTCATCACAGAACTCAAACTTTGTGAAAAGATATTTTAAAGACAACTTATTTTGTGTCTTGGTCTTCAGTTTGTTTTTCATGGGATTTCTGAAATTTTTTTTCTTGCTGACCCAAAGCTAAGTATATTAAATTTAATTCCTAATTGTAGAATAGTGTTTTCCTGATGACGTTAAAGCCTCCAGATAGGCTGTCAATCTTGAATGGGCACTTATAGCTGTCACACCACAGCTGTAAAAAATTAATTTATTCTCATGTTCAATTTTTATGTAGCTATTGGTTTTCAGTAATTTACAAAAATGAATAATATATTTATGGCACATATTACTAGTTGTCCAAAATAATTTATACATACATAATAAATGCTTTTGTGATACATATTATGGATGCTAGTATATGATCTATTAATTTTTAATAATATTATAATAGATAATGGTAAGTATCGACAATTACACAGGGTTATTGCTATTTTCTGTGCTTTGGGTAAAAAGTTATTTTAGCTAAAAAGGTGTAGATATGCATAAGGAGTGAGGAAATTATCATCATGGCTAAGGTTTGTTAATTTTTACAAGCTATTTAGAACAAAGTAGATAGCCCTTTAGCATGAACACTATTATTAATGACTGTACCAATTATTTTTCAGAATAATAATCACGTTTTTAAAACACTAAAAAAGTGTAACTTAAATGTGGTAGGTCTTTTAAAACATTAATATCTAAGTATTTGAGTCAAATATTCATAAAGCACTATAAAATAATACCTTTTCTGGGAAAAAAAATGTCCTAAAGTGCTGGTGATCTGAGGTTTTTCAGTAGGTACAAGTGTTATCAGTGCTGATGGCAGGCACAGACACATTTGCAGAAGCATAAAAGCCTGATCACTGAAGACAGTGAAACCAGTGTCTGTAAGTCTTCAGTTACACTTACACTTGTGCTAAGGTGCTTTGAATCAGGCCTGTCAGTAATTCTTGTCTCCTTCAAATAAAGCCTTGCTGTAGTTTGAGGAAGAGAGTATCCTTTGGCAAGTGCTTAGATCATGGAGATGCCAAATGTATGCCGACCCTACAGCTAATGTGAAAATCTCATTTCCCATTTTTTTTTAAATCACTCAAGCTTGCAGTCAAGCAACATTTTCAAATGTTTACTGACCAGGAAACTATAGTTCAAGTAATAGTTAAAGAGAGGATAACTGACTGGCTTGTTGAAGTTAATTTGACTATGATTTATTAACTGTCTAAAGAGTTCATGAGTGGAAAGTACCATTTTTTGTAATTGATATAAAAGATTATAAAATAAATGTTCTTGTGAATTTATGTCAGTGAAATGTTTTGTAAAAGCTGCTTTGCCTTCCTTTATCAATTACAGTCTAACTGTATTAGCACAAAAAGTAACATTTATTTCACTGACCTTTTTAATTCATTGCATTCAGGTTTATACATTTTTTTTCCTACAGTAAATGTAATATTGTAGTTGCTAAAGTCAGCAGTTTCAGTGGAAACACTGGTGAACTCATTAAGGGTGCTGCCAGCCCCAGGTGTCAGCCTACTGGATAGTGAGATATAGACAGCTCTTTATGGAAAATTTGCAGTCTAACAAATTACCCATCTTAGGCAAAGCTAAACTAGTATCCTGTGATTTGGTTTGTTACTAACTACTAACACGTAGGCCGAATGAGAGAAGCATGTGCCCTTTCTTAGAAGTTGTAAATCAGATTAATGACTGCCTGTTACCAAAGGCTGTTCTGTGCCAGAATGCACCCCGATGCTATCTTCCTATTTATTTCCTTTATTATTATTATTTATTATTACTATTATTCCTCTCTATAACCAAGCTATTTACAAAAAGTGGCCTGCCTTGACTACTAAGTTTTTACATCATCTGAACTTCCTATATTATTTCCTGTGGATTTTACAGGGCATCTAGGTGAGAAACAAGTCAGAACAGCAACAGCAAAAAGTTCACATGCAGAAACAGCAACAAAGTGGTGGAAGAGGCGGGAAGAGAAGGAGAGACTGAGCTTTACTCATCTCTCCTTTTTCTCATGAGTCAGTATTTTGGAAAAGTGTAGGAAATATTGCTGTCAGCTGAGGGACTACAGTTTTAATAAAATAAATGGCATTTTATAAACTTTGCCAAACATTTTGAAAGCCACAACCTTTATGAGTCTTAATATTCTTTTATGTAGGATGTACTTTTTATTTACCACAAGCCCTCTACTTTTACTTGAAGGTTGGAATGTGTTTCCTATGTTTGTATTTCTCATAACTAAAGTCTAAATCTTACCTTAACTAGCACAGCCCTGCTTTAGATGTAATGAAAGAGCACTGAGTTTCAGGAAAATAACAGGTTTTAAATGTACGGTATGACAGATAAATGTGAATTTTCTTGGCAAGTATGATCATGTCGCAGAAAGAAGCATGAATGGCAGTCAGTAGAGTTTTGAATTTTGTAGAAAGGTGAAAGACTGTATTTCAAATTCAGTTCAGTTATGAAACATCTGACACAATGTTCTACAATTAAATATTCATATAGATTTGAGAGCTATCTTATCTGTATCATGCCTCAGAAGTATGACTCCTTTAACAGAAAACATTCGTGCACTTAGAGGACTGTGGTCACACTGGATTACAGGTCATGACAAATTATTTTTTCCACTATTTATTTCTGAACTTCTGTGGTATTAGCTTCCTTTCCAAATGGAATAAAAAAGTTACAGAGCTTCTTTGAAGACTGTAAATGACTTAAACATGCAATGAGATAAGAAATGCTTGAGATAAGAAACTCTTAAATGCGGTAAGTCTGAAATGGATGCTGGTATGGACTTTGGCTCAGTGTAACCGCAGTATTAGTATCAGCTATACTCATGTCTACAACAAGCATCTTGGGGGCTATCGACTAAGTGAACCTCAAAAGCAAAACGGGGCAAAGTAGATCCAGTGTAAGGAGTTCTGATGTAATAAGAAATAAAAATGAAATTTACAAAGTCTAAAAGGCATAGACTTAAAAACTCATAATATCAGCAGACATGTTGAAATAGCTTTTCAGAGTGCTACACTGCACTCTCTTTGCATAAATTGCAATTAATACAGTGCTACTACCGTTGTTTGTGCTCTGCTGTTGGCATAGTTCACATAGATCATATCTACTAGTTTTAGGGTTTGGCTGAATTGTCATTCCATGTGTTTGTTTAAGAGTTTTTGTCTTGGAAGATGCTTAACCATATATTTTGCTAGTTTTCCGTGATTCTTGTTTGAGTGACACCATAAGCTGTTTTTCGTTTAAGTTGTCTCAACTTACCACTGTAAAATTCTGTCAGTCTTGTGATAATTACAGTTATATCTGAAGGTTAGGAACTGAACTTATACATAATGTAAATGGGGGGGAAAAGTGCTACTTGAAGAATGTAGTCTCGATGTCATTGCTGTGGAATGCCTGTAAAAGATGCATGCATATAGTTGGCTAAAAGTTACGACAGCTGTGATGGGGCAATGAACAAAAACCTAGGGAATTTCGAGGTTTAAGCTACACCTTGAATTGTACCAGTTTTCTTTACGAAACCTCTTCCATTTTGTCCGTTGACTTATTATAAGGAAATTGAAGCTCTTTCCTACGTGCGGAGTATGTAAGCGTATTGAAAGTTTATATAGTTTCCTTTGCCTTTCTTCTTACTGAGAGTAGTCCTCTTTAATGACATTTTCCTCCACCAGGAAAACTGTGGATCTCTAAATACTTATGTCTAACCCTTACTGCATCATGTTTTCTAAGAGTGATGTTCTGATCATCATCTGAATATTTGCTTCTTTCTTCCAAATTAGTTTTTGCCTGTTTCATTATGTTTTAATCAGCCATCCATCATTATCTTTATGAATGACCCAAACAGTGCTTGTATACTATAGAAATAACAAGCTTTTAAACAAGTGAATCAAAGATAAATACTATCTATGTGGCATCTCTTGGAATTTCAGTTGCAGTAATTTCTGGGAAATGTATTTTCCTTTCCATACCTAATGTATGTAGTTGCACAGGTCTGGTTAATGTTTTTCAGTAAGCTTAGTTCCAGATGTTATCAAGGAAAAAAATGATATCTTAGATTTGAACTAGGTTTTTAACAGATTTGTTAATATTTAAGGATTAAACTGTGTAGCAAGCGGTTAACTGAATATATAGTTTCAGGTTTAATATATAGTTACAGCATCATCATAACCTTTGAAACTTTACGAAAAATACATGGGTTTTGGTGATTCCAGTTAGCAGTGTCATGTAAACTGTTTACATATTATCCACTAAAATACAGTTTCAATTAACAGGCAGGCATGAAAAAAATTAGAACAGAAGGGTGAAATAAACTTCCATGTTTTTATATTTGTAGAAAATTCTACACTGTCTATCTTGCAGACAGTATGTCTCCTAAAACAAATCACAGAGACTAGAATAAGTAAGTAATTTTGGATCCCTGACTAGTTTCTGCAGCCTGTCTCGAAGCAACCTACCAAAATACCTACACACTGTGCAGGGAGACATGCGAAGTCAGAAAATGCTCAGCATGGGGATGTGTTTGAAGCCTTAAACCTGGGAAGCATTTAGTGACTTCTGTCATGCAGAATAAGGAACCTGTAGCATCTTACTGGGGACAAGCAGCTGTTCGTATTCCCTGAAAGAACAAACTAAGTCTCATTGTTTTATTTTGATACCTGACCTTTAAGAGAGAAAGTTGATACCGGTTTACAGTTTTGCTGTATTTCAGTGATTCCAGGATGCGGGAAATCCAGATTCAGCATCTACTTAAGGTTAAAATTTTTATCTTTCAGCTCTGTAGACATAGACAGTATCTCTGTACTGAATGTTGGTGGTTAACAGATACTTAAAGTTGGAAATAACCAAATAACCAAACATGGAAAACTTCTTTAATCTCTCTATCAGAAAGTTACATTAGCAAATGGTTTCCAGAGGAGTGAGTTAATTATTATATGCTGAACTTCGTAAAGTAGAAAGAGAAGTTTTACTTATCAATGAGATTAGCAGTACTGGCAGTGATGATACAGCAATAAGCATTATATATTGACTTACATTTTGTGATGGACTTCACCTGGAGCAATTCAATTTTCAGCAGGCTATTGTATTTTTCTGCTGCAGGAAATAATAGTTTTGTTACAACAGAACTAGGCTGTGGCAGTGAAGACCTACAACACCTGTCATACCTACAGTTGTAGCTTTATCTATTGCACAAATATTTTAAAAATTATTTTGGGCAAAGCTAGCTGATTTGCACAAGTTCTAATAGTCTCATACTAATCGAGGTAGCATTTTCATTCACATGTAACTCTAAAAAAATAATAAAATATATTTAATAAGATTCATTCTTGTGATCAAATATAATGTAAGATTGCAGTTCACAAATTAGCAACTCAGTTTTGCCTGTCATCACTTGGTGTTACTGAAGATAGGTAATCTAGGCTCAGCAACACCACAATCTCTGAAAAACATTTTTTTCATCTGGGTTTGCAGCTCAAGCCTGTTGCTGTTGCTTTCAAGTAAATAAAAGACACTAAAACTTGAAATATAGTTTGTTTGTATAGCTGTGTAAGGTGTTGTATACTGCACTGGTAAAATTTGGTGATGTGTTGATAGTTTGACTTTTCTGTTTCTTTTAAATTCACCCTAATTCTTTAACAAAAGATATTTCTTTTCTCTGTATGTTGTTTTCATTTCCATCCTTTCCTTTCTACTTTATACATTCTTTTCCTTAGAGGATTGATCCTCAGCTTGTTTATCTAGAAAGCAAGAACAGCTAAAATAAAGGATATTGCAGCAAACTTTTTTTTCTATCTTGAAAATATATTCTACCAGGTATGGTAAATCCACTGTATCTTAGCTGGGTTGACCTGCTTCAGAGAAGCCCTGAAGACCTTTTGGTCCAGAGAACAGTTACACAGTATATGAGACTTAGTTTGTGGATACAGAAATAGATGAGATTAATATCTGTTTTTATAGAGCTATGGTCTTTCTTATTTTTCTTTAAATATACATGGCTTTGCAAACTACTTTATAAATCTACTTAAAAGATATAAGGCTGGAGAGTTTGCCCATAGTGCACATGTATTTGTGCAGGTGAAGAGACATGAACTTTTCCCTTCATTTTTAACTGGCTACAGACTTCTCAGGGGAGGTAGAGCGAGGTTCCCAAAACCAGAAAAGGCATGCGCCTGTGTTGTGTTGCGTGCAGTTCAGAGATACAACAGCACTCCCCCTGCTACTGAAGGGCAGTGTGAACTCACACCTTTCCTTAGCTTGGGCTTTACTCTATGTTGTTCTCTTGTGCAATATTCAAAGTAGCTTTTATGCGAATTTTGGCATGAAAAAACACTGTTCACCATAATTTGTTGTTATAATACAGAAATACAAAATATCTGAGCATTCTATATATCAATTGTATTTAAATCAAAGTAACCTTTCTGATCTTTACACTGCTATTTGTAGACACTACATAGTGTAGATTGTGATAAGGCACTACCTCATTGTGGTGTTAAATATAAAGTCTGGGAATATAAGAATGTTGTCAGAGAGTGTAGGGAGGCAACTAGGAAAGCTAAGGCCTCCTTAGAATTAAACCTTGCTAGAGGGGTCAAGGACAATAGAAAGGGCTTCTTCAAATACATTGCAGATAAAACTAACACCAGAGGCAATGTAGGCCTGTTGATGAAGGAGGTGGGTGCTCTGGTGACAGAAGATACAGAGAAGGCAGAGTTACTGAATGCCTTCTTTGTCTCTGTCTATACTACCGGAGGCTTTCCTGAAGAGTCCTGTACCCCTGAAGCCCCAGAGGAAGTCAGGACAAAGGACGAGTTTGCTCTGGTAGATGAAGACTGGGTTAAGGAGCGGTTAAGTAATCTGGACACCCATAAATCCACGTGTCCTGATGGGATACATCCGTGGGTGCTGAGGGAGATGGCAGAAGTCATTGCTAGACCACTCTCCATCATCTTTGGTGAGTCGTGGGAAACAGGGGAGGTGCCTGAGGACTGGAGGAAAGCGAATGTCACACCAGTCTTCAAAAAGGGCAAGAAGGAGGACCCGGGTAACTATAGACCGGTCAGCCTCACCTCCATCCCTGGAAAGGTGATGGAACGACTTACTCTTGATGCTGTCTCTGGGCATATCAGGGATAAGAAGGTCATTAGAGGCAGTCAACATGGCTTCACCAAGGGGATGTCATGCTTGACCAACCTGATAGCCTTTTATGAGGATATTACCAGGTGGATAGATGATGGTAAAGCAGCAGATGTGGTCTATCTCGATTTCAGTAAAGCATTTGACACCATCTCCCACAGTATCCTCGCAGCTAAACTGAGGAAGTGTGGTCTGGATGATCGGGTAGTGAGATGGATTGTGAACTGGCTGGAGAAAAGAAGCCGGAGAGTTGTGGTGAATGGGATGGAGTCTAGCTGGAGGCCTGTATCTAGTGGAGTCCCCCAGGGTTCGGTATTGGGACCTGTGCTGTTCAATATATTCATCAACGACTTGGGCGAGGGAATAGAGTGCACCCTCAGCAAGTTTGCTGATGATACGAAACTGGGAGGAGTGGCTGACACGCCAGAAGGCTGTGCTTCCATCCAGCGAGACCTAGACAGGCTGGAGATTTGGGCGGGGAAAAATTTAATGCAATTTAACAAGGGCAAGTGTAGAGTCTTGCGACTGGGCAAGAATAACTCCAGGTCCCAGTATAAGTTGGGTACTGACCTGTTGGAGAGTAGTGTAGGGGAGAGGGACCTGGGGGTCCTGGTGGACAGCAGGATGACCATGAGCCAGCAATGTGCCCTCGTGGCCAAGAAGGCCAATGGCATCCTGGGGTGTATCAGAAGGGGGGTGGTCAGTAGGTCAAGAAAGGTTCTCCTCCCCCTCTACTCTGCCCTGGTGAAACCTCCTCTGGAATATTGTGTCCAGTTCTGGGCCCCTCAGTTCAAGAGGGACAGGGAACTGCTGGAGAGAGTGCAGTGCAGAGCCACGAAGATGATGAAGGGAATGGAGCATCTCCCTTATGAGGAAAGGCTGAGGCAGCTGGGTCTCTTTAGCTTGGAAAAGAGGAGACTGAGGGGTGACCCTATTAACGTTTATAAATATGTGAAGGGTGAGTGTCAGGAGGATGGAGCCAGGCTCTTCTGTGTGACATCCAGTGATAGGACAAGGGGCAGTGGGTTCAAGCTGGAACATAGGAGGTTCCACTTGAATACGAGAAAAAACTTCTTTACAGTGAGGGTGACAGAGCACTGGAGCAGGCTGCCCAGAGAGGTTGTGGAGTCTCCTTCTCTGGAGACATTCAAAGCCCGCCTGGATGCGTTCCTGTGCAATCTGATCTAGGTGTTCCTGCTCTGGCAGGGGGATTGGACTAGATGATCTTTCAAGGTCCCTTCCAATCCCTAACAT
>WKFP01013481.1:591-23691 GCA_011057875.1 Pterocles orientalis | reverse complement strand
ACAACATTCTTGTTTTCCTCCCAAGTGGCCAGCCCCTCCTTCCATGATCTGTAGACCTTCTTTTTTTTTTTTTTTTTTTCTTCTGACAGAGATAGTCTTTGGGTAGTTGCTGAAGTTTCCCAAGCAGAGATATGTGGAATGAACAAAGTTAACACCTTACAAAGCTATCAGGCTTTCCAAGTGCTTATTAAAAACCAAAAGAATAAACTGTAGATACTGATAATTAGAAATTTGCTTTCCACTCACTTTATAATATAACACCTGAAAACCTGATGATTCCAAACTAGATTTAATTAATGTAGGGACTTTGTTCAAAGCCCCAGAATTCGTAGGCCACAAGAATAACTTCCTTTAACAGTTAGTATAAGAATGTGCATATTTGCAAAAAATGTTTTAAAGCAATAATCATTATGTATTTTTTAATTTTAAAGTTGCTTATGAAGTATATTTCCTAATTACTTTTAGGTATTTAAAATTATGCATATAAAGAAATTAGCTTTTTCCAGAGGAATAATTCCCAAGCAACCAATTTCTTCCTGCAATTTACCCAACAAAAAATGCTATTGCATTTAATTGATTGGGTTTTTTTACAAGTTCTGACATGGAAGTTCTGTTAATAGATATGGGTTGTATAGATGTTGGCCTCATTGTTTTCTGAGGACAAAGAATCTTCATACAATCTATAGAAAGGCAAAAATTTGATGAAAGATTACTGCTACAGTTCTTTTCAGGAAAAATGATCCAAATGGCCGTCTGATAACAGCTTCTGAGCCAGGGGATAAAACTTCTCCTTAATTTGGCTTGTGGATCCTCACGCCTAGGACAAAGCAAATTTAGAGTATCCAAACTCCCAGTGTGTTTGCTGGAGTTCCTTTTTCCAGGCAAGTTCTAGGTCATTCAGCCCTGCAGTGTATCCAGTGTCTCCAGTCCCTCTGGAGAGAGGGGTAACATCCCCCCCCACCCCAGTGGGCAGTGGAAGAGGGTGATTGGACTCCCACCCACTCTAGACACCAGGGCTCTGGGAACACCAGAATCACCCAAGTTAAGTGTTGAGAAAGATTAATTCCTTCTGATAATAGTTTTTATACAAACATGCATTATAATTTCTCTATATAAAATGCATGCATGCATAACTTATTAGGAACACTTTTTATCACCCCAGTGTGACAAAAAATATCTTACGACAACACCTCATCAGTGTCCGGTATATACAAGGAGAAGAAGTATTTGAAGGGTTAATTAAACACGACATCAGACACAGCTGATGCTTTCAAATCTGAGAAATAAAGCATATATAAATGAATGCAAGCACTAAACATTAACTCTTTGACATATCAACTATATTAACTTTTTAAATATTTGTAAGTATGACTTCCTGATAAGGACTTGGGAGCTAAAGCGGAGAGAGTGGAAAGCAGCCAATTGGAGAGGTAGTTCTTCTGGGATCTGGGAAAGCTAATAAAGGCAATGCATAATTCTTTCAGAATGCCATTCCTTAGCTGTAATAGCAGACCAAAAAAAAAAAAAAAAGGCTTTCAAAGACCACAAGCTTCTGAAAACTACAGAAAATGGACAGTCTGACAGGTATTTAAATATGTAATTAACTTTGTTCTTTGTGATTCAATTTGGAGTTAGATTTGTTACACGTTGTATATTGTTTAGTACATATTAAGTTTAAAAGCTCCTGACTTTCTATTGCTTTTTCGGTAATCCATTTCTCACTGATTTTTTATTTTTTTTTAATGTCAGCTGGAATTAGGGAGACAGATATTGTCAGGTTGGGATATTTACTTCTGCAACACCTGAAAAGATGTAAACTGGCATGGTCTGTTTAATAAGGAAAACCAGAAGAGTGATTGCACGAGAACTTTCTCAGGAGAATGGAAACCAGTTACTATGCTCCCTTGTGTATCTACTGAGACACAGCAACTGTCTGTGTTTACAATCTTAAACACAAGCAATACATGGAAAAAAAGTTATTTTGCTCTCTCTTAGTTGCTGTCTAAATTAACTGGATTTGCTTCTCATCTGTGCACATCATTGCTGTGCACACAATTCCCACAGCTCAGCTGATCTGTCATGTATTGTTAAACCAGTAAATTATTTATGTATCTAAGCCTGCAAGCTAATGTAGACCAGTGTAAGATGAGTTGAATCTACCCAAGATAGATATAATTACAAAATAATGTAAAGGTTTTGAATTCTTAATATAAGTCAACTGATTTTGAGGCTGAGCTAGCATTTAGAAGACATAACAAGAATGTTGGCACAGATTATTAAAAATCATCCTGTAGACTATTTCATAGTCTTGTAGAAGTATGACTTGCATTTAATTTTAATTTCATTACATGTCAATATTTCCGTTGTTCTTTCCAAAAAGTTTTGCAGAGAAGAGGAAAGAGCAGTGTTTGCTACTAATATAAAAGTCTATAGTCTAAGTACTTGTGTAATATTCCTAGGTGTGTTGTGGTAGAGATCCCTCCTCGTTGTCAGAAAATTAGATAAAAAATTAGGAATGACAGTGTACTTGAATTACTTTTAGAAAATTTGTTACTATCTAATAAATGCAGATTATTCAGAAACAAAAAGACACGATCATAGTCTTCATCTTCCCTGTCGGGGTATATGTCCCTGGCAACTTACTTCCAGATTTCTGTGGCAGCACCACAGCTCTCTGTTCTGAATCTTACAGGTTAATTCAGCAATTGAGAATACATACACAAACCTGAATAACAGTCACCCTATTTTATTTTCTTATTGCCTGGCTAGTATGTGAGCATTGTCAAAGCAAGCTCAAATTAATATTTCTGTTACTTTTTTTTGCCTTCCTGGACAATATTTGTGTCAGTGTATCATACAACAGTTGAACATAGTCTTTTACCCAGGCTATAAATTACATCAACTTATATATATATATATATATATATATATATATTCAGATTTTGCTCATCAGTTCCTAGGAAGCTCAGCTTAGCAACTTTGCTTCCTGGCTGGATCTGCATACTGAATTAAGATAATCATTGAACTCCTTGTAGTCTTTCTAGGTAATTTAAAACACTATAAATTGTTTGGATAGTTTATTTTCCTTTCACTTCTGAATTAATCAACTTTAAAGGTTATTTATTATTAACCTCGTATTGCACCTTACATTTTTGTGTCTTGGAAGTTCTTTATGGTATGCTTCTCTTGAGTATTTAAAACTAGCAGTTACAAGAAACAGACATAAAGAAGAGTTGTTATAACTTTCTAGTTTTGTCTTTTGGTCACTTAATTTATGACAAGTTAAAATCAATTTTCCTCAAAGACTGTATATTAAGTACCCGTTCTTTTCCAGTGGTGACGTAATTTGTAAGAGTCTCCTCACAGTTTTGCACATAACTTTTGATTAGATAAACTGCCATTCTCAGATACTGTAGTACATCTTTAGAATTTATGCATTTCCTGAATTTTGCTGAGTTTCCACATTTAGACATTATTCCCATTCTTTATTTATTGGCAGCACCGTGCTTCCATTCTGCTTAAAACTAAAGCCGTCTCCTCTGCATTAAAAAGAATAGGAGGAAAAAAAACCTGTTAACCACCTGTCTGATGGAACATAGAAAATGGATTATTATCTGCAAACCCATCTTGTTTACAGAATGGCTCTTCTTTGCCATAGAGCATTGTTCACCTACTGTACCCAGTTCATTCCATGCAGTGGCACAGCTAATGATTTTATAAAAGCAAATAAGACCCAACCTGCTGATAGCCTTATTAAAAACAGCTAAATGTTACTCTGACATTCTTCAGAAAAAAATCAATATATCTTCTCACAGAATGCAGACTCTTGAATGCAAACTCAATAATTACCTTTGTATGTTTAGTTCTATTTACATGAATAGGCATTACTATATTTTATTTGACACTTTTGCAAAAGAGAAAAAATATATTTTAAAAAACCTTGAAAGCAGAAATCCCACTTTTCTGGATAAAACTGATATTTTCTTTGAGGAAACAAGCTGTTGTTACCAGAATATGATAAGAAAAAAAAAAAAAAATCACTCAAGTCTCTTTGACTAAAGTCTAATCAGTGTAACATCAAAGATACGTACAGCATCCTTGATGCATATTTCTTTTCGAATGGTATTATTTCAGTGGATTTATTTGCATTTTCTTTCATATTGTGAGATATATACAACTCTGGGACAATTAGTAATAAAGAAACATTAAGTAATAGAAATTAATTTCCTCAATGCTTCCTGAATATTTTTTTTAGCCCGGAGGGTTAATTTTATGGCTTTAGAGCAATCATTATTTATCATCTCTTGGTTTACGGGAAAGAGTTAGAGTTATTAGCTATTAAATTATCCATGAAAATTTGACACTGTGCTAGACCAAACAAACCCTGGGGCTTGCTGATTTTCCCAGTATGAAACATCTGTGACTTCAGCTAGAGAGAACTTAACATTGTCTAATTAGATTTCTAAGATTTATAAGGCTCAAATACTCTATTATTAGAAACCTGAAAATTGGAGCAAAAGTTGAAACTTGCATTTACTAAAGATTATATAAAAACATGTTTAACAGCACTGTGTTGCTAAATACTACTAGCTTGTAATTGGTGAAGATTACCAGGTAATGTATTGTACTCTGTAACGAAAGGACTTCAGAAAAAAAAATTTGCTCCTACAACTGCAATAAGTTGCAGCTTTCACCTTCAGTAGTTAAAAATAATTTATTGAAAATGCTGCATTAATTATATGTTTATTTTTATATTGCAATTCAAATATAGTTTGTATTCTCTTATGGAGTCTGCTGGAGCAAAAAAATCAAGTTGGCATATTTTCTGTTCTGCAATATTATCACTCATGGGCAGTCAGTGATGATTATCACTCATCAGCATACAAGAAGTGGTTTTGTATTGGCTCTGATCTCAAGGCTGACAGACAGTGAATTAGCCACTGTTCTATCTCTCTCTTTGGAGTCAATATGGCTTTTTAACATGGTAATTAGATACTTCATTGCATCTTCCATTACTGGATCTCAAAATGCTTCAGAAATTTTGATCTGTTAAAATAAAAATAACATTACAACATAATCATTATTGCTATATTAAAAAAAACAAGAGAACATTATGATGTTTGCAAAGAACAAAGTTAGGAAGGTGAGGAATCAGAATTATTCCTCCACTCTTAGTTTGTACTTTTTGCATTTGGATTACAGCAATCTTTAATTACAGAATCCCTTTCTTATTACATACACAAAATGAACACCGCTCAGCTAATAAGCACCTTTTCAATATTTTGTCTTCTCCTCATTGTTCATTGCGTTGCCCCGTATTAGTGTAGTCTATTCAGTTCTTTCTCCAAAGAAGAAATTATTCATTTCCCCAAGAGTTCTTTGGTGGTGCACATCACTACATTGTCTGAGTTTTTCACAAACACTAATTAATCTTCATAATTTCCTTGTGGATGAGGGGTGAAATTAACCCCAATTTGTAAAAAGGAAACAGAACTACTGAGAGCGTAAGGTCACAGATCTCTGTCATACAGGTAGCATTTACTATGTAGTTTCTTAGAGTCTCAAGTATTAAATAAGGCTTTATTAATAGAAAATTTATGTCCATTTTCACGTCAATTGTGATAAGGAAGCATTTCCGCTAATGGGACCATATCACTAAATCAGCTAATAAGGAAAAATGCAGTGTTAATTAAGCATGAGAAATCTGCTTTCCTCAATTACTGAAATCTCAGCA
The DNA here is from genome assembly GCA_011057875.1 of Pterocles orientalis. Classification (NCBI taxonomy): domain Eukaryota; kingdom Metazoa; phylum Chordata; class Aves; order Pterocliformes; family Pteroclidae; genus Pterocles; species Pterocles orientalis. The sequence continues at coordinate 17,957 of WKFP01013481.1, read as the reverse complement.
AGAAAAACTGTTTCAGTAGGATAGAATTAGACAGTGTGAGCCAGGAAACCATCCTTTTTTCTCTCTGCAGGATTGTATTTTGTTTATTATATAGTTTCAATTTCTATAGCAAGTCAGTGGTCTTACAGTGAACAGCCTCCTTCATTACTGCACTTTGATTCTATGGAAGATTTATTTGGTGTCCTGGAAAAGCTGAAGTATTGAAGAAATAGTGTATGTTGTCTTGTAGTTAAGGAGTACGTCATAATCCATCTGAACAATGTAGGTTAGTTAATTTTGTGCTGGCAACTGGAGCTTCAGCTTGAGTGCTTGACTTTATGATTTCAGTAATATTCTTTTTACTGCTGACTTCTTTGTGTACATCCCTTGATTTGGGAAAAAAAAAGCAAAGTAAAGAAAGCCCAAGAATTCTGACGCATGTATATTTTCTTTTGAAATGAGGTAATTTTATCAATGTGGTGGTAAACTCTTGATTCACAATCTGCTGGTATCACAATTTTCCGGTATTCCCAGTGACCCTGGGAAGAGTCATTAGCTTAGCTAGAGCATTCCTCACCACTCTCTAGGGTTATCTGTTGTTGGCTCTTGCTTGTCTCTGGAAGGATTTGTGAGAGGTCTAGAAACACAGCTACAATGAATTCTGAGATGTTAAACTAAATGTTCTCATTTAGAATGTTATTTTTATAAAAGCATACGACATAGATAAATTCTGTAAGAATTTTGCAGCCCAGACAACCTACGTATAGATTAGTTCACATGGAGAACCTTAAAACTGAAGTTATCTGCCGAGTTTAAAGTCCTTGATTCAAGGACTTAAGGGTCCTGATTTAATTAACATTTTTTAGCATAAGCACAATACCGTGTTTCTACCTCATTTTTCTTTGAGAACATTTTTAGACCTTTGTGACTAAACATACACAGAAATTTTAGCTTAAATAAAAGGCTCACTGTAGAACATTCTCATCCAGAATCAATTATGCTAGCAAAGCTTGAAGGGATTGAAGAGGAATTCTTATTAAAGGGAAATGTAATGTGATTTTAATAACAGGTGGTAATTCCAGGTTTGTTTACTATTACCTTAATTAATATTGAAAAGAATGACAGAAGGCATGCAACTTCACCAGTACCATATAGCAAGTCTCTCATTGATTCAGTGCTAGAGACAGACTTTTTCAGATCTCATTCTAAAACATAACCACCCTGCTTAAACCACTAAGCTTTTTTTATTTACAAAATGCTTTTGTCCAAGTACACTTCTTAAATAACTAATGTACTAGGTAGACCTTGTGTCCTTACAAGTACTCTTTGTCTATCTCCATCAACTGCAAAAAATCCAACTCTTTGAGTTAACTGCATATGGGGTAAATCCAGTTTGGCAGTGGCCTTTGACACTTGGGTCACATCTGTAGTGCATGGAAATCTTTCCTGACCATGTTGGAGGCTACCTGAAAGTATGTAACACTCAGACCTGTATATTCAATTCAGAATTAAGTTTTCAACAATGTTTGTGAGCTTGCAAGTAGGAAACAGCAAATATAAATGGTATCTTTCATCTTAAAATCTACCCATTTACAACAACATTCAGCTTACAGGGATTATTGAGACTTGTGTGGTTTGATGGTAAGTAAGTAAGGAGATCCTAATCTGACCATTACAAAACCATTTAAATATTATCCATATAGGTCCATGATTACTTTTTTTATATGCTAATGTTTTGCTATTGCCTTCTAGGTTTATATACAAATACCTGTAAGAATTCTTCATTGTTATTCCTTTTTTTACCTAAAATTAAATGGTACAATTTAACATAATTTCAAAATCCTGTTGCAACCCCGTAGTCAAGTGTGGTCTACTACAGGAAGGGGAATTTGAGTAGAAGGAATATATTACATATTCATAAAAATTTTAAAAGTAAAAGTACTAAAGCCGTTTTCCATTGTCACTTTTCTGATCACTCTTGGTATATCCACTTTAGAGCAGAAAATAATGAGGCCAAAGTAACTGTGTGTGTGTTTGCTTGTATCACTCTGTCATTTGCTCTTAGACCTCTAATGTGTGATTATGCATCCACACTGAGCCTGGTGTCTGATTTCCCAAGTTTTCTATCCAATTTCCTTCCATGTGCAATGTGCCAGTTCTGCTGCAGTTGAGCTCTTGTGTGATGAAGCAACATTTACATTATGTATAGATCTAAAGAGATACATTAAAATGAACAGGTGCTGCTCTCTACTTGCTGACATGAAATAGGATATGAACAGACATAATAAATAGAAGAGAATAGTTTTAATTTTTTTCTTTTTGAATAAGTTTTTAAAAAGTAATTAATCTAGAACATAATAATTTGCATTTATTATTCAAAATGTGTTATTGAACACCTATTCTATGGTGGAGGATTAGAACAAAATAATGGAGATGTTATTTTATATTAATTAGTACAACACATTGCCCTCAATCCTTGTGTCTTTTGAGGACCTGTTAGTTCAACCATTCATTTGTACATTGCAAATGAAATTTATTTTTAAGAGTAACTGATGTTCTGTTTGATTAGAACTGCTAAATTATTAGCATGTTGATGCTGCCACCTTCAGGCACAGAAGAGGGCAATAGGAAGCAAAAATAGATCCTTAGTTCTAACTAAAGCTGAACTTCTGTTATGTGTAGTGAGGAAAAAAAACCCACGCTACTTATTACTAGATGAGAGCTGCTTCAGCAAGATCTCTAGTTTCCTAACTTATGTGTTTACAGAGTGTCTTGAAGAAATGTGTATTCAGGCATATGCTTAAAAAACAGAAGTGACAGACAAGCTCTTGTTCACTTAGGAGAAGACCACTGCATCTTTTTATCCGTAATGAAAATATCCCTGGAGGGTCTTTTTACTTAATTTCTCTGCATTTAATTGCATATGCCATTTTATGTTACTTATGATCCTGCATAAGTTAGTATCATCACAGACTTGTCACCTTACTGGTTGCTTCCTGGGTCATTTGTGGTCTAAATCTCTTGAAGAGCATAGGTCTCATTCCTGACTCTTCTGCAACTCAATTAGTAATTCTTTCCCCTGTGATAATTCACTATTACTCCATATTCTTTCTTGCCATACTTTCATCGAATTACTGTTCTATGTAAGTTACTTATTTGTCTAACAGCAGCCTGATTTCTTTAATGGACTGTAGTTGATGGAACTTATCATATGTCATATGGAAGCCTAGTTAAACCAGATTGGATGGATCCTGTGGCATGTTTATTCCTTCAAAAAATTCCAGTGAATCTGCAAGGCATGTCTTGCCCCTCAAAAGCTGACTCTTGTCCATAATATCTTATTTATCTGAGTACCTGCTAACACTTTTCTTCAGAGTAATTTGCACTAGTTTGTTTGGTGCAGATGTCAATTTAATGGTCCTCAATTTTCTAGATATTTATTGGTGCTCTCCTAAAAATTCTGATCAGGTTAATTATTCTCAAAGCCTCTGGTATGGAGACACTGTTAAGTGAGAGTTTGCACACCATCATTAGTAGTTAACATCTTTCATCTTTGAGTTCTTTTAAAACTCTTGGATAAATATTGTCTGGCATTAGTGGTTTGTTACTACTAATTTTGTCTGTTTATTTAGTGATCTCTTCCATTGACTCTTAGTTTAACTTTTCTACCTTCTAAGTCCTCTATAAAAGGAGTTGCAGTATGGGCAGGTCCCCAGACTGTGGGTCACCACAGATTCAAAACATTAATTTCGCTGATGTGCTGCTTTTATACCTTGAGCCTTTGTTGACCCTAAAGGCACTGGGATGAGCTTCCTGCATTTGATGTGCTTTAAAAAGGATTTATTACATTTTTTCTTTTCGTACTTTTTCCAAAACTTTTTAATGGCCTGTCTTATTTGCATTGCTGCACTTAGAGTGCCAGAGTTTATGGTCGTCCCTGTTTTCCTCACTCAGACACAACATCACATTTTCTTCTTATTTCTGATTGTCATTTTTATCTTCACTCTTTAGCCACACTGGGGTTTTTTTGTATTTTCCTCACTTCTTTGTGACTTTGTTGCATTAGTACTGAGTCTCAGGAATTTTATTCTTGTACATTTTCTGCAACATCTTTAAAGATTCAACTTTTGACTTGCATTTTTCCTTCTTCTGAATAAGTTCTCACATTTTATTATAGTACTCCTTTTGGACATTAAGTATAATGATATTTTTTATTATTATTATTATTTACTTCTTCTTTGCTCCTACAAGGGTATATTGAATGTATGTGCACTATGATTACTGATAAAGAGCATCTGTTCAATAGTAACATCCTATTGTGTCTTCCCTGTACACTGTGCCTCCTACTATTAATGTCCCTTTGATTGTCCTCCTTCCCTCCAGCTTCTGATCTTATTATGTCAATACCCTTATTTAAGAACAGGCGTTCTCATTTCATAATTTTATTTCTTAGACTTAATGTGTATCATTGCTTCACTGTCCTCCATTTCAATGTCTGTCTATTCTGACAATTCTCTATTGCTTCCTGCTTGAATAGTTCCAACTTCAGTGCTATCCATCCTTCCCTTGAAGGTTCCCTAGGGTTCCCTAGTTCAGCAGGGCTATCCTTTGCACAAGAGGACACATGGTCATCTTTTGATAAGGACCTGCCACCATTTCCTCTTCCACCAGATATGTATTTCTGTGTCAGACAGGACTTCTGATTTGGAAATGAGACTTTCTTACAGTACTTTGGAAAGACTGCTTTATCCCTAGTATTATGTCTACATTTATTTTGCTAGATGTTAGAGGGAAGGTGGTTGCTTTATTTTATCTTGTAGCTGCACAGATCTGTTGACTTTTACTTTGACAGTTTGTCCCTTCAGTATCCCCCATAGCTGAACTTGCAGTACAGTCAGCTTTCTTTCGCTCTCTTTGTTGACTCACTCAGTTCAAGGGCTTTGCTCACCTCCTTTGCAGAAGTATCCAGAGCCTCAGGTGAGACTGTGGTGAACAGTTCCAAGGAAAGAAGTAAGAGATGTTCTTCGAAATGCTTATAGACTACCTAAGATATACTTCTGAAAATTCCTTTACTTCGCAGGCACATAAATAAATTAGAACAAAGCCAGAGTGGAAATTGGCATTTAATGTTGGGGTTGTTGAAAGAGACGTAGGAAAATGATTGCTTTTGAACTTACGTTTATGCCTTTTTTATTGTCTAGGAATGCTCACCAAAACATTAAAAATCATGAAGTGAAGGTACAAAGACAGGATATAAATAATGGAGTGTAGGATTCAGTTGTCAAAATGCAGCCAACTAATGCTATTTAAAATTCTTTGTATCTTGTCTGGCCTCTGGCTGCTACTCCAGAGGCATTATCAAAATGCAATTGCTAAAGTTAGTTCCTGTTGCAATTACATCCCCTCCATCTTCTCGTATGTTAAATACTTCAGACCTTCACTTTATAAACCTCTTTACAGTTTGGGTCGTCTGTGGTGTTGAGACTTTTTTCTTATTGCAAGGTTTTCACCTTCTTTGGTGTCAGTCTCATCTTCTTCTCATAAAGTCCAGATTTAGATAAATACCTATGGCAGTATTTAATCTAGGCTAAACATGTATGACAGCCTAGAACAAGCAAATAGAAAACACTAGGCAGAATGATAGAGATGAAATTTAAGCAGTCTAAATCTGGATCACGCTTTTCTAAACTTTCTCCATCTCCCTTAGTGTTTGGGAGATGTAACCTATAAAAGCTTGGACCATTATACTTCTCGTTTTCTAAACTTCAGACTGTTTCTTCCAATACTTATACTTCAACTTGTAACACAATTATAGGAGTTGGTAAGTTCTGAGAAGAATTGCTGATCATCTAAGAAAAACATGCACCTTAATGTTGCTTTACATTTTATTTTCTTTGGCTGCCATGCATGATTTATTTGTTCAACTGCACTGTGACACCGTATCTCACATTTTAGTATAGGGAGTTTTGTTTGGGGAGTATCCGAAACGAGGACTTTGAGGATCAATAATGTCAATTAATAAAGCTAAATGTAATAAATAGGTCATTATTTTCTCTGGCTTGTAAATTTATTAACCCTTATTGTTTCAACAGTATGATTAAACAGTAGGAAACTGTATGCTGTTTATAAACAGATGTCATCAATTATTTTTATTTAGATTAGGTGAATTAAGTAGATAAACTTTTTTTCCCCCTTTGTGTGTAATAGTATTGCTGAATGGGTTTTGTATTCTTTTCTCCTTTTGCTTTTGCATATTTATGCTGTACATATAATCCCTATGGAGAAAATTGATAAATTGGTTGTTAGCATAAAACCATTTGTGAAGTTAAATGCAGTTAGATATAGGTCTTTTCAAGATGTAGGAAGAATTTAATTAAAATGAAATTAAATGCTAAATTAAATTCAAGTAATAAATGGATTTTATGCAATATAGTGTGCTAGTCTCATAAGAAACTAACACTGTCCAGTAAACTGATTTTAGGTCTTGAGGCTAGGTTCTCTGGAAAATAATTGTATGACTATAAAATAAAGAAAACTAAGTTTAGGAGTTTTTAGATGCCTTTCTTTCAGGAGTGTAAAGTAGCTGTTAATTAGAAAAATTTAATTCTTCTCCCACATTCTTAAAGACTGCTAAATTCATTATTTCTTTTAACACAAAATGGATTAAAAATTGTAGATGTAGAGAAAAACACTGTCCATACTATTGGACAGCTATCAGGGTATGGGCGAGAGAATTAAAGAGGTGAAGGGAAAAGATACTTGTGGGTTAAGAACAATTTAGTAACTAAACTACCATAATATTGAAAATAATAATAATTATTATAATAATAGTAATATATGAAAATGATAGTGATCATGATAATAATAGTAGTAGTAAGGTAATAATAGTAATAGTAATAGTATGATAATAGTAAGAATAGTAGTACAATATACATGTACAAATGAGTGATACACAGTGATGCTGCTCACCACCTGATGACCAAGGGTCTGTTCCCACCTAACAATCCAGAAGCAGGAAGAATCCTGAAACTGCAGTCCCAGAACAGAGATAAGAGCCTAAGTGTGAGACCGAGATGACCCTGAGGGAGGGGCAACCCAGAGAGAGACAGTCCGGAACAAGAGAGAATGCTCCTGGATAGAACCTCATCTATATACTGGGCTTGACGTGCATGATATGGAATATACCGTTGGCCAATCTGGGTCTCACTCCTAAACCTAAGGTCAAATCCTAGGCTAGTAACTGGGGCCGTGCTCCCTCCCAGCTTCTCCTGCACCTGGCACAGCAGAGAGGCTGAAAAATCCCTGAAGATGTTGAAGGCCAGGTTGGATGAAGCTTTGAGAAACCCAGTCTAGTGGAAGGTTTCCCTGTCCGTAGCAGGGGTCCCTTCTGACCCAAACCATTCTATGATTCTATGGTTCTATGATTCTATGTCCTGGCAGCAACTGTAAACCTCAGTATGTTACCAGCCTTCTTCTCAGCACAAATCCAGAACATAGTCTCTCACTAGCTACTATGAAGAAAGTTAACTCTGTCCCAACTGAAACCAGGACATAGTCTAAAAGCTATGAAATATGAAGAATAAGTAGTACATTACATGTATTTTTCATCTAAATCCTTTTACTGTTATAATGTCTAGGTAAGAGAGATGTTGAATTTTAACGCTGTTAGGAGTAATGTAGAAAACAGTAACTGCATTATTTCACCATGGAAATAAATGTATTAACTTTTTAGTCTTTTCATACGTGAGAATTAGAGAATAAAGGTGGACAGGCAACCCATTTTCTAGAGATCATTGTATTTGTTCTGAAGTCAGTAAGTGTGCTATAGTTGGAAGAATTGCAGACTTTGATTTGAAACCAACTTGCTGAAGTGCTGCAAATGCATTTGTCTGCTTGAATCTGGAAGAAATAAAATTATTGCATGCTAGTTTTGTTCTGCAAGTAAAGAGTTATTTACACAGCATTATTTTATCCTTCAGAAAGGAGTGGAAATATAATTAGAAAATCAGATTATGCATTTAAGTTTATTATCCGCGTTTTTTACTATAGACTGCAGTGTGGAATTTTGTAGGAGGTAGGATGTTCAACTCAGATTTATTTCCTCTTAATGCAGTAGAGTTTAAATTGCTACTTTCTCTTGTTTGCTTTTTGGCAGAATGATAACAGGACAGGGAGTCTCATGTTTGGCATATTTTAAGATATATTTTATGTTGTGTAAGACATGTTATATTTGCATCTGTTTTCCTGCGGGAATTGTGCACAGAACACAGTAACAGATCTTGTTATAAACAACAGAAAGGATTACAGAAAAAAAGGCTGAGAAAATTAGGTAGATTAGGTTTTGGGATTTTTTTTTTCCTTTTGGGTCTTCAAATATTTTATATTGACTCACAAATTTGGATAGTCTTTCTCATGTTAGTGGATACATGTTAGGAATGCATTCATCTCTGTGAGAAATATTTTAATATATTGAATAAATAATAGTCAAAATGTATGTGTGCATTCCTAAGTAGCTCTCTGCAGAAGTGTTTATATATATATATCTATAAAAATTCTGTTTTTTTAATAAATATATATTTGTTATTGTGCTTTGAGGGATCAATGTCTGGCTGGTAGACCTAAGATTAAACGAATTCAAGTCAGGGACTTCCACATTCCATGTTTAATGTTAAAAAATCTGGAAAATTGTATGGAATCATGAAGCCGGCCATCTCAGCAGACAGAAATTCACTAGTACAACTGGCTGTGACTAGTGTAACTAATGCCCATTAAAATAAGGAAGATGCACAGTGAACGTGTAACTAAAATTATGCTACAGCAATATGCTCCTTCTTGAAAGGGACAAGAGGATGTAATGGAATGCAATAGTCTCAGTCGTGGTCCTCAAGCCTTCCCCCCACAAAAAAAAAAAAATAGAAAAAAATAAATGGTCAGCAGAAGTTGATGTGAATGCTTGCTTCCTCCAAAACACATCTTGTGGATAGTGTCTTTGCATCTTTTTTTTCCGACTCATTTTTTTCTGTATGATGCAACCAGATTTGTGAAACTTCAGACTATTTCTGTTCATCAAATAGTACATCAAATCGAACATCGACTCAGTTTAGAATATTTAACAAAGATAACTTCATAGATTTTATATCAGTCACTTAAAGACAAGCCCTTAAACTGACAGTTCAACTGATCTCTTCTCAGGAAGTAGTTTGATGGATTTTATTCAGCTTCAGAAGACATCGTGGTAGTTTATAATGATAGTAAGGAAAACAAAACCAACATACACTCAGATTTCTGCTCAACTCAAAAAACTACTTTTTGGATGCAATTTTTACAGTAGTTTCCTTTAATCTGTGATAAATAATGACAGCTGCATGCTTGTGACCTAACTGCTGATACCTGACTATATATCACATGACTAATAGTCTGGTGACAAAGTGTACTATTTTTTTGATAAATACAGAATAGACAAATTTTAACTTTATATGTGAGAACAAAGGCCATCATTAACTTTTTAGCCCAAAATTGATTGCTGAAAGTTTTCAGCATTTACAAATCTTGCTGATTTCATAGGAATTGGTGATAGTGATGTCTGTAGTCCTTTTGTTGATCAGTGTTTAAATGTGCTGATGTATTCATGTGGCTTGTCCTACTTTCCAGTTGTAAAATACTTCTTCCTTTTCCATGTGTATAACAGAAAAAGGTTTCCAAAAGAAAGGGATAAGTTTTAAGAGGAAATTATTTGGCATAATAATAGTTTTATTTCCATGTAAGTCCAGTAAGTTGTGCTTATGTTGGTAAAAAATGAAAGTGCATATGCATCTTCAGGGGATAAAAGAAAAATAAAATTTCTTTGATCATTATTATTATTTTTAATTCAGTGTATTCACTCCTAATTTCAAACACAAACCTTAAATGAAGATCACTTACAACTTATAAATGAATACTGAGTCTAAAAAGTGGTCTCTAAAACATGAGGAAAGAACTGCCTTGTAACGAGAGTGAACCTTAAATGAACTTGCATTAAGAATATTAAGCCAGCTCCTGATAGACACAGATATTGATCTAATTAATAGGAAGTGCATAGCTGAACGGAAAGGTCCAATAGAATAAATCCTTTCTTGTTGACACAATGTTGGCACAGAATTTAAGAAATGGGGAAATTTTCAGTAATATCTCTGGTATGTTCTCCCCACTTCTAGATAATCTTATTTATGGTCAAATCAGCTGGGAATGCCTTTAAGCATATGTATGGTATGCTGTGCTTTCATTGTAAAGAGTAATTTAGCAAAGAAATAAATAATTTTTAAAAACCCTATTTACAGCTTTTAGGTTGCTTTATATTTTGAAAACAAGAATTAATAATAATAATAAAAACAATAACAATTATTATTATTATTATTGACATTCTATTATATGATGTTGCCGCTGGTAGGGACTCAGACGCAGACCAATATGATCATGCTGTAGCCATTTATTATGCTTCAATTGCACACTTTAATACAGAATTCACACAGATTTGGCAATCACTGATTGGATACAATGATTTAAAAATCTTAAAGACAGAATTACTATTGGCTAACTAGGGTCCTGGGAACGGGACCCTTAACATTACCTAATCCTGTTGATTGTTTACCTTCAATTTCTCCTTATCTCACTCACATCCTGAACAATTGCTTTCTTTCTCATCCCTTGCAGGTGTTATTTTCTCCTGCAGCAGACATCAACTACATGAGGTCCTTTTTCTAAAAAAAATTTCTGACAAACATGAGTATTTTTCTCCTAAGGAGATTCTTACAAACATAAGTATTTTTCTTCTAATAAAGTTCTCATAAACATAAGTATTTTTCTTCTAAAAAGGTTTCCCACATGATGTGCTTAACATCTTCTAAGTAACTGAAGCTCTAGCAGGCCAATAATATTACCAAATGCCAGAATGTAGGTGTCTCTTTTGTCGTAACTCAGAGCTAGCTCAAGAGTTTTGAAGGCTAAAGATCTTGCTAAGGTGAGCAGGACTCAAGTTTTTTAAAATTTATTTAGATGATTTTATTTACTTGATCCTGAATTTTGAACAGCTTAGCCAATGGAATTTAAAAAAAATATGTGTACTTGCATCTAGTAAACAGAAACCTGTTGTGATGATTACATTAAACAGCAGCCTGGACTGCAGTAGTTCACTGTAAGTTAAGATAAAAATGGTCACTCTAAGCATAGTCTCAATGGTTAATAGGGAGGAAATTTCTGATAGAGAAAAGAAACACAATTCATACACACATCTTGAAAGTAGGAATATATGAGACAATATTAACAGGCCTTCGTTTGATGGAGCCAAGGAAATTTTCATTTGAGAACATACATTTACATTTTTCACCTCAGTAAGTTATATAATTAGAGAAGTAGACTAGCTGAGGTATTTTGAGTTTTACCAAGTCTGTTTTCATTAGATGAACAAGAAAATTAAATGCAAGTGCCACCAATTTTACACCATTTCAGAAGAGCCTTAAGATTTTCATAAATTCGTATTCTATTCTTTTTATTTTTAAAACCCTTTGCTTGGTCTTGAGAGATGAATGTGCAATATATTTTTTCCTGCACCATAAGTATGCAAAAGGAGAAAATGGCTAGATTTTTCTGGTATTGTAAAGCATGGAAATGCCATCCAGTGAAATTGCACTAGTTCTACTAAAGAGAACATTTGACCAAATAGTATATTCATTTCTCAACCAATATGCATTTTATTGATATATCAGACATTCTAAGGACTGGAAAACTATAATATACTACTTATAATATACTACTACGCTCCTGTTCATATAGATTGGTGACTGTATTCTTACAGGCAGAGGATTAAACAGCATTATTTTTTTAAGCTGTTATTTTTGTGATAATAAGGTGAAATATGCTTTCACTCTTTTTCTTTTTTTGAGTCTCACATTCCTATTTAGTTTTCCCATTTTATATTGAGTTTCAAAAGAGTGATTTATGGTACAGAGAGAAGATACTAGTTTTAAAAGTTCATCTGACATTTACTTGACTATAGTTATAAGAAAGCTGTAGGTACTGACCCTGCAAAAGTACACACATTTTATATACCCACCTACCCACATGCACACATATATGTACACTCTAGAATACAGTAGACAGGAGAGACAGCCACAGACATGTGGAGTGTGTATAGAACTCTGGAATTTGGATGAAAATAAGAACAAATGGTTTTCAGGTGATACATAAAAGTAATTTCAAAGTCTGTAACCCTGTAAAATGCTTTCAAAGATTTTGGGAATCACAATTTGCAATAGAAAGTAATTCCTGTCTTACTCCAAATGTGATTTGCTGTGAAAAATGCATTATGAAAATCTTGAAGCCTAATAGACATACATAGATAAGATCCATCCCCTCTTTTTTTTTACTCAAACCCATGTGTGAACTCATGAAAAATAAGTATGAAACAGAGACAGTGTATGATAATGAGAGTCTCTTTTTTTTTCTGTCAAACCACCTACATTTCTGATTCTTTGTACAGAAAATTTTCAAGGACAACCATTATAACTCCATATTCCAATTAGATAATTTACTTGTGCATGCATTACTTTTAACTTTGACTCCAGAATTAATAGTAAGAAAAGTCACATAGCAGTTTATGGGGAAATTCTGTTGAATTAATATAAAAGAACAAAAGACACAGATAAAGAGATTCTTGTTTATTTGCTGTATTGTAGTCCCAAAACTACATTTTCTTTGGGATACATTTTGTAGCTTTAATTTTCTACCCTTTGCTACCTTTTTCTCTAAGTTACATATGCTCAATATTGTTGTGATTTTCATCAGGAATAGGTTTTTGGTGATCTGCAGTGTACATGCAGCTTTTCACAAATGAATTGTATTTTTGTTATATTACATAGTAAGCACAGATTTGCCAGCTTTCATGTTTGATTCTTAGTACTGATAAAGATCCTACTACACAAGAGTAATTCTCTCCAGAGTGAGGTAATTACAGCCTTCAGTAAATAGCCTTCACTGTGGTTTCTATCAAGAAAAGAAAAAGATACAAAGTTTTCAATATTTGTATGCATATTATTGGCCATTCCACCATTCCACATTGCTGATGTATAGTAGTAATAATAATTGTGATAGCACATTTGGAGCAATTTTAATTTATTCATAACTAGACATTATTATCCACAAAGAAAACTTTCATGTCTAATGAACTCAGTTTGTTTACTCCCCCTTCCAAACCTCATTTCAATCTCATTTGAAAGTTAAGAACATTTTTTCCATTATTTTAAGGAAAATGGGAAAACATCTCTAAGATAAATATTAATTGTAGAATTCCCTTCTAATAATGTTGATTGTTCTGTCTTCTCTACATTTCAGAGTAAATACTATCATACCTACAAAACAATGCATCTCATGCATAGCATTAAGGGATGATAATTACTTAGCATGATTTAGGTCTAGAGTATGAAATCTACTAGCTGCATGTAAAAAATATTTTATGTATAGCTGTTTCATATATAAATGCAACCAACAGATTTTCTCATAGTATGTGAAGATCTTCACTGGATGTATTAACTGCCTAGTGACAATCTCAGACAAATTATTGCTACATAATTCTATTCTTTATTTCTGTAAACTGAGTCAGTGGCTAACACTTTTCTATCTTCTTGTGAAGTGTCTCCATCTAGTGTATGTGAGGTATTTTTGTAGTTTATTAGTTGATATAAAATACTAAATGTCCTGAAGCCCAACTGTCTAAAATACAGCTTACAGCACATTAGTAGGGTAGTATATGGAAGCTTACATTACATCTATCTCTATAAATATTTTGTAAATAAAGCAATCCAGTCTCTGTTGTAGACCTAGATGTTTTAAGGAGTGTTATATTTCTGCCAGGAGTAAGCATATGAATACAACTAATATAAAACCATAATTAATGATACTGAGAGATCTTTAATTGTGTATTTCAGACTATATCCAGTGTCGTGGTTTTAAGGCCAGCTGGTGATAAGCACCGTGCGGCTGCTCACTCACCCCTCCCTCCAGTGGGGTGGGGGGGAGAATGGGAAGAGCAAAAGGTAGAACCTTGTCAGTTGACATAAGGACAGGTGTAATAGTACAACACAAGACAGTAGAAGAAAATAATAGTAATAACAATAATACTGATAAGGGGGAGGAGAGAAGAGAGGGAGGGGAAGAGGGAGAAAGAAAGGAGATATATATATATATATATATAGAGAGAGAGAGAGAGAGAGAGAGAGAGATGCGTAATGCAATTGCTCATCAGCAAATACATATACTCCCCAACCAGCTCCCCCAGTTACATACTGGCAATGAAGTCAGCATGGTATCGAATATCCCCTTGACTAGTTGGGGTTGGTGACTCTGTGTCCCCCTTCCAGTTTCTTGTGAAAAACAACCCTATCCCAGCTGAACCCAGGACAATCCGGTAAGAAGATTGTCAGTAAAAGAGTAGCCTTTCTGTCTTTACAGTTGTCCTAGTATATTGAAAAACTCATAACAGAATTCCCAGGGCTTTTTTTCTGAGCTGTTAAAATTGCTTTGAGTCACCTCTCTGGATGATGCTGAATCAGTGTGAATGATGTAAATAGATCAGGTTTTTTTGCTGCTGCTTGAAAATATATAACGCATCTTCTGTTTGATTCATAGTTTGTATAGTTCATGAAAGGGAGGACGACAAGATTCAAATTTCTGGCTCTGATGGATGAACTGACCTTGGGTAGGCTTTGAAGATTACTCATCTGTTAACTGATGTGAACTTTCCTATGGAAGCAGAAAATACAGTAGAGAGAACCTTTCAGTTTCTTCTTCAGAGCAATACTAGTCAGTGGGACCTCTTGTACACCTACCAGTTTCCACTTAAATGGTGAGTAGGTGCTTTATGCAGCTCACCTCCTGGGTGTTTACATTAATAAACATAGCCTACCACCTAAATCTACCTCTTCCTTCACATTAGAATCACAGACATGTAGGATTGTTTAGGCTGGAAAGGGACTTTGTCTGAGACACTATTCAGAGAAGGGCCAATGTCAATGTTTGGTCGGGTAGCTCAGAGTCTTTCCCAGCAGTGAATGTGTCCAAGGGTGGAGGTCACACAGCCTCTCAGGGACCTGGTTTATTCCATGCTTAAGGACCCTTATGGGTGCCTTCTCTTTCCTTTTATCTAGTCAGAGTTTCCCTTGCTGCAACTCATGACCACTGCCTCTTGACATTTCACTGTGCACTGAGCAGTCTGGCTTCATGTCCTCTATCACCACCCAGGAGATAGCTGAAGACAGCAGTTGGAGCCCCATCTTATCTTTCTTCCAGGCAGGACAAATGCAGGTCCCCTGGCCTCTCATCCTACATCATGTGCTCCAGCCTCCTGACCAGGCTGGTGGCTCTCCACTGGACTCGAACCAGTTTGGCAACCTCTCTCTTCTACTGGGGAGCCTGAGATTGAACGTAGTACTCCAGATGCAGCCTCACAGATAATTTGTAGAGAGGAATAATCATTTCATATCTAGCACTGTATTATTGCAGAGGACTTGTTTTGTATGTATGGAAAAATGCATGTATTCTTCTCAGGAGATTGGTTTGGTCTTGAGCTGATGAAGCGGAATTTCTGTGTTTTACTTTCAAGTCACTTTCCTGAATTTAAAGTTGATGAGGGTGGCTTTTCAAATCTCATAAAATGTGAGACTCTTCCTTATCACTAGCAATATTCTTGCAGTTTTTGCTTCTCAGATATTATTCTGTGTTTTTCAGATGTTACTTGTTGTTCTTGATTGAAACTAAAAAATATTCTTTCTTACCTTGTTGTGTTCTAGTTAATCTTATTTCTTTAAATCATAACTCTGAGACTCTTCATCCTTCATGTAATACTCTAGTGACAATTTTACACTCATCATAAAATAAATAACACATATGTGGAAGGAAAAATCAAAATTCGATATGAAAAAAAAAATAAGTGTTGTGTTAATGCAGTCTATTCCAGTAAGTGTTGTCTAGACATAAGTAACTTGTACATCAGACAGAAATAAGTTCTGAGAACAGTAACTGAGAGCTCGATCTAGTTGTGGAAGGTCAAACTGGAAATTAAGAAGAATGAATGTCAATGCTCTGTTTATAACACAGGAAGATGCCTGTATTTCTTCTGTTTGTTTTTTACTCATTCATCTACTTATCAGAAATATTGTTGGCCAAGCCTGAGCCTTAGATGGTTGCAGATAGGTCTAAGTGTAATAACTTTATAGATACAGGCTCATTCTTTAACAACACTAATTCCAGATGTCTTAGAAGCTGATTTTCCATTTTTCTAAATACCTCTGTGCCATTCCAGTTAGAATCAGTGGGTCCAAAGTCTTCATAATGCCTGAGCTGGTACAGGCAGGAGCATTCCTAGGCAAGGGGGCTAAACTGGCTTTTCAGAGGTGCTACCTCAACCAATTTGTCTTTTCAACAAGTATAGAGCCTTTATGACTACAAAAACACTGTGAATGAAGAACAAAAGAGATTCAGCTATGTTTCCAAAGGAAGCCAGAGACACTTGAAGAGATTAGAGTGAAATGAGGCTTTTCTTCATATGAGTTTTTAACAGTTCAGTATACACTGTCCATAATATGCAGCACACTAACCAATGGAGAAAAGATAATGCAGCACAATTCCATGATCTGTCTAATGTCCTAAATTCCTCTTATTGGTGAAAACAAGGATTTGAACTACAGCTCAGGTAAGCTCACTTCACAGGCAGGCTAAGGAATGTGTCGTATTGGCTTGAGAAGTACATTGATTTAGGTCAAACTGATTAAAAGAGAAGATATTTTAATTATGAAAATAATAAAATTTTGGAAAAATCAAGCTTTTATTTTTAGAAGCTGTACCTCTTGCTGACAATAAATAATAGAAAAATAAATATTAGTATAGGAACTGGAGTTTAATGAAAATTAAGGAAAAATAAAATTAATTTTAAAAAATTTGACCATAAAGTATCATACTGACCTGCAAGCAAGAAGCATCACTTCTAATTAAACATAATTTAAACCTAAACACAAAAAGGAGATTATGTTGTATAATGATTAAGTTTATTTACAGCCCTCAGTGATTAAACTATACTGTGCTGAAGCTCTGTGAAAGTGACTAGTAAGGCAAATTTCTACAATAAATAGTTAAAGGAGTTTTACCAACCTGATGTTTTGTTCTGCCAACACTTTTCTTCAATAATGGATGAGTTCAATAAAACTTTCTAGTGCTCAAATCAAAGTTGTATAATTGTCTGGATGAGAAGCATTTGCACACAGTTCTTACTATGACCTTCGTCTGTTTCAAGAGAGGCAGTCCATATAAAGCTAGGTGTTTCTGATGGGTTAGAGCTTCCCTATAAAAAAAAAAAAAAAAAA
>WKFP01013480.1:4561-16163 GCA_011057875.1 Pterocles orientalis | reverse complement strand
CCCCCCCCCCCCCCCCCCGTGAATGCCCCGTGGCCGCCCCGCCGCGCTCGCTGGCTGCCAGCCCTGCCTGGCACCCGCTCCCTGCCCACTCCCTGCTCGCTCCCTGCCTGCTCCTGCCTGCACACGCTGCTGGCAGCGCCCGCGCCCAAGCCCCGGCGCGCTCAGCACCCTGCGCCAAGGAGCCCAGCCTGACCCTGCTCCCCAGCACGACTTTGCCGATGATGGCGCAGACACCCCCTGGTCTGGCCCCGCACCCAAACGGTTTCCTCTGCGCATGGCGACTGATCTACCACCCATCACCGGGCGCACAGCACCCACCCGGCGATGCGCAGCCGGTGCTGCTCCCCACTCCCCTTCCCCTCCCAAGGAAGCCGGCAGCGTCTCCGGCTGCGCCCGGGCCGGTGGGTGTTTGGCAGACGGGTGCGGAGGTGGCTGTCGGCGCTGTACCTGCGCCAAGGTGCCGGCTCCAAAACGCTCCTGGTGCCGGAGGTGCGTGGCTGGACCCCAGGGGTGCCCGTGCCTCCCGGGGGAGCTGATGAGGGGTGATAGCGGGGTACGAGCCCTGGCACCTCCCCAGCCCTGGGGGGAGAAGGGGCCACTCCCCGGGGCGGCCGGGGGCACAGTTGGGGATATTTCCCAGGGAGGAAGGAGGCCGCCGCGCTTGGCTCTCGGCCCCGCAGTGTAGGCTTTCCAAGCCGCTCGCTGTTCGTTTCTGAGCTTATTAAGAGCTGGGCTTTGTCAATAAGGCACCATGTAAAGCACATTGTTGTCTCTTAGCAACCTTAACTGGTTTAAGAAGAATTTTGTTTGGTTTTTTCTTTTTTTTTTTTTTTTTTGAATATAGAAGAAACGCACCAGGAAATGGCTGCGCCAGCCGGGTTCATCCGGGAGCACCAGCTCTCCCGCGCGAGCTGTCGGCGCAGCACAATGGCTTGGCCCCGGCTCCCCGGCGCCCGGCCCCGGCTCCTGGCGAGCCAACCCTGCTCCCAGTTACAAAACAGGAGCGTGGGGAGCACTGGGAGGCTGCTGGGGGAGGGATGCAGACCTGGGGATGGACGGGGCTGGGGATGGAGAGGTCGCCCATCCCTGGCAGGCTGGCTGGGGCCGGCTGGCTGGGTCAGGGCAGGGTTCAGGGAGGTGTGGAGGGACCGTGTCCCTGGCGTGAGGACATGAGGGAAGCTTGGCCATGCCCCACCACTCTCGGCTGTGTCCCCAGCCCTGTGTCCTGCGCTGAGCTGTCAGGGTGTCATGGCCAAGGGCACCGGGCAGGTGGTGTCAGAGCGGACGGGACCCCAGGTCCCCCACTCCTGCCTGAGCGGGACCAGGATGGATGGGGACAGGGCTCCCACCACACCCCTGCCCGAGCTATACTGGGGTAACTGGGCCCCAGTCTTGCCCTCGCCATGGTGCCAGAGCCGGTTAATGGCAAACGGCGCTGGGAGTATTAACCGAAGCAGGCCGGGGGGCGGGGGTATAAACAAACGCAGAAAGTGAATCTGCAACCGCAGGAAGTCAGTTATTAATTGGAGTGAGACATTTTGCCCCTTGATTTCCTGTAATCGCGCCTTTATGTAACGGTGGGGGAAGGGTGGGCGATGCCCTGGGGAGGGGGCAGCCAGCAGGAGGGGGGTGTGGGGTCCAGCATCCCCCACCCTGCTCCCCGAGACCCACCGTGCCAGCTCCAAGGGAGAACTGTGTCAGTGTGGGACCCCGCTGGCTCCATGTGCCACTGCGTGCTGAGGGACACGGGGGACCCCCAGTGCATCCTGTGCCTTCCCCATGGGAACTGCCCCCCCTCCATTCCCTGGTGGGCTGTCATCCCCTTGAGGACGTGGCTGGGGCCTCGTGTCTTCATTGTCACCTCCTGCCTTGGGGGACAGGAGCTGGCAGAGCTGACCACCCCATGTGGTCCCAGCATCCCAGTGGGGGTGTGTTTGTGCACGAATGTGCTTCCCCATGGGGACGGATCTCCATGTGCGTCCACGTGGGCACCTGCTTGTGCGCTCACACCCCCCCGTATGCACGCACGTTTGCATGTGTGCGCACACGTGTGCATCACATGCCACAGGCCACACACGTGCTCTTGCTGAGGAAGGCGGGTGCACATGCAGGTTGGTGGCAGGGGGACACGTAGGGTGCCACAGCAGCCCCTCAGGCCAGCTGGCAGGCGGCAGAGCCGGCGGTGGGCCGGGAGAGGGCTGGGGGATGCACCACTCCCCTGCCTTCAATTGGCTGAGCAGTAAATAAATAAAAGGGAATTAAATAAATAGAGGCGAGTCGGTTTATATAATCGCTGGTACAGTTTGTCCTGAACCTCTGCACGGATTAGAGAGCTGGCACCGCCCGTGGGTCATTAGCAGCTGGGCTGAGCCCTCCCCAGCGTGGCCACCCTGGCTCTGGCCCCCCGGCCAGCAGCCCCCAGCCTGGCCCCGTATTTACCTACCCGGGTACTTTTTAACAACCAACCTTGGGAAGGGCTGTGAGCACGTGTGCACGCGTGTGGAAGCGCCTACATGGATGTGTGTGCATGCGTGTGCATCTCTGCAAACGTACACGCGTGTGTCTGTGCGCGGGAGGGCACGCGGGTGGTGCCCGAGCGTGTTGGTGGCGTGTGCACGGCATTGTGTCGACGCGTGTGTGGGGGTTTGTGCGTGCTTGTGGCCACGCACACGTGTGTGTGGGCATACGTGCGTCGGTGTGCACGTGTGTGCGTGTTTGCGTGTGCACGCCTCCCCGTGTGCATGCGTGGCTGTGGGTGGGCACACGGGGGGGTGTGTACGTGGGGTGCGTGTTTGCACGGTTGGGAGCACGCCAGCACACGCGTGTGCCTTTGTGCGTGGTGTGCATGTGCACGTGTGTGTGTCCCTCCCTGCACACGCACACGGGGGGGGGGATGTGTTGGGTTGGGAGGGGCCACCCCCTCCAACGCGTGGCACCCAAGGGGGGAGGTGACAGCGCCAGGACACGCTGGGTCCCCACGTCCCCCTGCCCCTCACCTCGTCTCCCCATCGCCTCCACGCTCCCACCCTCGGGCCCACAGTCACCCCCAAACCTCGGCGCCCCCCCGCCTCGCAGCCTCTGCAGCCCCTGGGGGGGGGTCGGGACACCACAGCAGAGCAGCCCAGGGCAGGGCCAGCCCGCGGGGTGTCCCCGCCGCAGCCCGGCCTGACCCCGGGGTGTCCCGAGCCCCGCGGAGCGTGGCCGTGGCCGTGCGCGCGCTTCTGCTGCCATCTAGTGCTGGCCCATGGGCGAGCCCCGGCCCGCGGGGAGCCATCGCCCGTGGCCTCGGGCAGCCCCGGCTGTGGGTGCCGCGGGGAAACCATCCCCTAGGGGGTAACCCCGGGCACCTCAGTCCTCTCTCCTCGGGGAGCTGCTGGTGGGCTGGGACACCCTCGTGAGGTCCCTTGGCTCCAGGGGAGGGACCCGGAGCAACATCATCCTGGGAACTGGGAGGGAAAAGCCTTTCCCTGGAGAAACCCGATGGGTGCACGCTGCCAGGGGAGGGTTCGGTGCTGTTAGATGCTGCGATGCTGTCTGACCCCCTCCCCCAGACACCCCCTGTCTCCCCAGGCACAGGCTGTGGCAGGGGGTGCAGGGTCACCAGCAACCGTCCCCACGCACTTGTCACTCCAGGGGATGTGCCACAGAGGGACCAACACACTGCCAGGTGCCGGTGCCATGGGCAGCACCAGGCATCTTGCCACCACTGTAGCGGCGAAGGATCCGCCTGCAAACTGCTGCTGCAGCCCTCCCCAGTGAGGCTCCTTATGCACGACACTGGTGAGCAGGTTTCCTCCCTTTCTCCCGAGGCAGCTGAGCTTCCCCAAGATGGATGGCCTCCCCCTGCGCTGGATACCTGCTGACTCAGGGACTTGTGCTCTCTCGCATTGACGGATCAGCCCGCCGCATCCCTGCGGGAGCTCGGCAGTAAATGGGCTGTGCCGAAGCCAGCCGAGCCCACGAAACACTCGTGTGCGGACGCTGGCTCCAGCTTCGCAAAGGGGTGGCATGATCAATGGGGTGTCAGCAGAGATTCAGGCTCCTTGGTGCTTTGCTCAGGGACGTCTCAGCAGAAGACACCACAGAGGTATTTTTAGCAGCGTAATTCATAGCTACCTCCAGCCTGATTAATTTTTTTCTCCGTTGGTCAATCCATCACACGCCCTTTGCCAGCTGACGGATGCGTGCTGGGAGCTGGACGAACTGGGAGGGGCTGGTGCAAAGCCTGAGCGCTGGGTGCATCCCTCTGCATCCACTCCAACCTTTGCTCCTGGTTCACACGGGGTACGACAGAACGCGACAAGCCGGGGCGCAGCACGGCGGGGACACAACCCGTCTGTCTCGGGGGGCTCACAACTGCCTGCTGCCATCCAGCTGGGCAGGATGGGTGCGGTGCTGAGATGCAGTGTGGCAGAATTGGTGCTGGGAGTGTGTGCTGACCGTGAACAGATGCTCTGGTCTTTGCCAGGGCACTTTCCCAGCCAGAGATCCCCAAATGGGAGCCAGAGAATTTGCAGCATCCTGCATCTTTCATCCCTGGTGAAAGCATCTCCATTCAGCCCTGATTCAGCAAAACAGTTTTTTTTCCAAAGTGCTGCTGCTCCCAGGATGAAGACACACAGTCCTGGGGGCTGCCAGCACCTCCCAGGGGTGCGGGCACAGAAGGTGCATTCCCAAAATGTTTTGGGGGTTAAAAGCAAGCGGCTGATGTGCTTGTCCCCTTGGTGGGAAATGAGAGCTGAGTGTTCTCCCCTCCTCGCACACCCATTGTCCCCCCCCCCAAACCCTCCCAAACCCAGTGAGTGCCACAGCGGGTGGCACCGCGTGTCCGGGTGCCCAGCAGCGGGGACACTCCGACACCCCCCAGAGCCTTGGCTGGGCTCCCGCCAGCCCCCTTTCCGGCCAAGCATCACCCGCCGCCCCCATGTCCTGGCGTGACCCGGCTCCCCCACGCCGGCGGCTGCGGCCAGAGGCAGCGCGGGGCTGCGGGGGCCGCCTCAAAGGCCCAATTTTCTTGCTCTGAAGCTCCGGCTCTGTCTGCAGGGGCAGGAAGGGCTGCGGAGCCGCCAGGGCAGCGTGGGCGCTCCTGTGCAAAGGGGCACCGTGTTCCCGCTGCAGCACAGGGGGCTGCTGGGGGGGTCGAAAAGTCGGTGCCCTCCACCTACAGCCCTTTGATACTGGTCCAGCCTCTTGCCCTGGAAACCGCAGCCGCCCACGGCTGGGCTGTGAGGGGCAGGACGTGGCCCCTGCCTAAGTGCTGAGTCCCGGTGGAGCTGGCCCAACGCCGAGTGCCGTCCTTGCAGGGGGATGGGGACACCCAAGTGTCCCCGGGGTTCGTCCCCTGCGCTGCTCATGTCTGGGGCTCTCAGGCTTCCTGCTCGAGCCCGAGCTGCCGCAGTAGCAATGGCTGGTGCTTCCCAGCAGGAACCTGCTCAGCTTTCCCGAAATCCCGTGTACCAGCCTGGCAGTGCTGCAGGATTCCTTGCAAAGGGAGATGGGTGCTTGGGAGCTGCTGCGAACTCCTGGGAAGAAACTTTGGCTGTTTCCCGGGGACCCACAACCCCTGGTTCAACCTCTTGCTGAGAAGCTCTAGAAGGATTCCTTCCCTTCCCAAAACCAGCTCAGGACTGAGCTCAAACCAGCCTTAGGTCCAGCTTCAGGTGATCCCCAGCCCTGCCTTGAGCCGTGCGGGTGCTGGGGAGGGACAGACACCCAGGTCCTCTCATGGGCACTGTCCTGAGCATGGGGGCTGGCAGAGATGGGGGGAGGCTCACACACCACCACAGACCCTCCCAGTCAACAGGGAGACACTGTTCCCTGCCGTCAGCAAGTTTTTATCCAAATAACGTTCACAGGAGCAAAGCACCTGAGGTGAGCTGCGGGGAGGACAACCCAGCACAGCCCCAGGTCTGGCGGGGACCTCGGGGACCCCAAGAGCAGCCGGAAGAAATGAGAAGCCAAAGCCCCACCGCAGGGAAACCACCAGCCCCAAAGAGCATCGGCAAGTAGTTTGCATCCCAACCCTCCTCCACGGCACAACCCCCGTGTCCTTGGCCCAAAGTCATGCTTTTGCCCCAGCATTGGCCTCCTCCCTACAAAACCAAGCACCGAGACCCCACCCGTGCCCCCAACCCGGCCGCCCGCACTCACCATCCACCACGTCTTTGCCCTCAGGTCGTAGCACAGCTGCCACTTCACTGAGCCCTCAGCCGCCGGTGACACCACTGTGCCCGGTGCCTCCATCCCCGCCCGGCTACTCCAGGAGCTGCCCAACGTGATGCTCCACTCCCAGTGCCATCACAGACTCTTTTCCCCCCCAAAAAGCACCCAGAGCAGCCCCCGAGCCACTTGGGGAAAAGCAGCTGGATGGAAGCGAGGAGCAATCCCCATGCGCAAGCTTTCTGAGCTGCCCTGGAGGGAGGCGGGTGGCTGCTCTTGGTCGGGCTCGTGGGTGGTCACTGCACGGCCGAGGCTGTGCCAGCGGCCGGCCGGGCGCGCCTGTGGGACAGCACCCTCATTGTGGGGACAGAAGGACCCCGGGGGTGGGAAGGCAAAGGGGTCTCCAAGGCTTTGGGGGCTGCTTTGGCTTTATCGTCCCAGGAAACGGCCTGCAGCACGTCTGACCTGCAACACATGAGCCCCCTCCCCCTGCAGCCTGCCAGGGACCCTCAAAACCAGACAGACGCACAGACACGTCCCTGCGTGGCTGAGGGACTCCCACAGCAGTGCTGCCTGCCTGTGTCCTCCCAACACACGTGCACCGAGTGTAGCGTGCTCAGCCCGGGGGGCTGCTCGCCTCCGGCTCTCCCATCTGCCGAAACTCAGGGGGGGCTCGTGGGAATCTCATCAGACTGGGGGACTGGGGACCAGCAGGGCTGTGGGGGCTGAGCTCTGCTCCCAGCACCGTGGCAGGATCCGGTCATTTGGAATGTCCTGGTTTCGGCTGGGATAGAGTTAACTTTCTGCATAGCAGCTCGGGAGAGGCTGCTATGGATTTTGGGTTTGTGCTGAGGAGAAGCTGATCACACACTGATGGGCAGAGCTGCTGCCAGGACACTCAAGGACTTTCCAGCTTCTCTGCTGTGCCCGTGTCTGCAGGGGCAGGAGGAGCTGGGAGGGAGCACAGCCCCAGTGACCAGCCCAGGATTCGACCTCAGGGTTAGGGCTGAGACCAAACTGGCCGATGGTCTGTTCCATCCCATGCCCGGCACGGCCAGGGGAGAGGGGAGGCTCTGCCTGGGAGTTCTCTCTCTTGCCCCTGGTCACCCCTCTCTCAGGGTCGTCTCCGTCTCTCAGACACTCGGGTTCTTATCTCCATCCCAGGATTGTGGTTTCGGGACTCTCCCTGCTCTGGGAACAAGGTGAGCCTTGGCCATGGGGTGGTGAGCAGTGTCACTGGGTGTCACTCATTCATTCGTAGATTTGTATTTATTACTATTATTACCATCATTATTATTATTTCTGATATTATTGCAGTTTAGTTATTAAATTGTTTTTATCTCACCCCACGAGTCTCTTTTCCCTTCACCCCTTTAATTTTCTCCCCATCCCTGGGAAGGGGAGGGTGAGCGAGCGGCTGTTGTTTGGCCCCAGCCAGGGTCCAACCACAACGGGGGAACAGCAATTGCCAGTCCCAGCTGGGGAGCCCTGGCCCTGTTGCCCTGGCTTGGTCCCAGCATCACCCGGCTCCCAGGATGTCAGAGGCTCCCGGAGGGTGACGTCCTTCGGGCCTCACTGATGCCACGTGCGCTGCAGAGGTGCCCGAAGGATCCCAGCCGGGGTCGTGCCTGCCCCTTTCCCCCCGAGCCTGTCCCCTGCTCCCCACCCAGGGGGGAGCTTTCCTGGACTTTGGGCTCTGCTGCGGGGAACCCAGACCTCCAGCGTGTGCTGGGGGCCGTCAGTTGACCGTGTCACCATCCATTCAGACGGATTTAGCATCCATCCTCCTGATAATTCCAATTTGACTTCCAGTTTGGGGGTCACAAATCCTCTGCGTGTGGTTATGGCTTTGTTACCCCCAGCTGCAGCCAGGCCCTTCCTGGAGCTGCCCACTGGGACAAACTCCAGTCCCTGCTGGATGCCCTGCCTTGTCCCTTGCCTCCTGCCCACCCTCCTGCCCTCTGCCTGCTGCTTTGCGCTCCCCCCTCCCCGGCTCCACCGCCCAGCCCTCCGCTGGGGCGTCCCTGGAACCCGCTCACCCATTGGTGACACTGGTAGCAGGCAGGGGACACCCAGGGAGAATGGGAGGATTGAGGAGGTTTGGGGGTTTTTGGCTTTGAAGGCCCAGGAGTCTCAAGAGAAGGTGGTTTTATGCTGAGCTGGGGATTCCATGACTTTTGGGGATATTTAGGCAAGAAGTTTTTCAGGATGGGGTCTGCTGGCGCTGGGCACTGCCTGCGCTGGGGGGTTTGGGCAGCGCTGCAGATACAGCCCTGAATGATCCGGGGACCAAGGAAATGGCTGCGTAGGGAGGGAAACAGCGTGAGAGGCAGAGTGCAGGAATTGAGCTCCTGGAAATAATTAATTTCAAGGCCTGGAGATTATTTTATGATTTTTTTTTTTTTTCTGAATACAGTTTTTTTTTTTAATCCTTATTTTTGATCAAAAGCCAGGCTTTTTCTGGGAAAGAACTCAGGAGCATTTCACGAACATTCCCCTTCCAGTGAGACTTTTTTCATGCAAACGAGGGCTTGGGGAAGAAAATAAACCCAAATGTGAGCCATGGGAGCAGCTCAGTGTTGGGTGCCGGGGTTAGAAGGGTGCTGGAGGGTGGCAGCTGGTGGAGGTGGGGGCAGATGGATGATGCTGAGTGAGGAAAATCTTCCTGTTTAAGAATTGCTGTTTGGCTTGAACAGGATGGCTTTAATCAGTGTGTGCCTGCATGCACGCAATAGCATGTGAGTGCCTGTGTGCACGTGCCTCTGCGTGTGTGCACGCACCGACGTGTGCGCGTGTGAGTGTGGTGGGTTTGCCCTGGGCTGGGAGCCAACCCCGCACAGCCGCTCTCTCACCCCCTCCCCTCCTGGGGATGGCAGAGAGAATTAAAGGGGTGAAGGGAAAAAAGGACTCATGGGTTGAGATAAGAACAATTTAGTAACTAAACTACAAGAATATTGAAAATAGTATTATATCCAAATATACAAATGGGTGATACACAGTGATACTGCCTGCCCACACGATGACCAAGGCTCAGCCCGCTCCCAGCTAACGATCCCGGAGCAGGGAGAGTCCCGAAACCGCACTCATGGAATGCAGATAAGACCCCAAGTGTCCCAGACTGAGAGCTGACCGGGGTGGGGGGGGAAGGCCTTGGGAGAGGAACCACCTGGAGCAAGATGACCCGGAGCTAAAGAGATCTGGAACCAAAAGTGCCGAACTTCCGGAGGGTCCTCACCTATATCCTGGGCATGGCGTGTCTGTTATGGGTTAGATTATTGGCCACTTTAGGGCTCAATCCTGAACCTAAGATCAAATCCTGGGCTGGTCACTGGGGCTGTGCTCCCTCCCAGCTTCTCCAGCCTGCGGACAGCCTTGAAAGACCTTGGCAGCCGCATAAACATCACTTTTTATCAGCTTTCTTCTGACCGCAAATCCAAACACAGCCTCTCGCTGGCTATTGTGAAGAAAGTGAACTCTGTCTCAGCTGAACCCAGGACAGCAGCATCCACGTGTGTGCTTGTGTGCATCTGCGTGGCGTGGCACACGCAGGCGATGCGCACGCAGGCGATGCGCTGGCTGTGAGCGGAGGAGACGCGTCCTTCTTGAAGCAGGGCTCTCCTGCCCTGGGGCTGCAACACTGGGAAGAGATGCCACAAGACAGCACCTAAAAATACATCAGGGGCTGGAGAGACCCTGGTGGAGCCGGGAAGGGCCTGGCTGTGGGGAAGGGATCTGGGAGGGGCACCTTGCACCTCCCGAGGGGCACTGCAGCCCTGCCAGGACGGTGGGCACGGGCGTGGATGCGGTGGGAAATGGGGTGCTGCCAGGGCTGAGGGGGGACCACGCAGCTGGCCCAGGTTCGCAGAGCTGGTCTGTCACCATGGGTGTCACCTCGACTTCAGGGGAGGTTGGAAGTGCTTTTTCTGTGCCATTGGGAGACAGAAAGGGGGCGAGCCCCCCATGAAGGGGGTCAGAGGGAGGTAGCCTCAGTGCCAGCTGCCGTGCCAGGCATTGCAGCTGCTGCGGCGTGGGCTGGCTCTGCTGTCCCCGGAGCAGAGTGCCGGGGGAGTGGACGTGGCGGGGAAGGGGGACAGGACTGCCTTGGCATCCCCACACTGCCCAGGACGATCCCGTCTCCTCTGCCTCATCACAGTCCTGTCAGTGCAAAGCCCAGCTCTCTGTGGCTCTGTTTCCCCGGCAGGCAGGGCTCTGGCTGCCTCTGCAAACCATCGTCCCCCCCGGTGTGTCCCCCCCGTTGTCCCCTGCCCATGCCTGGAGCCCCAGCCCTGGAGGGGAGGGAAGGAGCTGCCAGCTCCCAGCGTGGCTCTGTGGGTGGCCCTGCCACCTCGGGGAGGGGGTGTCCGTGTGCCCGTGGGTGGGGGTACACGCGTGTGGCTGAGGGCGTGGGTGTGCACACGCGTGAGCTGCTGCGGTTGTGCGTGGCGGTGTGCGGGCGTGTGCTCGGGCTCCATGCACACACGGAGGTGGGTGTGCACATGTGGATGGTGGCACGTGGATGTCCACCTTTCCGGCCTCCTGCCGCCACCACCAGTGACCGCAGTCCTCCATGGGCAGAGGGTTGACTCGCTCCAGGCTTAAGGAGACTTCCTTGGGGTCCAGGCCCTGCTGCCCTGCTGGGGCCATGCACTAATGAACGGGGGCCAGTATACGCGATCGGACCAGGGCACATGTTCCCTTGTTGCCCCCCATGCCTCAGTTTCCCTTAGCATCTTTTTGTCCCCTGGTGTCCCTGACCCTACCTTCTGCTGGTCCCTGCAGGAGGTGACGATCCCGTCGGAGTGACGTGGTGTCACCCTTGCTGACGCGACAGAGGCTCTGGGAGCAGCAGGATGGAAGAGCGAGTCCATCGCCTGGCTCCACAGTTCCTGCTGGACGGAGACAGGCTCAGGACGAGACCCTGACTGAGCCCATGTCCCCAGCCGGAGCCTCTGTGGGCTCTGCTCTAACCCCCATGCGGGACCCCTCCCATGAGGGTCAGTGTCTGGAGCCGGGGTGTGGGTCCCTCCCTGGGACCCCGGCAGCTTCTCCAGCCCCTGCGCAGGGGGGGGGTCGCTCTGCCCCGGTCTGAGCATCTGTCACACTTGGGCTGTGACATTGGGAGGTGGAGAGAGGAGAGAAGGGACCCTCATGGGGAGGGCTGACGACAATTTCCCCTCTCTGCACTGGCACAGCATGGGACACCGCTGCCTCCTGCCCCGGGGGGGTGGGCTGCGTGCCTCCTCCCTGCCTACCTACAGGATGGGGGAAACCCTGCACCCCAAAACCACCCCCCACCTCCTTTCCTGGGCTGTGCAGGACAGACCCCCCCAGGACTGTCCAAACCAGACACCTCCCCGGGAGCCATGGCGGGGGGGGGACAGGACACATTCGGACAACACAGCCCCCCCGCCCTGGGGCAGGACCCCCACAGCCCCCTCGGGGC
>WKFP01013478.1:12241-23634 GCA_011057875.1 Pterocles orientalis | reverse complement strand
CCCTGCTCTGTCCTGCCCGCTCTCCTCTGCGTGCACACAAACGCTGAAGTTGACTCAGCTCTGCAAATAAAGTTGCCTATTTTCACAGCTACCCCTGCTTCAGTCCAGTTCAGTCTCCTGTGCAAGGCGAGGACTTCCATGCCCGGCACCTGCAAACTGGGGCTGCGGGCGGCCCGTGGGGCACAAAGGGGGAGCGTCACTCCCCAGGGCTGAGTCCCTGCCCAGGGCCAGCTGCTGGTGGGAGCGCTGTGCATGCATTGCAGTTCACCAGTGAACCTGAACCTGGATGAGCTCCCGAGCAAGAGGAGATCCAGACGTGGAGAGAGCCACCCTGCGCCGGCGCTGCGCTCTTTTCTTCATCGTGCTGAGCTGTTCCCCCACAGCCTGCTGCTTCCCAGGGCTCGTCTCTCCCCCACCCCTGCGGCTGTGCGAGGCTGCTGCCAGACATTTTGGAAGCTGGAGCAGACACGTCTACGGCAGAGAGACTTCAGAGGGGCTGGGAAGCTCGTAGCAGCTCCGCGCAGAGGAGCTGGCGTGCAGTCAATCATCAGATGCCCCCACCCCGCACGCTGCATGTTTAATGGCTCCTTGGGTCTCAGTGTTTAAATCTATCTAATGAGCATTTAACTGCTGCTCAATATTTAATGCCTCGGTGTGTGGTGCAATAATCCCGTGTGTCACGGTGAGAGCTTGCCCATCACCCTGGGCTTGGGGAGTGGCGTGGGGCGGGAGGGGGTGAGCACAGGGCGAGGGAAGCCAGGGATCGGCTCCATGACACCTTTTGCGTGGACAGCAGCTGATCTCTGCACCAGGAGCTCCTTCTGCCACTTTCTGATGTCTGACTGCTCTCAGCGGGGCAGGAGGCACTGGAGCTCATCTGCGTCGGCTGGGAACGGGGGTCTGGCATCCTGCCGCGGGGCTTGCCCCAGCAGAGTGGGAGCTGTGACACTCCGGGCAGCCTGTGACACTTGCTGCGCAGTGACACCCTGTCCTCGCCCTGCACTGAATGTCTGCCTGCAGCTGCCGAGCTGGTTTGTGACCCACTGGTGGCTCTCCTGGCCAGCCCCACCATGTGTGTCCCACCACTGAGGCTGCACCAGGACCTCAGGATGCTCAGACATGACTGCAGAGCCTGCCTCTGTCCCTGCTGTCCCCACCGCTGTCCCCACCACTGTCCCCCCAGGGTCTGCAGCCAGCACAGGCAGGAGCCAGGAGAGCAACGCCGGAATCTGTGCATCCTCGAGAACGCTGGGATCTGCGCATCCTCGAGAGTGCTGGGGGATGAACTGGGGGGCGGCAGGGACAGGCTGGAGGGGGCTGGCCTGCAGGGGCAGGGAGGGCAGGACACCCCCCGGCCCTTCCCGCAGCCTGCTCCCCCTGAACCACAGGTACAACAGGACAGGACAGGACAGGACAGGACAGAACAGAACAGAACAGAACAGAACAGAAGAGAATAGAATAGAATAGAATAGAATAGAATAGAATAGAATAGAATAGAATAGAATAGAATAGAATAGAATAGAATAGAATAGAATAGAATAGAATATTTCCTGCCAGTAAGTCAGGTCCATCAGGGGCCCAGCTGAAGTGTCTCCACGCAAACAGACGTAGCACAGGGAATGAACCAGAGGAGTCAGAGACGTGCGCACACCTGCAGGGCTACAACCTCACGGGCATCACGGAGACAGGGTGGGATGGGTCCTGTGACCAGAGTGGATGCATGGAGGGACACAGGCTCTTCAGGAAGGACAGGCAGGGGGCTGTGATTGATGCACTGGACCCTAGACCATCGTGGTGGTGGTTAGGTGCAGAGCCTGGGGGTGCCATGGCTCTGTCCGTGTCCTGCTGCCAGCAGGTGCCGTGCAGAGCTGTGGTGGTGGCAGAGCCGGTGGGAGGCAGGATTGCCCAGTGCTGCTGGACTGGGAAGCCAGGCGGGCTTGGCAGTGTGCCCTGTCTGCGTCTCCTTTGTGCTCAGCATCCGTGTGAGCGTGCCAGGATGTGCCTACACCAGCGAGGAGGGGAACACTGTGCCCAGATGCAGTCTGATGCACAGGCAGGAGAGCTGGGTGCGCACGCTGTCCCTGGAGTTTGGGCCAAGCAGATCTCGGGTGGTTACACCACGTTCGGCAATGCTGTGGCACGCTGCCCCTTTTCTGCTGTCTCTGTTTCTCGGAGAAGCTGAGCCGCTCCCCTGCACACATTCTCCCCATGGCTGTTACCCTGAGGTAGCCGTGGCCCGTGCCCACAGCCCAGCCGTGCTCTGGCTCCTGGGGCACCTCATGCCCCGGCTACGGCTGCAGCAGCTACAGGCTTACGATGTAAGGCAGTGCCTTTGTGCCAGCGGGGTCGGGGACAGCTGCTCGTCCTCTGGTGTGAGCCGTGCCTGCTCCCCAGGTGCCTGCTGTGTGCCCACTGCCCCTCGGCAGCACCCCCAGCACGCAGGGTCCCCTGGCCCCCAAGGAGGGATGCTGAGGGTCCTGCTCTGTGTGTGCAGCAGCACTGTGTGTCCCCTCCCATGGGTGAGATGCAGCCCCCACCCCACACTGGGCACGTCCCAAGCACCCACCAGTGCTGTGGGAGATCTGCGCTGCTGGGGTCTCAGAGGGTCCCTCTCTGCAGGCTCAGGAGGGCTCTGCCGTGCCCAGGAAAGGTTCCTGCCCTGCTTTGGGAGCCCCAGAGCTGCAGAACCACGGCCTGAGCACTGGCATGCTGAGCAAGCCCTGCTGCTGCTGTGTCACCCTGTCCCTGCGGAATCATCCCTGCAGCCAAACTGTGCTCAGCCTCCCAAAATTAATCACCCTGCCTGCCCCACTCACCTGTCCTTTCCAAAACTGCCATCACCATCCCTGTCTTCACTCCAGAACCATCCCTGTCCCCATCCTGACCCCTGTTCCCATCCCTGTCACCATCCTGATCCCTGTCCCCATCCTGATCATTGTCCCCATCCCTGTCCCCAGGTCGCTCCCCACACCCATCCCCACCCCAGTCCGTCTCCGTCTCCATCCCGCAGCTCCCCCCCACCCGCGGGCTGCTCCTGCAGATCCCCGCAACTGGCTTCCAGGGCTTCTGATGTAGAGCGACACCTGATTAATCCCAGAGCGAGCTGTAATCACATGGCAATAACTGCACGGCTCGTGCTTATCTGGATGTGTAATCACAGCAATGAATAATATTCAGGGCTTAGCACCTCACTAATTAGCTGCTGCCGGGAGGGGAAGGCTGCAGTGGGTTCTGCGCACAGGTCCCATCCCTCTCCTGGCCGGGCTCTGCTGCCAGTGGGGGGGCAACAACCCCAATCCTGCCAGGACACGAGTGGAGTCACCAACTGCCCCACTCCAGAGTCCCCACGCACGCTGCCGGACAGCACGCATGGTCCCTGAGCCCCCACCCCAGCCAGGATGCGTACCCCCCAGCCTGGATGTGGCTGGGAAATTGTCCCACGTCGTGCAGTGACCCTCGTTCTGCTGCAAGGTCCCCAGCTGTGCCCCGCTTGGCCATGTGCTGAAGGAGGACGTGGTGGCAGGGCACCGTTCCCAGAGCCCACAGTGGCCGTGGGATGCTGTGCGGCGTGGTCACACCAGGCGATGCTGCCCTGTGCTGTGTCTGCGTGCAGGGGGGCACCCGAGGGAGATGCTCCTGGTCCCTTGGCTGTCAGAGCTGCTGGCTCTCGTGCAGCCCCTCGTCTCCACGCTGCTCTCCCCCAGCCTGTGCCAGCAGGGCAGAGCGCTTTGGTGCAGCGCGGAGGTGACAAACCGTGGTTCTCCTGGCCACCCCTGGAGAAATACCCCCTGGTGCCGTCAGCGCCTGGCAGCAAAGCTGGTGCCCCCCAGCCCCACCGTGTCCAGTTTCATGCACCCAGAGGAGGAGGAGGACCTTCTGCCGTGGCGGAGCAAGGGCCTGGGAGCAGACACCTCTGCCACAATCCTGTGCCATCCGGAGTTCCCCTTCCTGCGAGCTGGGAGGGGCAGGCGCAGAGTGCTGCCTGTGCAAAGCCCCCGTGGGGTGCAAAGACCCACCCCTGCCTGCATCTGCCAACCCCACCATCCGAGGGGGCAGAGACCCCCAACAGCTCAGCCCGTGGCCCTCAGCACTCCCCAGACCTGCCGTAAAGTGTCGACCTGGCTGCGGGGACTTGCAGGCAGCCCTCCCGGTGTGCTGCGGCACGGATCCACTCTCCGCTGGCCAGCCAGCACCACCCGTACCCACCGCCACAGCCCTGGGGCTGATGTGACACAGACCATCCAGCCCTTGCCAAGCAGAGCAAAGCTCCACATGAACCAGCGAGACACGTGCCAGAGTGAACAGAGACACTGTCCGCATGAGCGGTGTCCAAAACTGACGGCATGGAGCACGTGGTGAGCACCGCCTGCATGCACACAGTCGGCAGCGAGCACCGTCGTGTGTGTGTGTGTGTGTGTGTGTGTGTGTGTGTGCTGCCTGCAGTGAGCGCTGTGCATGTGCACGGCCATGGTGAGCGCTGCCCATGTGTGTGCACAGCCCGTGGTGAGCACTGCCCACGCGTGTGCACAGCCCGTGGTGAGCACTGCCCACGCGTGTGCACAGCCCGTGGTGAGCACTGCCCATGTGTGTGCACAGCCCGTGGTGAGCGCTGCCCACGCGTGTGCACAGCCCGTGGTGAGCACTGCCCACGCGTGTGCACAGCCCGTGGTGAGCGCTGCCCACGCGTGTGCACAGCCCGTGGTGAGCACTGCCCATGTGTGTACACAGCCCGTGGTGAGCGCTGCCCATGCATGTGCACAGCCCGTGGTGAGCACTGCCCATGTGTGTGCACAGCCCCAGTGAGCTCTCCGGGGGCACACATGCATGCGGCCGCCCCGCGTGTCCCTGCTCTGCAGACAGTGTCCCCTACTCTCCAGCACCATGATGGCTGGGGGGTGTGGAAGGGGCTTCTCCCCCTCTCTGCGGGGATACCCCGGGGCAGGGGCATCTGTGGCTCTGGTGGGGACAGGAGACGAGGGCAGGGGGCTGTGCCATGGCCAGGCTGGGACGTGGTGTCCTTGCAGGCAGAGAGGCAGCCTGGGGAAATGTGCAGTGTCACCAAATTAAAGGCTTAATTAGCAGGCGTGTTTCCCTTAAGGATCTGTCTCCTCGTTATCATGGAGAATGGTGATTAAGCAGCGGGAAGGGGCGAGTGCTGCCAGCAGAGCCCCAGAGGCAGGCAGCCAGCCTAGTCCCTGTCACGGGGCAGGGACAGTGACCAACACACCAGGGCTGGCACCGTCCCCCCCGCCAGCCTCCCCGCTCCGTCCCCAGCTGGTCCTGCCCGGACACTCCGCTCTGCCCTGCTCTCTTGTCTCCCTGCGAGCTCCCCTTCCAGGGGCAGAGGGTTTCCATTCGGGAGCCTGTCCCCGTGGGATTTGCTGGCTTGGTGACATTGGTCTGGAGGATGCCCATGGCACGGCGTGTGGGGACAGGGCTCTGGCACGTGGAGAGCGGGTCACCCGCCCTGCCTGGGTGCTGCTGGGCGAAGCTGCCGCGAGAGGAGCCCGGGACACTCAGACAGGGCTGAGCACGCACGATGGCATCTCAGAGAACACCCAGGACAGATGCTGGCCCCTGTGGGACCTGCTTAAGTGAACATCCAGAAATTTCTCCCTGCAGAAATTAATTCTCTGAGGAGGACAGACTGCTGCAGCATGTGTGGCCAGGAGCTGCGAGATCCCTTCCCCTTGCCTCACTCCGACAGGTCCATGTCTTCAGCTGTTTTCCCAGCGGGAATTGCGGGAGTTTGGCTCGTTGTGAATCCCGGAGCACACAAACCGTCTGCTGTGGGGCTGGTGATGCTGCCCCGGAGGAGACGACGTCGTTTCTCGGTGTGAGGACCAGCACTCGGGTTTCCTTGTGAGCTGTTAGAGAGGAGACTTTGAAAATACATTTACGTGAAAGAATGGGCTCAGAAGGGTGTATGCGCATCCTGACGGGTGGGAGCTGGCTGGAGGGAGGCAGAGAACTCTGTCTCACAGCACAGGGAGCTGCAAGGAAATCTTTTTGTGCCACCCGCCTGCCGGATCCCCAGCACAGCATCGTTGATGGCAGCATCTCAGCAAAAGCATTCTGAGCTCCTGCAGTAACATTGGTCTGGTGTTGGGCGCTGTCTGAGGCACCTGCCAAGGGTTCACATGCACCAGGCGGGCGCTGAGAGCAGCCGCCGCTGCGCGGTCGGGGCCAGGGACGAGGTGTTTGCCGCGTTTGCAGCCGGACAGGCTGGAGCAGGGGCTGCAGCAGAGGATGTCAGCACAGAACCGAGATTTTCCCTAACGAGGGTTAGCCAGAGACTCTCTAGCAGCAGGACCACAGGGTGTGTGTCCAAACCTCAGCGCGGAGGTTTCCGAGCAGGATAACGCTGCTGGAAGCTGCACGTGGGCTGCAGGCGGGGATGTTCAGAGCCACCTCCCGGCACAGCACGAGGTCAAGAGAGGTTCTCCTCCCCCTCTACTCTGCCCTGGTGAGACCGCATCTGGAATATTGTGTCCAGTTCTGGGCCCCTCAGTTCAAGAGGGACAGGGAACTGCTGGAGAGAGTCCAGCGCAGAGCCACGAGGATGATGAAGGGAATGGAGCATCTCCCTTATGAGGAAAGGCTGAGAGAGCTGGGTCTCTTTAGTCTGGAAAAGAGGAGACTGAGGGGTGACCTAATCAATGTTTATAAATACGTGAAGGGTGAGTGTCAGGAGGATGGAGCCAGGCTCTTCTCTGTGACATCCAGTGATAGGACAAGGGGCAATGGGTTCAAGCTGGAACATAGGAGGTTCCATTTGAATAGGAGAAAAAACTTCTTTCCAGTGAGGGTGACAGAGCACTGGAACAGGTGCCCAGAGAGGGTGTGGAGTCTCCTTCTCTGGAGACATTCAAAGCCCGCCTGGATGTGTTCCTGTGGGATCTGATCCAGGTGTTCCTGCTCCGGCAGGGGGATTGGACTGGATGAGCGTTCGAGGTCCCTTCCAATCCCTAACATTCTGTGATTCTGTGATTCTGTGAGCGGCAGGGGCAGGACACGCAGTGAGACGCGAGATGCCGCAGGTGCAGCTGCGACCCAGCGGTGCCGAGTGACGTGGGTTTGGCTGCAGCCAGCAGCCTGGGGCTGCCACCTCACCCCCCGCCGTACACTGTGCAGCGCTGTTCCCGGGCGATCAGCGGATGCGCAGTGGGACACTCGCACCCATCAAAGCCCCGCTGCGGGAAGCGGAGGGCTGAGCACGGGGTGCCCTGAGCGCACGCTCAGAGGCTGCTGCCGGCAGAGCCCAGGGCGGATCTGTGTCAGCCAGGAAGATCTGACATTTCCAAGTCCCACGGCAGCTGCTCCTACACCACGAGCTCGGGGAAAAGAGGCAGCCGCACCTTCTGCTGCCATCAGGAGCTGGAAAACACAAGCCCTCATCCTGCATTTGTCCACCTCCTAAAGCACCACCAGCAAACATCCCGGAATGGCCACGAAGGGGATAGCATGGGATCCAGCACAGGGGACGTTCAGGGAGTCCTGGAAACGGCCGGTTCATCCTCCGAGCAGCTGGGCAGGACGCGGTGCAGGGGCAGGGTGGGGTTCATGGGGAGCACGCAGCCCAGAGGCGCTGGGTCCCAGTAGATTCAAATGCAGCTGCTGCACGAGCACCAGCAGCGCCGACGGGCCAGTGCAGCTGCTGGGCACTCGCCCTGGGACGGGCAATGTGATGGATGAATGCCGAACGCCTTCTGTCTGTGTCTGGGGTTCTGGACCCATGGTTGCAGAGCTGCCCCGGCGAGGAGCGGCGATGCTGGGCTCAGCGAGGCGAGGAGAGGAGCCTGGCGAGCTCTCAGCAAGCTGTCCCCACACCAACACAGCTCACCCCGGCTGGGGACTGTCACTGTGCCTGAGGAGCAAGGTCAGTCCTGGCCTCAGCCAGAGCTTTGGGCTCCTCGTGCTGGACCGGAGCGTGGTGCACCCTGCAGACACGGACCAGACCCTGACCTCGGCTTGTTGTCTGCAAGACTTGGAGCCCCCAAGGCTTTGCTCGGGGCAGCCGGTGCTGCTGCGGAGGCACGCTGCGGTGGTTCGGTACCATCACAGGTGGTGGGTGATGCGTCATCTCCAGCCGGAGCTCTCAGCAGCGTGGCTCTAACGAAGCTCCGAGCGCTGAGTGCAGCAGGAATTACCCTCACCAGGGGCTGCGGAGAGCTGCGGTGACCCTGCAGCTGGTGGTCCCCAGGGTGTGGGCTGGTCTGCACGCTCTGCCGGAGTCACAAGCCCTGTCCTGTGCTCAGCTGCAGACAATTGCTGTTCTCCTCGGAGCAGTCCCTGAGCGCCTGGAGTGTTGGGGAGAAGTGGGGCCACTGCATGGGGACAGGCGTTTGCTGGCACATGGAATCGCAGAAGGGACTGGGTGGGAAGGGACCCTAAAGCCCACCCAGTGCCACCCCCTGCCATGGGCAGGGACACCTCCCACTAGCCCAGGTTGCCCAAAGCCTCATCCAGCCTGGCCTTGAACCCCTCCAGGGACGTCGCATCCACAGCTGTGTTCACTCGAGCCGATGCCCGAGCAACAGCCTCGTCCAGAGCTGCCCAAGGAGCTCCCAGCCCATGTCCTGGCCTTCTGGAGACGGGACATGGACGAAGGCTGAAGGCGCTGCCATGGCCAGGGTCGGTCCCCTCAGTGCTGCCAGGAGTGCCACACACACTGCCGGCCCCGTGGCAACTGCCAGCCCGGCTCTGAGCCCAGCTGCTCCAGCCCGGTCCCTCTGCTCTCGCGTGTGGATCTGTCACCGTCCTCCCTCCGCAGGGCAGCAGCAGAGGGGCTTCAGCCGGCTCCCACCCCCCACCACCCCTTGGGCCACCAGAGATGGGCAGAGCGGGTGTGAAGCCGGGAGCTCAGAGGGGAGGGGGCTGACCTGTCCCCCTGTGCCGGGCTCTGCTATTGCCCCGCCGGCGCCTGCAGGGTCTCAGCAAAGCGCACTTGCGGGGGTCTGGACGTGGGGACACAGCCCCCTGCCCCAGAGGCAGCTCTGCCTGCCCTCCACGCCTGCCTGTCCCCTGCCTCCCCGGGTCCCTGCTCGGTCTCTGCCCCCCCGCTGCCAGCCTGGGGGGACAGATGGGCTCTGCCTCCGCCTGGCTCCTGCCGGGAGCTGTGGCTTCCTGTGGCTTCCCACTCGCCAGCGTTTGTGCTGCGCTTGTTCCCTGACCTTTGCAGAAGGCGACGCGGGCGGCGAGCTCCCTTCTGCACGCCGAGTCCCTGCTCCAAGGCACAGCGCCTGTCTGCAGCCCCTGCCCGCGCTACCCCGGGGGGGACCCCCAGACCTGTCCTGGGGCTGGCGTGTGTGTCCCCAGCAGGGTGCACTGCCATCGACCATTGCAGAGCCCAGAGACCCCCCGTGTCCTGGGGCATCCCCAGCAGCATGAGCAGCAGGGCGAGGGAGGGGATTGTCCCCCTCTGCTCCGCTCTGAGACCCCCCCTGGGGTGCTGCCCCCAGCTCTGGGTCCTCAGCACAGCACAGACACGGAGCTGCTGGAGCGGGGCCAGAGGAGCCCCGGAGATGGTCCGAGGATGGAGCAGCTCCCGTGCGAGGACAGGCTGAGAGAGTTGGGGGTGTGCAGCCTGGAGAAGAGAAGCTCCGGGGAGACCTTCCAGCACCTTCCAGTGCTGACAGGGGGCTACAGGAGAGCTGGGGGGGCTCTGGGTCAGGGGGTGCAGGGACAGGGCGAGGGGAAGGGGTTTGGGCTGGAAGAGGGGAGATGGAGATGAGATCTGGGGAAGAAACGTTTTCCTGTGCGGGGGGTGAGGCAGTGGCCCAGGGTGCCCAGAGCAGCTGTGGGTGCCCCATCCCTGGAGGGGTTCAAGGCCAGGCTGGATGAGGCTTTGGGCAACCTGGGCTAGTGGGAGGTGTCCCTGCCCATGGCAGGGGGTGGCACTGGGGGGGCTTTAGGGTCCCTTCAACTCAAACCATCCTGGGATTCTGTGATTCACCGCACCAGACCCTGTCTCCCTGTGCTGGCTCAGCCCCCGGGATGGACCCCGCCAGATCGCCCGGCCTCGTGCACGCACACGCAGTGTCACTCTGTGTCCCCGTGGTGGCTCAGTCTCAGCCAGGACCGGCCACTGCTCAGGGCTGTGTCCATGAGCTGCTCATCTCCGCACGGATACAGACACGGGTCCACTCCAGACTGCGCTGGGACATCCCTGCTGGGCAGACGGAGGGATGGCTTCCCCCCCGTGGGCTCCCTTCCCTCGGCTGCGGGGCAGGGGCACGTACGGACATCGGCGTGGAGCTCCCCGTCGCACGGCACCTGCTGGCTGCTGCAGAGATCCCGAAGCTGTGCACGCTTTCGGCTGTTCTCCTGCCCCACGGCAGCTCAGGGAGAACCGGGGAAGGGTCTCCCTGGCCAGAGGGAAGAGGTTCTGCTGCATCCCACCCCACCAAGCTCCATCCCTGACAGCTGAGTTGCTTCCTGGCCCCAGAGAGCTGCTTGTTTGACCCCCACCAGGACCTGTTCCCGTGTTGTTCTGCCCCAGGGGGTTCTCGAGGCTGTGGCCCTGGTGCCATCCCCCCACCCTGGGCTGGGGTCTGCTCCCGTTCCTGCGACCCCAGAACCCGTTTCCCCCCTGTGCGGCTGGGATCTGCTCCTGGCGCTGTGGGGCTGGGGAAGGTGTCAGCGGCACGGGAACAGCACGTTCTCGGCTCTCCGGGCTCGCGAAGGAAATCCGGGAAGTTTTCCTCCAGGAGCTAAAAAACACCCATTGCAACGAAACATCTCGTGACCCAAACCAGGCCAAAGGTTTGAGCCCTGAGGTGGCAGCGCCGGCGTGGGAAGCGGCAGGAAGACATCCCGGGGCGGGCGGAGGAGGGATGCGCGGGAGCTGTGACCAGCGCAGGTCCCGGGGGGGTGCAGGGAAGCCGTCCACGGATGGGGAGAAGAACCTCACGGGTCCTGCAGCGGCTGGAAGGGTCCGTCCCTCCCACGGCTCCCCAGTTTGGCTCCTCAGAGTGACTGTGACCCAACGGTGGGACAATTGTCAGGTGGGGACAGAGCTGCTGCCTGGGTGAGGCAGGAGCCTGCTCCTGGAGGGGGACATAGGGGGGTCCCTGCCTTGGCTGCTCTGCCCTGTCTGAGCTCGTCCCCCCCACACCTGGCCAGGGTAGTGTGTGCACCAGTGAGCCCCCCCGGCCAGGGTGATGTCCGTCCATCTGTCAGTCCATCCATCTGTCTTATCAACCACCCATCCATCAACCATCCATCCATCCATCCGTCCGTCAATCCATTCATCCATCTGTCTTATCAACCATCCATCAACCATCCATCCATCCATCCGTCCATCAATCCATCCATCCATCTGTCTTATCAACCAACCATCCATCAACCATCCATCCATCCATCCGTCCGTCCATCAATCCATCCATCCATCT
>WKFP01013476.1:12468-50564 GCA_011057875.1 Pterocles orientalis | reverse complement strand
GGGGACCCCGGGGGGCGGCAGAGCCGCGGCTTTGGGGTGAAATCCCCGGAAATCGGCTTAAAAGTGTCCCTCGGGGGTTGGGTGTCCCGGGGGCACCCGGGCCGCTCGGAGGATCCCGGGGGCTGGCCAGGGGGGTCCCGGGGCCGCGCTGACCCCTCGCTCGCTGCAGGACCCGCGGGATGGCCGTGACCTAGGCTGGGCCGCGGCCGCTGCTGCAGCGCCGCCGGGATGGAGCCGCGCCAGCACCGGGAAGGGGCCGAGGATGAAGGAGGCGACGGCCCCGGCTGGAGCCGGGAGCGCCCCGGGGATGGCGAGGGCGGCGGCTACCCCGCCGAGGGGGACAGCGCTGCCTGGAACGGGAGCTGCGGCCTGGAGGAGGAGGAGGACGATGACGACCTGCCCTTCCCCTGCCTCTGCCGGGGGGAGCCGGCGGCGCCCCCGAGCCCCAGAGCCGAGCGGCGGGACCGATCCTGCAGCCTGAGCTGTCACAACCGGGCCACCGCCGCCCCGGAGCTGCCGCTGCCCTGTGAGCAGGAGGAGGAGGGCGAGGAGGACGGCGGCGGTGGCGAGGACGGTGCAGCGAAGGGGGCCCGGAGGCTGCGGAAGCGCCAGCGGCATCGCTCAGCCCCCAAGGAGAAGGAGGAAGGCGGCCGGCGCGAGGGCGGCGCGGGCAGGCGGCACCGGCTGGCACGGAAGAGGAGCCGTGGGGATGGGGTCGAGTCACCGGGGCTGGCGGAGGAGCCAGACGGCTGCCGGGGGCTGCTGGCAGCAGCGCTGGCCCAGGCGTGGCGGCTGGGCGCGGTGGCCGGTCGGTGGCTGCTCTGCTCCTGCTGCCACCTCAGCGCCGGCAGCCTGGGCTCGGCGCAGGCCGGCATGCGGAGCTGGGGCCGGCGAGTGGGCCAGCGGGCCCGGAGTGGATCCCTGAGGGCAGCCTGGTGGCTGCGGGCCGGGGCAGGGCTCTTCTTCCGGCTGCTCTGGATGCTCTGCGCGCTGCTCCTCCTCCTCCTCGTGCTGCTGCTGGGCTGCCTGCGGCTCTGCTGGCGTGCGGGCGCTACCGCGCTGGCTGCCGGTGCCGAGCGGCTGGGCGGGAGCCGGCGGGCGGCCGAGCTCCGGGCGTTCCTGGACGTGGCCGCGCTGCGCAGGACGTGGGGGCTCCTTGGGGAGAGCCGGACGTGCCGCCGCCTCTGGGACTGGCTGCAGGGGCAGCGAGCTCCCCCCTGGGGGGGTCAGGCGGGTGGGACAGGGGACACGCGGCCTGGCCCCGATGCCAGTGCTCCTGCTGGTGGCTCCTGGGAGGAGGTGAGGCGCTTGCTGGCCATGGCGGAGGTGCCCGAGGAGGAGCTGAACCCCTTCCAGGTGCTGGGCGTGGAGGTGACGGCGTCGGACGCCGAGCTGCGGAAAGCCTATCGCCGGCTGGCCGTGCTGGTACGTGGGTGGCAGCGGGGGGGGGCTCGGGCCGGTGGGTGTCATCCTGATGTGGTGCTGAGGTTTCCTGTCCCACTCCAGGTCCACCCGGACAAGAACGAACACCCGAGGGCGGAGGCGGCGTTCAAGGTGCTGCGGGCGGCCTGGGACATCGTCAGCAGCCCGGAGAGGAGGAAGGAGTACGAGATGTGAGTGGGGGGCACTGGGGGGATGCAGAGGGTTTGGGGGGGACGGGGCTGCCCTTGGCCCGTGCTGCCCTCTCCCACTGCAGGGTCTCACCCTGGTTTTGCCCCCGCCACAGCAAGCGGATGGCGGAGAGCGAGCTGACGAGGTCCATGAGCGCGTTCCTGAGCCGGCTGCAGGACGACCTGCGGGAGGCCATGAACACCATGATGTGCAGCAAGTGCCAGGGGAAGCACAAGTAGGTGCCGGGGGGGGGGTGGCCCCAAAGCAATTTGGGGGTGAGGAACCAGCAGGGAGCGGAGCCAGGAACGCCTGCCCCCGCCGCAGGAGGTTCGAGATGGACCGAGACCCCCTCAGCGCCCGGTACTGCGCCGAGTGTGGGGAGCTGCACCCCGCCGAGGAGGGCGACTTCTGGGCCGAGTCCAGCCTGCTGGGGCTGAAGATCACCTACTTTGCTATGATGGAGGGGAAAATCTACGACATCACGGGTGGGTGCTGCCTCCCGGTGCAGGGAGGTGCCGCCGGCTGTCATCCCCTCACCGGGGCTGCGTGACCGGCCACCGCGTGTCTCTCGGCAGAGTGGGCCGGCTGCCAGCGCGTGGGGATCTCCCCGGACACCCACCGCGTCCCCTACCACATCTCCTTTGGCACCAGGAGCTCCGGGCCGGCCGGCCGGCAGAGGTGGGGCGTGGCAGGGGCACGGTGATGGCCTGACCCCCATCGGGGGGAGGCTGGGGGGCTCTGAGCTCAGAGAGGACCCCCCCAAACACCCGCTTCTCCCCCACAGGAGCGCCTCCAAGGGCAGCCCCACCTCCGCTGCCGACCTGCAGGACTTTTTCACCCGCGTCTTTCAGGGGAGCTCAGGACCGATGCCTGGGGGGCCCTTCCCGCCGCCCCCGGCCCCCCCAGGGGCTGCAACCCCCCCCGGGGGTCCCCCGAGGGCTGAGGGTGCCGTCCCCAAGGGCGACACGAAGCACAAGAGGCGGAAGAAGGTGCGTCGGCCGTTCCAGCGCTGAGCAGCACCGGGC
This sequence comes from Pterocles orientalis, assembly GCA_011057875.1. NCBI lineage: Eukaryota > Metazoa > Chordata > Aves > Pterocliformes > Pteroclidae > Pterocles > Pterocles orientalis. The sequence continues at coordinate 47,928 of WKFP01013476.1, read as the reverse complement.
AGACGGGGCTCTGCTGGGCATGAAAAGGGCTCTTTCAAATAAAAAAACAATCTATTTTTCTTTTTTTTAACAAAAAAGAGAAAGTAATCTCTATATTTAGGAGTAACCAGGGAGTCTGTGGGCAGAGGCGGGTGGGAGGAGCTGGGTGGTGGAGCCAGCCTGTTCCAAAGAGCAGTGGGGCCAGGACGGACCAAGGGACAGAGGGACCGGCTGCCAACTCTCCTCAGGGTTGTTGCAAACTTGCAGGTGACGCGGGGCCGTACAGGTGACGCAGGGACACAGCTGCTGGAGCTGCTCTGTAGGGAGGGAGCTGCGGCCAGCCCTGGTGTCGCAGGTCCCTTCCTCTCTGAGGAACTGCTGCTGTGCAGCCTCTGCCAGTGCTGTTTGCATATTTTTGTTTTTTTTTAAGCAGTTTGTTCCTTTTCTGCTGGTTCGGATTTATTCATGACTGCACACGTCCGTGTATGTTAGCTGCGCCCCTCGTCCTCACGGCGCTGCGTGGCCAGGACACCAGCGTCCCTGCCCGCACGGGTTTTGCTTTTCCTGCCTCAGCTTTGCTCGAGGGACCCTCGTCCCTTCCCTTGGTGCTGGGGACAAACAGCAGGTTATCATTATTTTTTTTTAAAGCCAAATCAGGAGGCAGGAACTGGTTACCAGCCACTGCTGAAACCTTTTTGAGTTGTATTGTGAGTGCTTCTTGCCGAGACACGTGCACATCCCTGGGCAGGGACATGGCGGCCACGCCAGCCCCCAGCGGGGAAAACTCCCCAGAACGTCCGTTCAAGGCCACGATTGCTTTTCATGAACCTTTTTGTACCCGCAGACTGGAGCGGCTGGGTTTTAAATGGTAGTGTTAATTTAACAAAAGTGATAAGAAAAAGTTGAAGTACGTTTTGAAGGAGTCTGGCTGGTCTGTGAGGAGAGGGGTGGGCTGGTCCCGCCACACGGACTCCGCTCTGGTCACTCAAAGTTCTTTATTATGGGGAAACACAGAAAAAGTGAGGACAAGGGAGGTGTAGGTGTGCAACTCTTCCCACTAGTCAGCAGTTCTCCCTTTGTACGTGCTTTCTGCATGGTGACATGGAGGTTAGCTCAAAGGAAAGGCGCGTGTGACACGACTGCTTGCTCGTACCGCTCAGCTGCGCTTCTCTCTTCACTATCTTCAAAGAGATGAAGCCCCAGCAAGGAGCTCCTCTGAGGAGGAACCTGGCTAAACCCCCGGCTAAACCCCAGCGCAGCCCCTGCCCCACGCCCAGCCCTCCTTACAGCTCACCCCTGCTCTCCAGCCAGCGCCTTGCGCCGCTCCGGCGTCCCCGGCTCCGCTGGAAGCGCCACACGCGCTGGGCCTCAGTACTTGTTGATGCCAAAGACCCGCACGCCGTGGAACTGGGGCAGCTTGGGCAGAAGGACGCTGAGCAGCGAGGCCGTGTTGATGATGAAGTGCATGGGGTCGTATTTGGTATAGAAGCTGGTGAGGAGGTACCTGGGAGAGAGAGACCCCGGGTGAGCTCTGCGCTGCTCTCGTCCTCCCCTTCGCCTGTGTCGGGGGGATTTCAGGCGCCCTGCTGGTTTCCCGAGCACCTTGCCACTGGGGAACCCTCTCCAGCCCCAGGCCCTGTCCATGCCAGGCCGGCTGTGCCGTCAGAAGCCTGGTGGTCACGCTGGCCACCCTCCTGAGCCCCCCATGCGCCATCCTGCCTCGTTCGGCAGCACTCACAGCACTACTGGGGAGATGCTGAGGAACTTGCGCGATGAGGTGCACTGCGTCCCGTAGTCAATCTGCTCCCAGTGCGTGAGGAGGCGGTCCTTGCCCTGGTCCGGGGTCTCAAACGGGGTCCCCTTCACTGTGTGCAGCAGCACGTACATGACCTGCGGGTTTCAAGGTAGGAGGAGATGTAAAGCAAGCCCGGGACAGTCTGCCGCTGTGACAGAAACGTGTGCTGGGCCGTTCCCCGAGCTAATGACCTTCCATCAGCTACAGCCTGCCCGCAGGGCCAGCCCCCGAGCCCTTCCCTTGGGGCCCTGCAGGAACCAGGGGCTTCCTCGCAGCCTGGGGACGTGGAGCCGCACCAGCGAACGCCGGCCTGCCCCGGGAGAACAGCGGGCCACGCTTTGACTAACCAGGTTGTGTATGACGTTAGTGAGCGTCCAGACCACGGGAACGCTGAAGAACGGGATGCTGAGGAGCACAACGTGGAGGACTCCCACGGAGATCCCGTACGCCAGCCAGATCCCCCGGCTGTTCATCACCCGCGTGTTGGGGTTCACCTCGCTGTGCGCCACGCCAACATTCATCCTGCAGCGGACACAGGGAGGCACCCAGAGGTCTCCTCAGGGAGGTTTTCCCAAACCTCTGCAGTCCCCGACCCGCCCAGGGCCCTCGGCCGAGCCCGGTGCCAGGGTTCCTGCAGCACCTCCCGAGCCCTTCCCCTCACCACGCCTAACGCCAGCTCCCTCGTTAACGACTCCGCACCTCGGCCTTAACGAGAGGAACACGAGCGGAAGGAAAATAGAGAGAGGCTCTCTCCCAGTCCCCGGAAGCGCTGGGACCAACGGAGGAACCGCCCGTACCGGGGCTCCCCGCTCCCCCGCCCCATGAGCCCGGCTCCTCGGCCCTGAGGCACGCGTGGGGCCGGGAAGCGACCCCAGACCCCTTCCCCAGGCCCAGGTGGGGCCGGTTTCCCCGCAGCGCGGCCCGTCGCAGCCCCCAACCCACCCGGCGGCTCCGCGGCTGTCGCCAGGACCCCGCCCAGCCCCGTGCGCGTCTCCAGGAAGTCCCCACGCCCGCCCCTCTTTCTCCATTGGCCAGTCAGCAGCGTTTCCGCACTTCTATTGGTCTCCCTGCCCGTCGGTCAGCATCTCCCCGCCCCTCGAGCCCTGGCAGGCCAATACTGAGCGCAAGGCGCGGGAGGAAGGACTGGCCAGTAGTGAGAGGTGGTGTTGGGAAGTGGTTTGAATTCGCCGGTCTAGGAAGCGAGGCGCTGATTGGCTGAAGGGCTGCCGGCGGGGGCGGGACAGCAGCGGGCTGCGGGGCGACAAGATGGCGGCGGAGACCGTGGAGCTCCATAAGCTGAAGGTACCGGTCGAGGCGCCGCCGCTGCGGGTTCCTGTAGCGGGGGCCGTGGCCTGTTCTGGCCCGGGCAGCTGAGGGCCCTGGGCTCCCGCCGCCGCCGGGCCCCGGCCCAGGGAAGCAGCACCTGCCGCTGCCCGGAACCGCGGCCTGCGGGGGCGTTCGGCGCGTCCCTGCGGCTGGAGCCCCCGAGGCCGCGCTGCCCCCGCTGCCCCGCGGCCCTGCCTCCTCCCTGGCCCCGCGGGGCGGGTTACGCCGCGCACGCACGTGGGAGAGCTCCGGCCGCCCGCCCCCGGCCGGGGGGCTGCCCCGGGGGGGTCCTGCAGCGGTCACCGCTTACACCGGGTCTTCGTCACCTCGCCGGGCGCCGCGTTCAGGGCGCTGCCCGCCCGGGGATCCGCCTGCTGCCCGCGGCAGCGATCCTCCACCGGGGCTGAGGCAGTGACTGGGTTATCTGGGGTAAAACCGGGGGTCCCAGCGCGTGGTGGATGTTTAACGTGAGGAGGCCGCCGCTGTGGTCCTGAAAGCTGTCTTGGCCCATTTGTGTGATTTTGGGGTTTTTTTGTTTGGTTTTGGTTTGTTTTTTTAATTAATTTGTTTCTTGGATGAACTGCACTAATCGGAAGCTTCTGCTGTGCAGCTGGCCGAACTGAAGCAGGAATGTCTGGCCCGTGGCCTGGAAGCAAAAGGCAACAAGCAGGATCTGATCAACAGGCTCCAGGCATACCTGGAGGAGCACGGTGGGTGCCGGGGGTTGGCGGAGCAGGGAGGGCGTTGGTGGGCTTCTTCCCAAAGGCCTCCTGAGCAGCGACTGTCGCTGGGGTTGTTCTAGGGCTGTTGATGGCGAGGGACCTTCTGCGCTTCGACCCTTATTTGCCCCTGAGTGAAAGAGGAGAGCCCTGGTCTGTGCGCTTTGCTGTAGCTGCCTTTGCTTTCAGCTTTCCCAAGTAAAATTCTCACAGCAGACTTTGTCTGAGAATCCAAAGATGTTACTGAAGTAACTTGCTCCTGCAATTGCTCTCTTGTTTTTTCTCTAGCTGAAGAAGAAGCAAACGAAGAAGATGTCCTAGGAGAAGAAATAGAGGTGAGTTCTCCTGGGCAGCCTGTGCAGGGGCTTCTGGTTCACCTGGTTGTGTTGTGGCTCTGTGTGTGAGGAATGAGGCAAGACATGGGGCTGTGTCTGTTTTAAAGCACCGTTGTCCTTCCTCATTGGGTCAGAACCCGTTATTTTTTCTTGCGAAGGCTGGGTGTTGCTGTGTTGGCCTGCAGGATGCACGTGGGGGTTTCTGGCAGCGTGTGTAGTCTCGGTGTGCAGCTGCCAGCTTGGAGCGGGATCATTCTGTCAGGGTTCAGCTGGATTTCTGGTGCCTCGCCCTGTGGCTTCTGTCATGAACTGAACAGCTGGAGCGTGGTGGGCTTTTAGGAAAGGATACAGAAGGAAAAATTGCCCAGTGGGTGCCCTGGCAGTGCCAGGCATGGCCTGTGGGAGCGAGCTGTAAAGCAGAAGACTGTTCTGAGGGAGGTGAGGAAACCCAACCTGGGAGAGAGCTTTGTGCTGAAATCTCTGACAGAGACCAAGATCCTTCCAGCTGCTGGGCGAGCGTGTGTCCCGCCAGGATGGGCGGAGGGCGTGGAGGTGTTTGAGAAGGGAGATGGCTCTCCCTGGGTTGGTGCTGGGCATTGAGCACAAGCGCTGGGTAGTTCTGATGCTCTTCAGCTCCGCGTGCGGGCTGGAGAATCTCGCTCGAGCTATTTCCTAACCTTGTGAAGCTCAGACTTTCTGGGAAGGGATTGGACTTTGGCAAAACAACACAAGAGTCTGTGTCTGTAAAAGCCAGTGTCCAAACCCTGCCAGGCTGCGGCTGCAAGCACATCGCGTTGCTTCTTGCTGCAAACCTCGCCTGAGCGGGCTGAGTTAAGCGCGTAACACAGTGATCTTTGGATACGTGCAGGCTGAATTGTGGGCACTGCCTCTTAGACCAGTGAGAACCCAAAGACTTGCTGATGTCCCTGCTCTGGGGTGTTTCTCTCATGCTCAGCTGGGCGGGATGCTTGTTGTCTGACCTCTCAACACCTTGACTTGCAGGAAGAAGAGCAGAAGCCAGTAGAGCCACCTGCTAAAGCAGAAGAGCCTCCTGTAAAATCGCCTGACGTGTAACTATCCTTTCTGATAGACCACAGCAAACCCCGGGGGTGCCAGGGCCAGTGGCTGTCGGCTTCCTGCAGCCCCGTTTCAGCGTCTGGGCTGGCAGGAGGCTGCAGCTCGCCCACATTGGAGCAGGACCGTGGCCATCGCCTCGTCCCTGTGCAGAAGCCCAAAGCCATTCCCAGGCGGGCGGGCAGGAGGGGGCGTCCTTTTCCCACGCCGGGAGCTCCGGCAAGCCCCAAGTCCCAGCTCCCAGGCAGAATTGCTTCCTGTGAAAGTGCCATTAAACCATTACTACCTTTCAGGGCATAAAATGAGAAACCTGTCCAGGAATTGGGAACAAAAGCCGTGCGTTTTTCTAAATGGGAGGCCCTAATGAGGCTGGCTGTGCCCCACTGTTTTATGGGAATTGTTGGGAGGAGGAGGAGGCGATTTCATTTAGCCTGGGAACTTCCGAACTTTGTCTCTTCCTCTTTTGTTTTCCCTCCTCGAGCCTGAGCTCTGTTTTCGGAGCATAAACTTTGAAGCACGCCCACTCCATTATATTTTTCGTTCCGTCTTTTTACGGGTCCCGCTGTTGTCAGCTGCGCATTGTGCGGGAAGTGTGTGTTTGAAATGGAGCCCGGGTGTGGGGAGCTGGTGCTGACCTGGGGAAAGCTGCCTGGGGCTGTCCCATGAACTAGAACAGAACAACCCTTTGTCTTTGAGGGCCATAAAGGAATAAAGCCCTTTGGGGCTTGCAGATGAGGCTTTGGGCTTCTAACAAGAGCTGCTGAATGTGACTGTTAAGAGCCTTGAGATGGGCAGGGGGTTGTTCTTGGGTGCGTAGGTCTGTTGTAATATCCACCTGGCATTTTGAGACGCATCTGTAACCCCCCACTAAAAGTGCAGAATGTTTCTCTTGCCTTAGTCGGAGTTTAAGACTCCTCCGAGCCTGTGCAGAGGATGCGTGAGGGTGTGGCTGGTTCCCCTGTCTTTTCTGGCTCGCTTCCCATCCTTGCCAGAGGGATTCGGGAGTGCTCAAGGCACTACTGAGGCTTGCAGGAAAATCCACAGCTGGGTCATGTGTTTCCTGCCCCTGATACACCCCAGACTTCGGTTACAAGTTTCCCAGGCTTTGTGCTTCGCTTTAGCATCGATGCCTGGCTCTAAACTTGCCCCCGTGAGGGGGATGCTGGCTTGTGGCCGCTCTTGGTTTGACACCAGCCCCTTGGTTAAGACGATGATGGTGCTGCCCGAGGAGGGTGGCTGGGAGGAGAACCCCAACACCCCTCCCGCTGGGGCACGGCAGTGAAACGAGTGGGAGCTGTTCTGACTGATTTCCCTCTTTCCCAACACCTCTAGGATTACGGAAAAGAAGGTGGTGAAAATAACGTCGGAAATATCGCAGATGGAGGTAAGGTTCCTTCTGCCACTTCGTCCTCCAGGCTGCCGGTTCCCCCGTTTGCTTCATTCCAAGTCTTTTCTGCGTTGCTGAGGCAGCGTCAGTGTTTCCGTTCTCAACCTGCTTTGTTTTTCCTTGATTTTACGTTAACGGCCGGTCACTGGCTGCAGAGTGACCTGACAGAGATGGAAGTGGCCCTGCAGTGCTGTCTGCTCGGGGTTTAGGGCTGATGGTCTTGAACCGCCTCCACCATGGCTCTGGTGTGTAAATTGTGTTTCCTGGTGAACGTGAGAAGTTGTGCTCGGAGTTCCCCAGGCTGTGGCACGTCCCTGTCCCTTGGGACTTGCTGCCAGCCCGCTTGCTTCAAGCACGTAAAACTCTGCAAAGCTTTGTTGGGGGTTCGCTTCAGGGATTCAGTAGCTGGGATGGGGCTGATACCAGCTCCCAGAGCATCTCGTCTTTATCGGCTCTGACTTTGTCACTTATGTTTGCTGGGTTTATTTAAAACAAACACACTTAGAAGCTGCTGATTTCTCTGGGAAAGTTTTTGCGAAACTTTGAGTTTCAGGAATCTGATTGTGGTGCTCTAATCCCTCCCCCCCCTCTTTTTTTTTTGCTTGTGTTTCATAAGAAAGAAATCGCTGTGAAAACATGATTCTTGTCTCCCTGCTGTTCACCGCCACTAGAGTTTTAATCTTCTGTTTGGGACACGATCATTTCCCCAGCAACCGGGGTGATGGTGCAAGCAGAGGATTATGACCTCAGGGAGGGAGAAACACGGGACCTGATGGGAGCTGGAGGTGTTGCTGGAGGTGATGTCCCCGGTGACGTGGGGCTGCCTTGGCCAGAGCTGGTTAAAGAGCTCGTTAATGTGCTGAGGTTAACACTCCTGCCCTTTGTTTTTCTCCGAATTCTGCTGAACCTATTCACAGGAAATCCACTTTTTTCTTTTTTCTGATTGAGCGTGAATCAGGTCTCAGCAAAACTATATCCTGGATGGTTTTTGAAGGTAAAAGGGAGTTATTTTCACATGCAGTGTGTAATTGAATGCTGGAGGCTGCTGAGAGCTTGCAGAAATACAGATGAGCTCAAAAAGCAAGGAGATAAATTCCTGGGGAAGGTGACCATTGGGGATAAACTGCTGTGACCGTGAGCACAGCCTGAAATTCTGTCGTTGGTTGCGGATTAGTGGAGTCTGGGAGGGTGGGAAGGAGGCAGAGCACCCGCCTGGCGCGGTGCTGGGACAGTGGAGCCCTCGCTCTTCACTGCACAGCTCCTCTGCCTTGAGAGTCCCTTCAGAAACTGCCTCTTCAGGTGTTTCTTTTGGATATTCTTCAAAGTGTCAAAGAGAAGAAGGAAATGGGCCGTGACCCGAGTGGGACATTTTTCTGTCTTTATTGTTTCTGCTCAGTTGAGTGAAAGTTCCTCAGTGCTGAGACCACTAGGAGGGATGTTCCTAAACATTCCTGTTTTGATGCACGTGGTTATCGTGTTCCTCGCTGTGCGTTCGGCTAAAGTCAATGTTTCCATTAACATAATCTCTGTTTCTCTAACCTTTACAAAGTCAAACACATTTTTGGGCCCTTGTGTAACGATAAAATGTTAAATATTTCCCTTCGGCTTTTCAGGAGATTTAATGCTCTTAGGCGCAAACCCTTGCGCTTCCGATGTCTCCAGGGTTTTCCGTGCCAGGGCAGCAGCCCGAGTCCTTTCTGCGGAGCTGAATTTCTTCTTGAATCCCACTGCTGATGGCAAACGCTGCTTGCGAGGCTGAGCCAACGGCGTGAATGGTGTCGGGCTCTCGTGGAAAAGGCTCGTGCCAAATAAGTTCCCTGAAAACAAACACCCCCCGCATCCTCTTTTCTCCCATATTTATTTGTCCTTTTGGTTAGGGGAAAGAAAGGAAATCTTGTTTGCCTCTCTTCTTGCAAATCGGCCGAAGCCAGTCGTGTCCCCGGCTTGCTCCCTGCCTCGGGAGGGGAGCTGGGGCTGTTCCCTCGGTGGTCCCTGCCAGGAGCACGGCTCCTTTCCCTCTGGCACGAGGGTTTCCCCGGGCGAGGGGTGCATGCTCCAGCCTGCGTGTGGCCTCCAGCAGCCTCCTATCGTCTTAAAACAGTCGCCTGGCTCTGCCGGCTCCCTCGTCCGTTCTCTTCTGGCACGTCTCCTCTCCTAGGAATGCTTCCTGAGCAGCAGAGTCAAGACAGAGCTTTTTTTATTACATTTTTTACTTGGGCCCGTGTTTATCGGAACCACGGCTTTTTGTTGAAGCGGGTGTCCTGTGAGCTGGCTCCTTGGGTGGCTTGAGCTGACGGAAGGTGCTGGCAGCGTCCCTGCCTTTACCCACGGGTTCAGGGGGTGGTTTCCCCGTCCTAGACCGCGTGCTGCGGGGCACATCAGGGCATCGGCCCACCGCGTGTTGGGTTTGCACGCCTCCCTCTGCAAAACCTCCTTTCTGAACCCTTCCAATCTTCGCTTTTCCTCACTTGGTTCTTCTCTCTCCCTCCTCCAGCGAATGCAGAAGAGGGCTGAGCGCTTCAACGTGCCCGTCAGCCTGGAGAGCAAGAAGGCGGCGCGGGCAGCTCGGTGAGTCTGCGCTGGGAGCTTTCTCCGCTTCTTACCTGGGCGACGGTCGTCCCGCGCAGGGCTGTGGGTGGTGCCGGTGTGGGGTGGACGTGGCTCCATGCTGTGCTCGGGCGGTGGGGCAGCAGGAGGCCCCCGCATGAAATCTGGGCTGTGGCTGGCTGCGGGGCGCTCGGTGGATGCTTTACTGGGCTGAAATACCGGTGACATTTTGGGCAGTTCTGCCCTGGAAAGACCGGGAAAGGAAAAAATGGTGAGCTGCTGGGGATGCGACTGGCTTTCTGGGCTTTGCGGTTACTTTTATGGAGAAAGGGGGCAATCGCTGTACGCAGAGGAAGCGCAGGAGCTGCAGCAGCGATTCTGTCGGCCGGCAATGGCACGTTCTGGTTAATCTGCTTCCAAACCAGTTTGACTCAAGTACACTCATGAAAAGTGTTTGAAGGAAAAGTTCCACCTGAGACTTGATGTGCTAAGTACCGGCTGACCTTATCTTTGCCTCACTCTCTGTTTACCTTTGGCAGGTTTGGTTTGGCCACAGTTTCGACAAAAGGTGAGGAGGTGAAGCAGAACCAATCCATGGAGTGGCCGTACTGCAAATATTTAATTATTCCTGGGGGGGGGGGAATTGCTGGTGGGACTACCTTTGTTTTCACTTCTGTCCCTTTTCCTGCCCGTGCCCAGGAGCTCTGAGCAGGAATTATAGAATTGGGAAGAAAAGGACCCGTGTTGCTCCCTTGGTCGTTCAGACCCTCTTCCCAGCATCTCTTTTTTCTAAGCACAACTGGAGGACACCAGCCCAAGCTCCCTGTGGTGTCCTTCAACAGAGTGCCAAACGTAGTTTGGCTTCATGAAACGTTGTGTTCAGTTGCCAAAGGTGTCTTTGCGGGGTGGGGTGGCAGCAGTTTTGCGGGTGGAGAAGCTGATTTGGAGGCGAAAAAGAAACGGGGGGACTTGCTCAGCAGTGAGCAGAGGTGGAAGGTGGGAAGAGCGGGACAGTGGGTCTTCACTTGTCCGTGGAGGGACGGGCGCAGGGCTGCCTGTGATGCACTGGGACTTCACCGCGCCTCTGTTTAGATAAGAGGCTGCTCCTGGTGTTTGTTCTCTAACTGCCTTTTATTTTTCTTGCCTCTGTTTCAGGCCTGTCTGCAGACAGCAAACCCACGGTAAGGAATGCTGCTTGTTCTTGGGTTTCTCCCGGTCCGGCCCCTCCCGCGTGTTGCAGTTCGTAGGAAGAGGTTCCTGTCTGCAGGGGTAGACTGTCGGGGTGGTCCAGGAACAGCGTATGTGGAGTGAGAGTTTGTGACGAGCTCGCCTGGGTGTCGTGCCCACCCTGAACTTGGGGGTTCACATCCCTGCAGCTGCCTCTTGCAAGAGTTTCTCAGATGAGCTGGTTTCAGAGTGAAGTGCTGAAAGGAACAAAGAGATTTGGGTTGGTTTTTTTTCCTATGCCTGACTTCTCTGTTTTTGTTTGAATTGCTTGAATTATGCCTCAGGAGTGGAAAAGCCGCGTGGCCTGTAGCAGATGACTCTGCTTTTGATGGCCAGCGCTGCTTTGCCCATCTGACTTCCAGGTCTAACACCAAAGTGTGCGGGGCTGAGCGCTCTGTCGTGCCGCGCAGCTGGCTCGGTGTCTGTGCTCGATTGAGGATGAGCAGGACAGAGTTAAGCCAAGGTTTGTTGCCAGATGAGTTTCCAGGTTTCTTTGGTGCCAGGGGCATAAAAAAAATCTTGCGTGAGCATCTGCGAGGCAGGGCAGCACCAGGATTTCCTTGTCAGAAGTGTGTGGTGTGGAAGGCTCATCTCTGAAAGTCTGGGTTCGTTAGGGATCTGTGCTGTAATGGTGGCTGCCATCTCTCTGGGAAACCAGTTGGGCTGTGTGGTTTTGGGTTTTTTTTTTGTTTGTTTGGGAAGCTGCTTGGTCTGGGGACCTGGTCAGATGCAACACAGAAGTTTGGAAAGGTGAGGGTGTAGCAGTGGCTGCTTAAACAAAAAAATAAATTGTTTCCTATGTCTTTATAGGTGAACATGGATAAATTAAAGGAAAGGGCTCAAAGATTTGGGTTGAACGTCTCCTCGCTCTCCAAGAAGGTAAGGTGTTTCCAGGACACTCTTTGCACCTCCAGATCAGCTCGCTGCTCCAGCTCAGGGCGTGCTGGGACCGTTCAAAGCTTTTGTGCTGCTTGAGGTTTTACATCTTGTTAGTGCAGCAGTGTGGACCCCGGACCCCGGGGAGTCTTGTCAACACCACTTCCTTCACCTTCCCTTCTGTTTGTTTTTGTGTGTGTGGCTCTTGATATGGTTTTGAGAGGTACGATGGCTGAGCAGAGGGGTTGAATTTTCAGATTGTTCATCCGCCTGTTCACGCGGGCAGAGGCACGGTCCAGCGGGCTCTGATCGGTTTGTTTCTGGGCGTTCGACTTGCGCGGTGTAACGGTGCGTTCCTGATCGGGGTAGGAGCCAAGCGTCCAGAGCTCCCTGGTAGGAAAGAAGTCTTTGAAGGACAAATGAGATTAGAGCTGTAGGGGGATGGATTTGGTCTCAAAGTTATTTATTTTTCCAGGTGAGAAATATAGACAAGTTCCTGAGCACAACCCCTTTTCTGGTCCTTGTACCTAGCAGCTGATTGAGCTCAGCCTCCGCGTGCTGGAGCTGGCTGCGGGGTCTGTCGGTGGGCAGGAGGTTGAACGGGGCTCTGCCTGTGGCTGGAAGCAGCGGGGGGCTTTGCTGAAGGGCGCTGAGCGTGCTGGGGGGCCGTAGGGCGTGCTTGGAGGTCAACGTGTGCTGGAGAATCGTGTGCTCGCCGGTGCGATAATCCCTGGGCTAAATGTGTTCTGTAGCAAACGGGGGAGAAGATGAATTTAGCGTGTTTGGGGAAACCAGAAGAAAGGATAAATATATACTCGGAGATTAACACAGCATCCTGCGCGCTTCCCGAACAAAACCAGCCTTTTCCTCCTCGGGGCTCTAACGAGCCTCGTGCTGCAGCGCTGTTCACAAATAGCGGTGAGTGAAAAAGAATTGTCCAGTGATAACAGCTGGATGGTGTTGGCATGGAGACCTCTCCTCTCGGTGCAGAAAAGGGTGTGAGCCAGGGGAGGTTCGGCTTCTCTCCATCCCTGTAAAATAAACCCCTCTCCTCCTCGGGGGAATGGGTTTGACCTTTTTTGCTGCCCATTTCCCCATGTACGAGTGTTCTGCTTTATTCCACTGGCCCTGGGAATTCACTGATGTAGAAAATATCTGGCATTGGAGGTCGCTGTTCCCCCCCTTCCCTCTCCTGTCCCTTTGGGAGTGGGGGAAGGAGGCCAGTGCATTAACGCTGGGATGTGTGGAGCGCAGGGTGAGAGGCTGCTCAAACATCGTTAACCCTGTCACTGGGAGCTCCCATTTTTCAGAGGAATATGTGCCTTGTCTGTGTTTGTGGCCGTGGCCTTCCCCACATAGGATTGTGTAGCTGCAGCTTCATAAAGCCGGCTTTGGGGGAGGCAGGACTTCCCAGGCTGCGCTGCGGTCCCTGGACACGGCAAAAACCCCAAACCCCTGAAGCACCAGGTCGGAGCTGCCCGAGCCCTTCGCCCGCAGGTGTGGCTGGGCGCTAACACACCGCTCCCGTCGTGCAAGCGGAGACCTGCTGGTGGGGACAGGGACTGGCCCAAGGTCGGGAGTCGGTGGCTGGGCTGGCTCTCGCCTCGCGGTCGCCCGGTGCTGGGCTTTGTGTGAGCTCTGGCCGCGCGCTCCGCGGAGCAGTGCCCGGCAGCGGGGCCGTCTCCCCTCGCCGTGTCGCTTTTTTGTTCGCTCCACCAGGAAGCCGAGTTCATGGGCTTAGAAGTGGCTTCTCCCACTGAGCGGAACACACTCTCGCATTCCTGGGAGGAATATTATTGGTTACTTTAATTAGCTGGTGGTATTGTGCTGCCCACCTGGGTGTTCTTTATGGCTTTTCATTACGGAGGAGCCTGGCGGTTGCAAATGTTTACGTGTGTCTTGGCAGGTTTTTATACCATGGGTCGCAGCAAAAACTTTACAATAAACCATTGTCTCCCTGGAGCCACACTTCATTTCCTATTCAAATTGGTTTGGGGAGGGGTAGGGCTGGAGGGGGGGTGGGATCGTAGCTGAGGGGGATTTCAGCCCTGCTGTGAGCAGGGAGCAAATGCAGAGCTGCGTTAGTGGCTGTGAACTCATCTGTAGCTTTGAACCCCCCCTTCCCCCTCTGTTAGCCCGCTGGGGTAGGAATCTTTCAAGTTTAAAATCCTCTTCCTCTCTGCCTGAAGGGAAAACGAGACCCCGGTCGCTGGGGGGAGAGCGGGCGAGCGGAGAGGTTGGTTGTGCCGGAGCGGGAGAGGCAGGTGCTCATTTGTCTCCAGGCAGCACGGGGCCATCAAATTAATTTTTAAAATAAATCAAGGAAGCGTTTATCTCCCTGTAGCACCGACTCTCCCCTCCGAGGCCTCCTGTTAAAGCACACACTCGCTGACCTAAAGCTGCCATCCCTTGACTCCTGCTAGCTGTACTTAACCCCCACACTCGTAAATGTTCCCTCTCTGCCGCAGCTGCTCCCGGGAACCCTCCGACTCCGCTCCCTGGGGAGGATGTTTCTCTGCGTGTTTTATATGCAGGGTTGGATGCTGCAGAGGGAGCTGCCTGCGTCGTGGCTGGGATTCAGGAGCGTTTCTCCGAGGGGGTGGTTTGTTCTTTATGTATAAAATAGCCTTGGCAGTCTCCCGCTGAGAAAGCGTTGGCACCAAATGGACAGCAAGAGCTCTTGGGATCACATAAAAGCTCCATTTGCCACCTTTGTATTGCATTATCAAATACCTTTCCCATCGGAACAGATGACTAAAATAATTGGCTTTTCTGTCTCCTCTTTAAGGTGAGGTCTCAAACTGCCTTAGGAACAATTAGCTGATTAACCCTCAGCCGCTCGCAGGTTGGGAGCAGCGAGGTGAAGCGACTCTGCTGCGGGGTTGCGCGGAGCCCTCTTCTCCCCGGTGCCTTTCTCTGGGCTGGGGGGAAACAAAGGGTTTGTGCTGCAGCTCCCCTGCCCAGGGGGCTGTGTGTGTGCCCGCGTCCCTGCTCCTCGTCCCATCACCGCCTCGGTGACTTCTCGTGGCGGGGGTCATCTCTCTGCTGGGAGACAAAGTGACCCGTCTGTAGCAAGGCAGCGTGGGGAGTGCGACTCTCAAGCCCTGTGCCACCTCAAATAACTTCATTTTTCTTTGCCTGCTTGTGAGTCTTCCATTTCACAGCCCTGAGACGTGTCGGCAGGCGTCGCGGGTCGCATCCTGAGCAGCAGCAGCGCAGGATGCCAGAATATCCCCTTGACCACAAGGTGCTGCCTCTCCTGCCTGGGAAGAGTTAATGTTTTAATACAGCCATCGTCCGGTATGGTTCGAGATCAACGCCGGTTTAATTCCAGTTAATGAGAACGCGTTTTCTGTGCAGCAGAGGAGAGCTGCGCTCGCCGGGATCGGCTGGCCGGGGCCAGCGAGCGATGGTGGCGTGGTGATGGAGCGGAGCAGGGGTCAGCGGGCCAGCAGCAAGTCTGTGTGTGTACAAAACAGCGAAACGAGGGAGGGAAAACAATTCCCTTAAGTGTTTGCCTTCCAGCGAGCTTATAACAAAGTGCTGTGGAGGAATCCTTTTCCTGGATAATTTTTCTGCCTGCAATCTTTCCAAACACCCCCTGCCAGCCCCAGATACGAAGCTGTTAACCACCAAGGACACAAAGGGTGGTGGTGGGGGGGACGTGCTGATGTTGGCAGGGGAAAGGAAAAAGGATTCGTGGACGAGGATTGTTTCTATCTCACGCCGGGACCAGCCACGTCACGCGTGGTGGCACATGCCTGCGTTTTTCAGAAGCGTGATAGGCTTCTGTGGCGGGTTTGTTGTCAAGAATGCCTTTTGCTGTCACTTTGAAGGGATGGCTCCTGCATTGTTTGAAAGGCCACATGCCCCTGAATATTATTTTCTTTCCAAACTTCACTTTTTTTGGCTGTCGTCAGCTTTGTGTCTTTCTGTCGCTGTCATCTCTGCTGTGGCAGAGCAGAGCCGTCTCCTTGGGTTGTACCCCAGCCCCTTCTGCCCGGTGCTCTGCCTCTCTCACCTCTTTTCCCTCTGCAGTGTATCGTGATCAGAACGTATATGAACGTCTCCCCCACGCCGTAGATGTGCGGCGGGGTTGTATTTGTCCTGCGAAGCTGGCGACTCATCCGGGTGTTGTCCGCTCGTCCTTCCGCCTTGGCACCGCCGCCTGAGCTCTGCTCCGTGCCCGGTTTATGGAGCACGTGGCGCTCTCGGATGAGCCGCATTGTCAGATCAGTTTTTTCTCCTGTGGAGCAGCGTCGCGGCGTCACGTGGAAGGGGCGGCGGTGCCGGAGGTGGAGAAGCCGGTCTGTCGTGACAGATGCACGGTGAGCGGGAGCCGTGGTGCCACCCTCGGGGCTTCTTTCCCCGTGCCCTGAAATTCCCCTGACGTTGTGCTTTTAAATCTTAATGTTTTTAAGCATTTAAAAAAGCTGCTTTAGGTAATTTTTAAAGGATTTTCTGTCTCCCTCTGAGTTGGACTGGTGGTAACTAAGGCAGCTGGATTTAGAGGGGGATTAAAGATAGTCCTGGTTTAAAGAGTGAACGGCAAGCCAAGCCTCCGAAACACCTCTCCTGTTTTTGCTTGTTACAGAAACTTTTCAGTAGTTCTGCAGAAAGCAGAAACTGGGTCAGAATAGAAGAGTGCAGCTAGAATTGCCCAGGGGTTCAGAAACAGAGCGGGAAGATCCGGACACAGGATAATGCGCGAGCGCGGAGTGCCAGAGCCAGTGAGACGCGGTTCTGCGGGTCCAGAGATCCGGCCGGCCGTGCTGACGCCGGGAGGGCTCGTGGAAGGCTCGGCAGCAGCTGAGCTGTTCTGTGCCTCTTTTTTTTGCCTTTTTTTGCTTCACTGTTTGCAGGTCTGACTGCAGGTAGGTGACAGCATCTATGTCACAAGAGAAACCTCAGCCTTGAGGAGAGGAGGAGCCGTTTTGGGGCGCTCCAGCCTCCGTGCTTTTGCAGGTAACTGCTGGAGTGTTTCCAGCTGGCTCCCGTAAGGATTTATAGAACCTGAGCGCTAATCCTCGAGTAACTTGTTTTTCTCTGCTGGCTGGGAGCCCCGCGCAGGGCGGCGCTGGGCTCCGCGTGGTGCGTGCGGACCGTCCCCTCGCCGTCCCCTCGCCGTCCCCCAGCCCCTGCGCACAGTGACGTCGCTATTTTCCAAGTCTTGCTGCTGAATGCCGGCCTGTTGGTTTAAGATAATGGGAAGTGACAAGGTGAAGAATAGCGCTGGCAGTCGCGGAGGTTTTAACACAAGGGTGCTGTAAGCGAGGCCTCTGCCGCCCCTGCCCCCTCCGGGTCGCTCGGGGAAGGGGTTTGTGTCGACCGAGGGCAGGGTGGGCGAGATGTCCGTCTCTTTGTACTGGGAACTTGTGGTTGGGCGCATGAGAACGTCTTGTGCCCTTCTGCGCCCGATGAGACTGCGGCTTTCGGTGTCTTTTTGGTGCTTACTGGGTATTGTGGGATGTGTTCTCCAGCCCTGGCCTAGGCAGGATGAGAAAACAGCAGCTGAAGGAACCTGTGACTGTTTCCTGTAGGTGTCAATTGGCACCTCGCTGCCCCCCGAAAGAGCCGAGGGTCTTCCGCCGGGTTGCGGGACGTCTGCCGGTGCAGCACCGTCGCAGCTTGGCTTCACCCGCTCCCGAACTGCGGTTACATCTCCACCGCAGCCCTGTTGCTGTAGGAGGATGCAGTTGTGAGGCAAACAAACGAGAACTGGTGGTGTGGCGTCGTGCCGCGCCGCTGCTCCCGATGGTGTTTGCCATCATCCCTTGGGAAGCCCATTCCCCCGGCCCCAGCCCTCGCCGTGCACCCACGATGTCATTTAAAAACAAATGACGCCAGTGCTGCGGGGTCGGGGGGAATCCTGCTTGCCCATTGATCCCAGCGCTGTCCGAAGGGGCTCCGCGGCCGGTTCAGGGAGTGGCGAAGGGCTCGTTCCGGGGGGGACGACGGCGCTGGGGGGGACTCGCTGACCTCCCTCTGCCCAGTCATCTGGTTCTCCATTGGTCCCCGCTGTGAAACAGAACTTGGCTTTTGTCTGTAACACAAATACATCTTTTCCCCACCCCCCCTTTCCCCCTCTATTATGATTCAATCAATGATGTCATTATGTCCCATTCAGGGGCTCTTGAACCATTTGGCTGCAGGAATTTGGAGGAGCGGCTGGGGAAGGATGACAGACCCAGCTCGCTCCCAGCCCTCCAGAGCCCCTTCCAGGCTCCACCGGAGAAACAAAGTCAGGTTTCCCCTTAACCCCTCTTCACTGCCAAGGACAAAAGTGAAAACAGCCCAAAACCGCACCCCCCACCCCCGTGAAGTGCTGGGGGGGGTGCGTGTGCCGCTCGCATGCGGAGGGGACCGGGGACCGTCTGCGGGTGAATTCAACCTTGCGCAGCTCTACTGAGGATCCCCCCCTTTCCATTTAGTCCTTTTGATTGGCTTCAGCAGCTCTTTCTGTTCTTGGAAGACCTGACCGTTTCTCATCCCTCAGCAGTGCTGGGCAAAGTCTTCGGTCCGTGGTTGTGGCTTTTGAGTGCTCTGAGCTTCCTCTGCCTGGCACGGTGATGGCAGTTTTGTGGGAGCAATAGAAAAATCTCTGTAAGGGCAAGTCATCCACGGTCTTGGGCCCTTTTTTACGTCTTCCTGATCGGTCGTGGGCAGCCTCACTTTCCCAGGAAGCCCTCTCCCTTTCTGCTGCCAGACAGCAGAGCTGATCGTCCCCAGCTCTGTGCTTCTGGAAGGTCCTTTAGGGCACCGACGGGTGCGGGGCTGGGGAGCCTGTTGGAGACGCTTGGATGTAGATCCAGGTCCAGGACCATCTCAGATGCCTTTCCTAATATTAATGCTTCACTTAAAAATCTTTTACCTTTGGGGTTAGAAGTGGTGGGCTCCCCAGGCCCTTGGGTATGTGCACAGAGCTGGAGATAAACCTTCCTTTGAGTCAGAATTAAGCTCTATACCCCGGGGGAATAAACGCGCAGGACGCTGGGGATTGTGTTTGCCGTCCACCCCTGCAGCTGGCGTGTTTGCACCCGAGAGGTTTCTCGTTCTACAAACTCACTGCAGTTTGGTCTCCTTTCACAGGGGCTGCTTTCAGCTTGTAAAGCAGCACAGCCCCAGTGCTCTGGGGTGTTTCTCAGCTGGCTGGTGGGGTCTGCCGGCCCCGGCAGCGCGGTGGGCTCGGTGCATGGATTTGCACCGCCGCTTGCAGGGAAGGGTTAACGTGGCCGTGGTGTGTTGCTGTTTTTGTGCTTGTTGGGTTTGAATAGAATGGATTTTTTTTTTTTTTTAATCTGGGGCTAATATGCAATTCAAATTGTGTTCAGTCATCGCCCGATTGCCTCTTTTTAATAACAGCTGGACTCTGCGAGGGAGGACTGTCCTGCTTTGCCAAAGGGTTTGACTCTGCCGCCCTCCCCTTCCAGAGCCAGGTGTATTGCTCTGAAACACGCTCCCGGGTTCTCGCCTCAACGCTTCCCACGCTGAGGCCGGTGACCTCTTGGAAGGAAGAGCCTCTGTAAATGCCGTACGGTATTTAAGACACTGCTCGGTGGGTGCGAAGGGACAAGAAGGCCCTTCCGCAGCCTTTTGCCTTGGGGTGCACCTGAAGCGCGTCTCCTTCACTCGGCTGCAGCATTCCTGGCGTGTTTGCTCCGTCCCTGACGTCGGAAGCGAGGAATGCTTTTCAGCCCGGCGCTGGGGACCCACAGGTGCGCTCTTAGCACATGGCTGCTACTTTCTTCTGATCCCCTCTGGGGCGAGCGTAAGCCTCTGGCTGTGAAAGCCGCAGAGAAGCCTGAGAGCTGCTGGCCGCTGCGGCTCCTGGCCAGCACCACGTACAGAAAAACACTGCGGTGGGGTGGCTTCTGCCTTCCCAACCTCTCTTCCAAGATGTGCGTTGGAAGAAAGGATGGGGAACGACCTTTGCTTGCTTGTTAAGCTTAGCTTGTGCATGAAAATGTGTTGAGGAGCCGAATTAGTCCAAGAAAGCTGCCAGTCGTGGACCCTGTGTCGCTCGGGCTTCGTTAGTGTAAACAAGTAAATTGGAACCTCCCCCGTGTGCGACCAGACGGGCAGTGTTGGAGACACCTCGCCCTCTTTCTGCTTCCCATCTTTTATAAAGATCCTCGGAGGCCTGCAGCTTGCTCTGGTCTTGCCCAAGGATGGGTTTTTAGCGGGTGAAGTCAGCCAGAGGATGAAGCTTTGCTCTAACTTTAGGTGCCTTTGGGGACTAGTTCTGTAGTGTAGTTCCAGGACGTGGTGTGGTTTGGAAATGGGGAAGGGGTGTGAGGCACGCGTGGGATATCTCTGCACGAACCCTGGGCTTCCCTCTGGCTTCACCTCTCCTGCTGGACGCTTGCTGGTGGGCGGGAGGGGGTAGCAGCACTTGGAGCCCGCGAGGGGAAAGGAACGGGAGGAATTAGTGTGTTGAGATGAATTTCAAAAAGGCGGCGGGTGACAGCTGTGCGTCGTAGGATTGGCGTGTTCCTAAGAATAAAACCATCGGCGCTGTCATTCACCCCTCGGGTATGAAATTAGAGGCCCAGTTACCCTTGAGCGTTTCATAACCCTTACCTTTGGGAGGTCAAGGCCATGTCGTCATTAATCTACCGTCGCCTGAAAGCCTCGAGGCTCTGCTTTTCATCCCGCCATCCGTCATGCTGCTGCGAGATCCAGGAGGGCGACCAGAAGGGTCTGGTTCTGTACACGCACATGGGCACACCCCCTTCCCTCCTCCCAGGGTGCGGTTACAGAGGCTCGTGTCTCTGCGCCTGGGGACGCTTCGATCTGTGGAGAAAGCAGCAGCATGGAGCTTGGGCCTGGGGACAGAGATCTGAGCCGCGGGGGCACCAAGGGTGTTGGTTCCCTGCACGTGGCGGAGCTGCCCTGGCCAAGGAGACCGTTGCCTGACCCTTTACGTGGCCGTTGTTGCACCGTGAGCCTGGCGGGACCAGAGCAGTGAGCGGGGATCTGACGACGGGATCGCTGCCCACAAGGGCGGGACGCGTGGAGCATCTCCCGTGTGTTGGTCCCTCTCTCCTGGAGAGCCCGCCCGGCTCTTCCCCTTCTCCCTCCCCGGCTGCGCGGGCTGAGCCCCACGTCCCCCCTCCAGTCTCCTTTCACAGCGCACGCGCTGAGCGGTTGCTGGTTAATCTCCGTGTCGCAGCGGGGTGCACTGAGGGATGGCGGGGCCTCGCTGGCCTCGTCCTTCGCGCGGAGCAGAGACGCTGGCCGTGAGCGGGAGCGGGCGGGTGCTGGGGCCGGGAGCGGCTCTGCGGCTCCTTGCCCTGAAGGCCACAGGCCGCGTTTGTCCGCCCGGCAGGAGCGAGGCTGGCGCTGGGCTTTTCCCCTTTGTAAGAGTTTGGGTCCGGCAGGTGAGTTACCCCGAACATCGCTCTGGAGCACGGCCCTCTGCCCCGGAGAGGGGCCGAAATCGCCCTTGCAGGGAGCTGACCCGCTGTGCTCTGCCTGCCCTGAGCTGGGATCCGAGCTGGATCCTCTGCTGGGAGTGCCGGAGCTCTTGCACCATGGAAACCAGGAGTTAATGCCTTTTGCCATTAACCCTTCTGCCACCGGCGCTTCTGCCTTCTCCTGGGAGAGAGGGAGCGAGCCAGGCTTGAAATGGATCCTTCTGCTTTTTGGGAATAAGCACTAGGAGCCCGAGGCCGAGCTGTTAAACCTGGGTCTGACCAGTGCTGACCAGCACTCTCCCAGTCTGGAGCTGCACAGTCCCGGCCACCCCCCGGGACCTTCCCTGCACCTCGGGAGCTCCCCCACACGTGTCACTTGCTTCAAGAAAACAATAAAAAAAACGTTCCCTGAAGCCCGAGGTTCTTGTGGATGCTGCGTGGGCTCGGCGAAATGCTGTGGTGTGGAGGGACGAGCGCCCGTTCCTCCTGGGGTCGGTCCCTGCGTGGAAGAGGGCAGGCAGCAGTGTGGGGGTGTCAGCCCAGCAGAGCCTGTCCCCCAGCGGGCTCCGTGCGCTTCAGGCGGGGCTCTCGGGACGAGGAGGGAGCCCAGATCTCGCTCAGAGAGGAACTGGATCCTGCAGCGGATTTTTTTTTTTTCCTCTTCTTTCCCCTACCCTCCCCCCTTTTTTTAGACAAACTACAGAATAACTCTCGTGGCGTGAGCGCAAGGGGAACAAGCCGAGAAGTAGTCAGGTTGGAAAATAAATCTGCCGTCCTGGTAGCGAGGTCAGCCTCCCCGCAGCTGCGGGTGCACCCATTTGCGTGCCGGAGCGCGGCCCTGGGGCGCTGCTGGGGGTTGATAGATGCGGAGATCGCCGCGTTTTGATAGAGGTAATTTTCCTCAGATGGGTTTCAGCACCCCATGAATCAAAACCTGTCAGCGAGGAGCTCGAGATGGAGTGAAGTTTATTGTACGCGTGTTTGCAGCTGACACCGGCGTGCTAGGGGGTCAAGTGAGCAGAATCGTTAGGACGGGGTTGATTTAGGAGGAGGGTTCTGCGCTTTCCCCGCAGGGCAGGGGCTGGGGGGCTTACCGAAAAAATAAATAAAAACCTATAGCTCGGTGCGGTCCCTGGGAGCCTCCCCTGGCCCTTTGGTGAAGATCTGGTGCTTTTCCAAAGAGGCTTTGGGACCATCCTCCTGCTCGCGGGGTTTAAGCCGTGCAGGGACGGTTTTAAGAGCCTGTTTAATGTCGCTGGTGCCCAGGTTGGGTTTTCTTTGTGCAGCCGCAGTTTGTGCGTCTATCGTGCTGCCCCAGCAAGCAACTTCTTCCCTCCCCACGTCCTTAGTTCACAGCCCTCAGGTTTTGCTGCTTTTCTGGGATGTTGCTTTTTCTTTGCTGCTCTTCTCCTTCTGCCTGGTGCCCCTTGCTCTCAACCCCAGGTTTAGAGTCTCTGGGTTTTCTGGAGGACCTTGAGGAGCAGGGAGTGGGAGGCTCTGGGAAAAGTCAGTGCAAATTTTCTTGTTTGGGCTGGAAATAAATTAAATGAGACTTGGGAGGATGAGGTGAGCACTGAGCCTCCGTCTCCAAATAGAAACGTGTTCCAGAGAAACAGCATGGTGTCTGCAGCTCGGGGTGGCTGTCGGGTTCCTACCGCTCGCGTTCGCTGGGGCGTTACGGAGGTCCCTGCCGCAGCCGTCTGTCCTCCCCAAATCCTTCCTCCACCGTATCCAGCCGAAGGTGTGAGGTTCTGGCTGCTGAGGCTGGATTGTCCCTCATGTGTCCCCACCCGTGCCTGGCCACAGTGGCTGTGAGGAGCATCTGTCCTTCCCCTCCACCCTTCCCTGTCCTGGGTTCGAGTGTGAAGAGACTCAGAACAAAGCCGACCGTGCCGTGCGGGCGGGCAGGCTGGCGGGGGGCTGTAGGGGGAGCGGGGGTAGGAAGAACATGATTTACCGCTAAATGAGCACCCCAGGGCATTGCCAACAAAATAAATCTTTGTTCTTCTTGGTGCCAGAGTGAAGATGATGAGAAACTGAAGAAGAGGAAGGAGCGGTTTGGCATTGTCACAAGTTCCGCCGGGGCTGGAGCTACAGAGGACACAGAGGTAAAGGATGCCGAGGGGAGCGGTGATGGTCTCCTGGCCTGACTCCACACCCTGGGGACCTCTCTTGGTCCCACGCCCCTTGCGCTGCTGAGGGGCTGACCCCCAGCTGTGGTGGGCACGCTCCCGTGGCCGCTCAGCCCCTTCGCCTCGGCAGTGCGCACTGAGCTGCCGCTGTCGATCTGCTGCGGCTTTTCCCTGGCTCCTGGGAATCGGCTGCTCCGGAGCCCTCCGAGCCCTGGGAGCCAGCACGTGGCGGTGGCCAGCTCCTCCTCTCGCAGGATGGCACGGTGGGGGACACATCTGTTCTACCCCATTTCTCCCACCCTGGTTCCCCCTCCCCTGGATTTAATCTCTTTGCTCCCTGTGCTCCACAATTCCCGTGTCCTGGATGCTCCTGGACCCTCGGATGCTGTTGTAGGTTCTTCGTCAACAAATCCCTGGAGCCTCTCCAACATAATGAGGATTGAGATCCTGACCCTGTTTCTAACTTTTCTCCTCCACGCTTTGTTCTGTCTTCAGTGGTTTTGGCCAATCTTTTAAATTTGTCACGTCCTCGGGGCAGTTCTGTGCTCTTTTTTGTCCTTTTTGTGAAGCTTTTTTCTGCTTCAAACTCTCCCAAGTCACCGTGCGGGCTCTGCTCCAGCACGGCAGCTCCTGCGTTAGGCGAGGTGGGTCCTGCTGCGCACACCTGCGGTGCCGGCACGGGTCAGCCAGGGTCTGGGGGATCCCTCTCCTGACACACGGACCCCCCCCGTTCCCCGTGGGAACACTCGAGTGGCAAAGGTTGCGGCAGGGCGAGCGCTGGGTCTCAGATCCTGCGTCACCAGCTGGCTGCTGGGCTCCGCGGCCGAGGAGTGGGTTTTGTTTGGTTCCTAAGAGCGATCCCAACAATTCAGGTGCAGTTTAGGGGCTTTTTTTCTCGGGTTTTTGTGTGTTTGTGTTTTGTTTGGGGATACTGCAGAAGCCCTGCCCCGCGCGAAGCACCACGAGCATGGGAGAATGAGCCCCTCGGGCGTGGAGGGGGCGGCCGGGGGGGGTCCGTGCTTTTCCGTTAGGTCACTTGGAGATTGTGGCTGGAACAAAAAGGTCTTTTCACTGGCATTGTGTGCACTCAAATGCACCTTTCCCCCAGAGATTCTTGATTAAGGCTTCTGTTGTCCCCGGGCTATTTATCCTGCTAAAAATTAAGATTTATACGCCCCTCGTGTATCAGCTTAAAGGCATATCTGAGAGACGCAATAGTATATTTAATGCGTTTGAGTGTGTCCCTCTCACCTTTTCCATGAATAGCAGAGTGTTAACCCTTTGCCCTTTTCCATTTCCCACCTCCCCGCAGCCTGGAAGGTTTTTCCAGCCTCTGAAGTGGGCATTGTTCCCGGCTCAGCCCCTTTGTCGCGCTTTGCCAGCACCACGAAGCGACTCCAACAGCCCTGCATCTCAGGCGCTGGAGCTTTCTGCTGACTTGATTTCGGGGCGCTCTTTGTCCTGGCGTTGGAAGAAAAACGTCGAACTAACGCGGTGTCGGTGCGCTCGGGAAGGGGCCGGAGCCGCCGAGCTCGGGCATTGTTACTGATACCAAGTTTTTAAGAAATTCTCCATCTGAAAATTTCTTGTGCGTGAGATTTTAAAGAACTTGTGCATTTGTTTCTTTTTGGTTTTGATTTTTTTTTTTTCTTGTAATTCCTCTTTGTAGGCAAAGAAGAGGAAAAGAGCAGAACGCTTTGGGATTGTCTGATGCCGGTCCCGTTTAGCTCCAGCCCGTTGCAGTGTGCCTCTCGAGTGCGTGCATCCCCTTCCTCTCTCTTTTTCCCCCACTTTCTCTCACTCCCACACTGTTTCTCTCGGTTTTAGTGATGAGTAGACAGGGAATGCCCCGTAGTTGTATGATTGTGCTGTTTTGTTTATTTTTTTTCTTTTCTTCAAGTTACGAGGTTTGAAAACGAACAAAAGTGGAGCAAAAAGCATCATCTGCTCTTGGTGCATCTCTGGTAGCTGCAGTCCCACGGCCCGGAGCTTTCCTGGCTGCGGGGGGGTCGCTGGCAGCAGCCGGCGGGGAGGGGTGGCGAGTGTCCCGGTGTCTTCCCGGGGAGTCAAACTCTGCCCGGTAAGCAGACGGGCAGATAGAGCCACGGGAGGAGCTGCTGCCCGCTGAGGACGGGAAAGCATTGAGGAGCAGCGATGGAGCGGGTTTGCTCTGCCCTCGGCAGCTGCTTTTCAAGTTGAAGGACTCCGGGATGCTGCGGAAGCGAGGAGCAGTTTGAAGCGTGTTGTCCGTTTGCGTCCGGTGCCATTGCCGCCTCTCAATGCTCCTCTGCCCCGGGAAGGTTCGGCTCCGTCCTGGTCCCTCCCCGGCAGCCGGGACAGGAACACGCCTCGTCTCGAGAGCACGGTGCATAGCGCCAGTCCTGCTCCAGATCTCTGGTGTCATACCCCCGGCTCATCCGACAGGTTGAATGTCAGGGAAGGATTTTCTCAAGTATCTTGTTTCTTGGTTTCAAAAACGGAAGCGACACGTGTGATAGGCGACGCGTGGGGCAGTTTCCCGACTGCTGTCCTTCCTGGGGTGAGGCTGGTGGGAACTGTCACAGCAAGAGTCACTGATTAACCCTAGATAGAGACCGGTGTCCGAAAACGAAGAGGAAAATACAGCGATGCGGAGTCTGTCCTCCTGGTGTTGTTTATCCCACCTCGTTAAGCCCTTGCGGCGTTTCACGTACATTTTCCAGGTTCCTCCGAGGTTGATGATAACGTTTCTCTGCTTAAACTACAACCCAGCAGAGTCGCTCTGTCCCGTGTTTGTTCGCAGGCTGGATTTTATCTTGTCCCCTCTGCCTCGGAGCAGCTGCCGAGCTGGTTTAACTCCCAGACGTGCTGGAGTGTCTCCTCGGAGCCGCTGGGCAATGCAGAAGGGCGCCGGCAGCATCCTGGGCCCCGTTTCTTGGTGTCTCTGCGGGAACACGGTTCCTTCTGCTGCGTTATCCCGTAACCCTGTCGGGTGAAATTACAGAACACGGATCCCTCGGCCCCAGGTGGGAGCAGGAATCTGTCCGCGTGGATCTTTAGGTGGGTGTCGTGGCCAAAATCCTTCTCTTGGCTGAAGACCGACGTCCTGGGATTCTTGTTTCTGACCGCCGCCTGTCAGCGGAGGGGTGTTTGCCTTGTCTGTGCTCGGTTCCTTAAGAGAACAGCGGGTGTGTGTCCAAATCCAGCTTTTCAGAGGCTTATCCCTGGTTCTTAACAAGCAATACATATATATTTTTTTTTAATGTGGAAGTCTTCAAGCCGCCCCTGTCCCGTTGCTGTTCCCAGCCTGGCTGCGCCCGGGTCCCCCGGTGACTCTCAGCAATACTTTGGACGTTTGTTCCCTTTCCCAAAGGGCAGCTCACAGCCCCGGGGCCGGGTGCCAGTGTGTGTGCCTCGGGTTGTCAGTGGCCGAGTGAATCGAAGCTCTGTTGCTCCTTCCCAGTGTAATGTCATGATGTTGCTCTGGTTTGGTTTTTTTTGGTTTTGTATGTCAGATTTTGTAAGATGTATTTTCTATTTGGCTCATGATATTTTTGCTGGTAAATATTTGCTTGAAATGTTTTGTAGTGTGCCAGGGCAGACGCTGCACTTCATTCTCGGTTTCATAATAAAACTCCTCCAAGGCGACTCTTGGATCTGTCGGTTCGATGCGCGGCCGGTCCTCGGGGCCGGAGCTGACGGAGATGGCGCGGGGGCGGCCGGGGGCAGAGACCGGCCGGGCCGTCGCCAGCAGTTGGAGATTGTCCTGACGTGTGCTTCGTGTGGCTTGGCCAAGGTCCTCGCCCCCCCTTCGCCTCTGCGGATTGACCGCTGCTCTGTTGGGGTGAAACCTCGCTCTGAGCCGACCGCGGGAGCTGCGCAGAGCCGGGACCCGGCCGGAGCCGCCTCCAAGGAGCCGGGCGGTCGCTGCTTCTCCCACCTGGGGGGTTTTCCTCTCCTGGGTGTCGGGGGAGAATCATTCCAACTGCCCGGTGTTTCAAACTCACCCTAATTTATTTTTCCTCCCTGAGCTGAGGGCTGCTCGTGACTAATTTGGGCTGAATAGGGGGAGAAAAAAAGCAGTGGGCGCACAATGAGCGGGGGAAAGTGTGGGAAAGGCGGCGAAAGAAAAGGGAGAGCCAGGGGCTGGCGGCGTCAGAGCTGGTGACGCTGAGTGGTGCCCAAATTCGGCATGAAGTCACTTGTCACGGCCGCTGCTCAGGCTGCAAATGCAACGAGAGGTCAGGGGCGGACGATGGGGCGAGGAGCGGGGTGCACGGTGCTGGGGGGAGCGTGTGTGCTCTGGTGCCAGCGTGTCCCTTCTTCCATGGCCCCTGGATCCTCCGTGGGTGGGGTGGAAACGGCTTTTGTTCAAATTCAGAAAAATTCAGAGACAAAACAGTGGAGCCTGGAAGTGCGGGCGAGCCCGAGGGAGGACGGCGGCGAGCCCGAGCCCGTGTCTGTGTCTGTCCCAGCTTGGTGCTGGGGTGGGATTCAGGATGTGCTGGTTCTGCCGCAGGATCCAGGATGGGCCGGGTCCGTGGTGGTGAGGCCAGGCTGGGTCCTGCCGTGGGGGTCCATGGGGGTTTCCGGGGCAGGAGGGGGCTGTGGGCCGCCGCTGCATCCCCCAACCTGGGCACGGCCCCGTGCGCTGCCTGCGAGTGCTCCGGGGAGGCCGGACCATCCCCATCTCTCCCGGAGCATCGCCCAGTCCTGGCATCCCCCCCGTGCCACAGCAGGGCCGGTGGAGCTCGGCCAAGCTCCTGTTGTCGGTTTAATTACTGTGAATCGGGGAGCCGCGGTACGGCATGGCACAGCCGTGGGTGGTCGTCCCCATGGCCCCGTCCTAATTTGTCCCCCCCAAGCCCTGCCCCTGGGTCTCTGAATTAGGTCACCCGGTGGCCGGGGGGAGCAGCGATGTGGGGTGCAGCCCCCCCGGCCTTGGGGGAGACGTGACCGGAACAAAAGCGAGCGCTTGTTAAGCTCTTGACATCGTTCTCCGAAGCAAACAAACAACCCCCCCCAGACCTCCGCTCCTCTGGCAGCCCTCTGGGTGGGTGGCAGAGCCGGGCCCCCCCAGGCGGACCCCGAGGCCCCCCAGGGACGGTGGCCGGAGCGGGGGCTTGGGCACGGCGGGGATCCTGTGGGGCAGTGGCTGGGTGTCCCTGTCGGACCCGAGCGTTGTCGCCGGTGGCCGGGGGAGCTGGGGACAGGCTGGGGCATGGGCTGTCATTGTCCCTGGGGTGTCGTGTTGTGCTCACGCCACTCCACGGTGCTGGTGTGGTGCCATCCAGGGGGTCCCAAGGACCCCCAAGGAGATTTTTCCGTGGATGAAGCCGGAGCAGCTCCGGTGTCGGAGGGATTTGGTGCCTTGTCCTCGACCACAGTCAGGACCTCAGCCCAGCCAGAGCTGCCGCGGCCCCGCAGCAAGTTCTGCGATGGGGCTGGGGGTCTCCAGGCAGATGGGACCCCCGGGGCTGAGGGGTTTGACCACGTCCCAGTGTGTCCTTGGGGACCCCGGCTTGGGGCAGGGGAATGGCCAACATCCACCGAGCTGCTGCTGCCGGAGCTGCGTCCTTGTGTCTGGTCCTTGTCCCAGAACCTCCCGGTCCCCTGCGCAGGGACCCTCTGCTGCCCACCCTGTCCCCCCTCCTGCCCCGAGCTGTAATTAGCTGTGACATTCTCAGCATACCTGCAGCCCCTAATGAGGCTCCATAAAGGCTGCCCCTGATCCCGCTCCTCCGGCACTTGGGGCCACTTGTAAATCTCGGCTTTACAGCGAGGAGGAAGCGGGGGCCGGGGGGAGAGCGGGGGGCTCCCACCCGGGGAGGGGGGGATGCCGCTCTCGCCATGGCCCGGAGCTGGTGGTCCCACGTGGGGCATCCCCAGCACTGTCCGGGCTGTCCCCATCCCCATCCGGGCTGTCCCCATCCTCGTCCCATGTCCCGCATCCCCTGTCCTGTGTCCTCCATCCCTGTCTCGTGTCCCCCATCCCTGTCCCATGTCCTCCGCCCCCTCCTTGGGGTTGACCCTCCCAGGCTGGCTCAGCCTCGTCGTGGCTTTTCGGGGGGGGGGGGATAAGAGCTCTGGATGGGGATCCCCCAAACACTGGTGGACACAGGGGACAGGGACATCCTCCTCGGGTGGGTTTGAGCAAATTTTGGGGTGTTCGTGTCCCTCTGGGCTGGTTCTCAAGGTGCTGGTTGGGTCTTGGCTGCCAAAGCGCCCGGATGAGCGTGTCTGGGGGGGTCTGGGAGGGGGCTGCGGTTTGACCCCCGCCGGGAGATAAACCCCACAATGTCCTCAGTTGCCAGCAGCCCCGAGCTGGGCGTGGGGCACCAGGGTGGATTTCATCTCCTGCATCCGCTCGTCCGTGGAGTGCAGCCGGTGTCGGGAGCGTGGGAAAAATGAGAAACATCGGGAAAAGGTTCCCAAGAGCCGGGGGGAGCCGGGGGGAGCCGGGGGGAGCCGGGGTTGCCAGATCAGGCCGGGAGCTCCCGAGGGAGGAGGCAGGGTGGGGAACGGCTGTGACGCAGGGACCCAGTGTGCGAAGCTGGGCGAGCGACTGGAGATGCTGAGGGCCTGTGGGGGGATTGGCACGTGGGGTGAAGACCCCAAGGAACAGGGGGGCTGAGCTCCCCCTGAGCCCCCACCGGCTCTTCCAGCCCTGCGCTGGTGGGATGCTGCGGGGCTGACCCTGGAATCTGGTGCCGAACCTGAGACCCAGTGCTGACCCTGGGATCTGATCTCGATCCCAGGATCCGATGCTGACCCCAGGATCTGATGCTGACCCTGGGATCCAGTGCTAACCCTGGGATCCAACCCCACCCCCTGGATCTGATCCCAACACTGGGATCTGGTGCCAACTCTGGGATCCGATGCCAGCCCTGGGATCCGGTGCTAATCCTGGGATCTGGTGTGGACCCCAGGATCCACTGTCAGTGTGGGGAGTGAGGGAGCAGCGACTGGAGCGCAGTAACCCAAGCAAAATGTCTTTGTCAGCAGTTTTCCCTTTTTGTTTTTTTTCCTTTTTGTCTATACAAATTTTTTATTGTACAAAAAGTCTAAAAAACCCCAAAAACCAACCAGCCAAGGCCGGGACCAGGACAGAGGTTACGGGATCGCACACGGGGCTAATGCAGGTTACAGAAGAATGGGATTTATACATTAGAGGAGTCACGGGTGCTGCCTGGGGGGTGTCACCAAAAGGAGCGCTGTAACGAGGCCGCGGGGTAACGAAGCCACCGCACTGGGTCCCGCCGGGGCCTCGGGTACGGCTTTGCGGGTGAGGGGGCTCAGCTGGCGCCGCAGCCGGATGTGCGGGTTGGTGTCGGTGGCATTTCGGTCCTCGTGCTGGCCCCGGGATGGGGGGTCTGGACCCCCACTCGCTGTCCCCCGTGGGTCCCCTCCGTCCCCCGGGGCTGTGGCAGTGTCCCCAGCCCTGGCGCCCGTGTCCTGCCGGGCTGGTGGGGCTGGAGCCCCCTCCTCGCCCTGGGGCCGGGGGGGTTCGTGCTCAGCAGTGGAGCCAGTAGCACCTTGGCATCTCCTCCAGCAGCGAGGAAAAACCATCCCGGCACAAAGGGAGCAATCCGCCCTGGCACGGCCCCGGCGCTGCAGCGACAGTGACCCCATCCTGGGCTCTTCTTTCACCTTCCGTAGTGCAAACCTCGAGGTTCACCTCGTCTCATTTTACGGGAACATTCGGCATCACCCAGCCCATCACTCTGCTCCCTCTGGCCACCTCTTGCCACCGGCTCCAGCATCACCGGGCGGTTCCGGCACGGTTGTGCTGGGGGTGAGCCCAGCAGCACGGGGACGTTGGCGTCACGTGGGGACACTGGTGTCACGGGGGACATCGGCGTCATGGGGGACGTCAGCATCGTCAGCATCGTGGAGGGATGTTGGCGTCGTGGGGGGATGCGGCACCGGCTGTGCGGGCCGGCAGTGCTGCGGTGGGACCAGTGCTCCCAACAAGCCCCGGGCTGGCCAGGAGCCCCCGCTGCGGGATGAAGCCCAGAGCTTGGAATTTTTTGATTATTTCTTTTTTAAAATTTTTTTTTTTTTTAGTTTTATTTTTTTGATGTTCAAGTGCTGTGTTTGGTGACGCAATTAAACCCCTCCACCCCAAACCATCCCTGGCCCTTCGGTCGTGCGGTTTGCACCCACCGTGTCCTTCCCTCCCCATCCCGGGGCCCATCCTGAGCCCCCCCCAGCAGCCACATCCCCCACTCCCAGGCCCCCCTGAGTGACAGAACGAGGAACGAAACAATGAACAAACAAACAGAAAAAGAACCTAAAGACGTTATGCACAGGACCGATACACCGGGTAAATAATAATAATAATAATTGTAATAATTATAATATACTGATGGGGGCTGCCACCCCCTGCCCACCCCTGGCCAATCTCCCCCCTCACTGGTCCCAGTGCCCAAGGCTGACTGGTCCCAGTGCCCAGGGCAGCCCCGTCCTTTTAGTGCCACCTGCCTGAAACAGCCACCCCGGGGGGCTTGGGGGCAATGGGCTGTGGGTTCGGGGTGCCCCCTGGATCCCCATCGGACCCCTGCCCATCTGCAGCTCCCCGGATCCCGCTGCAGGATCTGGTGCCCAGGGCAGCTCTGTCCCCTTCCCAGTTCCTTCCCAGTGGCTTCCGGCTCTTTCCCGGTGCGTGGCTCCACTCTCTGTGCCAGCACATCCTTGGCCCGTCCGGGGTGGGTTTTGGTGGCGGGGGGGGAGCAGTGACGGCCGGGACCAGATGATTCCCCCCAGTCCGCAAGCATTGGCTGGAAGTGAAACAGGGACTGGCAAAATATTTCCACGAGTGGCTTCCTGAAGGCACTGGATGGCGGGGAGAGGGGATGCCCCAGCCCCTGGATTTCCATCGGCACCATTGGATGCGATGTCCAGCACCGGTGCAGGGCTGGGGACCTTGGCCGTGAAGCTGCTGGCATGGGGCCAGTGCTTCAGGGCTGAGCCATGGCCCCTGCCCAGCACTGGGGGGTGTGGGAGGCTGGGAGACACCCCCCAGCACAGCCCCCGGCACCCCGCTCCTTGGGGGATCCCCACACTCCCCGTCTCCACGCCTCCGATTCCTGCCACGAGCTGGAGCCGTGGGGTCTGGCCGGGTGCTGGGACCCCTGTGATGCCATTGCCGGAGCCACCGGGACGATGGCATCAGTGGCGAGACCCCAGCAGTGTTGGGGACCCAGCAGGAGGGACCCTAAGTGCTTTGGTGCCAGGCGGGGTGGCTGGGGTTCAGCATCACCGGGGTTCGGTGTCACTGGGGTTTGGCACCGCCAGGATTTGGCACTGCCAGGGTTTGGCATCACCAGGATTCAGCATCGCTGGGGTTTCAGTATCACCAGCATTCGGCACTGTCAGGGTTCGGCGTTGCTGGGGTTTGGCATCGCTGGAATTCGGCATTGCCAGGGTTCAGCACCGCTGAGGTACAGCACCACTGGGCTATCGCTGCGTCCTCGCCCAGAGTGGGCTCGTCCTCGTCAGTGCTCTGGGCTGTGCAGAGCCGGGGCCAAGTGCTAAACATCCCGGGTGCCCCCGGCTCCCCGGCTCTGCCGCCAGCGCCTTCCTGGCCACGGCCGCCCGGCGCCGTCCCTAAGTGCTGCGCAGAGTGCGGACGTGCCGGGCCGGCCGGGCCACGGCCGCGGGGTCGTTCCCCGCACAGCCCCGGAGCTTCTGCCCCGGTGATGGAGCTGCAGCTCCCGGCCAGGGCTGTCCGGCGCCTCGGGATAAGTGCTGGGGCCAGGGTCTGCAGGGTCCCCTGGGCGCGGGGTCGGCGGCTGGCTGGCGCCAGGGACGGCTCCCGTCCGGGACCCACCACGGCCCCGGTTGCATCATTCCAACTGCAGCGCAAGTGGAGGGGGAACGGCTGGAGCCACCAGAGCCGCCGGGGCGGCTGAACCCTTGGGAAAGCTGGAGCCTGTTCTCATGCGAAAATCCTCTGAGGGCAGGGGGAGGCAGATCTTCCGCATCAGCAGAATTTCTCCCTGGCCGGAGCCTCTGTCCAAATTCTGGCCAGTGCTGCCTCCGGATAACCCCAGAGCCGCCGGCCGCCCTCCTTCCCGCCCGAGGAAACCCCCCCGACTGCTGGGGTCCCGCCGGCATCACCGGGACAGGAATCACTGTCCCACCGGCGGTGCCAGGGCCAGATCCGCGGCGAGGACAGCGGCTCTGTTCCTCCCAAGCCAGCCCAGGGATGCTGGCGGTGCCGGGGGATGCCAGGGGATGCCGGCAATGCCACCGACCTGTCCCTGGGGCACTCCCGGCTGACGCAGCCCCTCCGGAGCCATCGCTGCCCTCGGGTCATGGGTGTCAGGACAGTGCCGGCGGCATGAAGGGAGGGACCGGAGCGGGTGGGAGCTTCCCATGGCAAAGTGCCAGTTGGGAGGGTGATTAATAAATAAATAAATTAAAGAAGGGAGAAGGTTTCCTCCCAGGCCAGCGCTTGTGTGGCTCGGCTGCTCCGGCACGCTGCAGTGACGGGGCCATTGGCTGCCTGGGGACAGGGCCACCCGCCCTTGGATGTCACCTTGGCCATGGCGATGTCATCTTGCCCTGTCCCCAGAAGCACGAGGCGATGAGGCGTCTGCTCAGCTGCCTCTGCTCCCCGTTGCCGGTGAGACGTGCCGTGCTGTGCCGTGGGCAGGCGGTGGCGGTGCTGGGGGGTCCCAGCCGCCCCTTCCCTTCTCCGTCTGGTTGCGTTATTGCACAATGCGTGTCGAAGCGCGGGTTCGGTGCAGCGTTTCTCCGTGGGATTTTGCTTCTCTCTCTCTTCTTCCCCCGGCATCCAAAGGAATTCCAATGCTTGGGGTTTTAATTTAAAAAAAAAAAAAAAAAAAAGAACGGAAGAAAAGAAGAGCTTTTTGGTGGGGGGGGCGGGGGTGTCGGACCAGCACCAGTCCGGGCTCTAAGAGCATCCGCATCGGTCGACCACCATGCCAGGAATCTTGCCGTAGATGATCTGCTGCTTGTCATTGAAGTAGAGCATGTTGATGGGGGACATCTTGGTGGGGGTGCAGCAGGGGCCGGCCGAGCCGCGGGGGTTGGCCTGCTGCACCAGGTGGGTGTGGGGGTACTTCTGCATGAACATGTACTCGCACTGCCCCGAGCAGTAGTTGGCTTTGTATCTCTTGGGGGCGATGATCCAGTCCCAGCCGAACGCTTCGAAGTCGACGGTCAGGGGGTAGCGGCAGCAGCGCGACTCTGTCGAGTGCTCGTCGCAGTCCAGCCCCAGGTTCCGCCGCGAGCGCTTGGTGTTCTCCAGCACCCGCAGCTCCATGAAGGGGTGCTGCGGGGGGTGCAGAGTGGGGCGGTGAGACCTGGACACTGACCCACCGACCTGCTGACCCGCCGGCACAGCCCCCACGGTCCCACCAGCCCAGCTCCGCAGGTCTCCCGTGGACCCACAGAGCTGCTGCCAGCCCCACAGGGTGTCACCAGCCCCATGGAGCTGTCGTTGTCCCCACTGACCATCCCTAAAGAGGTGTCCTCGTCCCCATGGAGCCCTCACCAGCTCCATGAAGCCATCACCAGCTCAGCAGAGATGTCACCAGCCCCGAGGGGCTGCAACCAGCCCTATGGAGCTGTCACTGTCCCCATGGAGCTGTGACCACCCCCACAAGCTGTCACCAGCCCCACAGGGCTTCCTCACCACCCATGCTCATCCCCATTGCCCCCCAGTTCCCAGGCGATGGCCAGGAGCCCCCTCCCCACCCAAACCCTGGCACCACCCTGATGCCACCAACCCCTGGCACCATGGGGGACCCAGATCCCTGTGCCCAGCCCCAGTGAAAGCCACCTACCAGCCCCTCGGCGCCGGGTCCCAGGGAGGTGACGGCCAAATCGTTGCCGTTGGGGTCGAAGGCATTGATCTCGATGCCCCAGTTGTTCTGCGGCTGCTTGAACCAGTTCTGCAGCACGTGCTTGAAGTCGATGCTCTGCCAGTGCCCCAGCCGGGAGTTGAGGTCAATTTTCAGGGAGCGGATGCGGATGTGGCGGCTGCCCTCCTCCGTCACCGGCTTCAGGCGCAGGATCTGCAGGTAGACGGTGGCGGGGTGCGGCACCGGCCGCAGGTACACCCACAGCTGCGCCTTCACCACCTTTGTGAACATCACCTTGGGGCTGAAGTTGAAGAAGCAGCAATGGGGGTTCCCCTCGATCTGCACTGCCGGGTCCGCTGCGGGGAGAACAAGGTGTCAGGGCGGGCGCCGGGACCTCCCCACCCATATCCCCCCCCCGGGACACTAGGAGTTGAAGGTCAGGGCAAGGGTCACCCTGGGAGCCATCATCCCTCCATCCCCAGTAAGGTCCCTGGCTGCCCCCTGACCCCACAGCACTGGGGAGCCACGAACCCCCTGTGGGGGCTGTGGGGACCGAGCCCCCCGCTAACAGGGT
Organism: Pterocles orientalis; assembly: GCA_011057875.1. Classification (NCBI taxonomy): domain Eukaryota; kingdom Metazoa; phylum Chordata; class Aves; order Pterocliformes; family Pteroclidae; genus Pterocles; species Pterocles orientalis. The sequence goes on along the minus strand of WKFP01013476.1, from coordinate 12,728 downwards.
GTGGGGGCTCCAGCCCCCACAGCATCTGCGCTGGGGCAGCTGCTTCCCAACGGATCCTGATGCCAGTGCCAGGACCGCGGCAAAGCCCCGGCGGGGGGTGGTTCGCAGCACCGAGCCAGGGGTGTGGGTGCCACCAGCCCCCCTCGAATGAGTCTGCATCACCCATCTCCCACCCCCATCTCCCACCATCCCCACGTCTCCCTCCTCCCTTTCCCCCCCTCCCTGGCCTTTGCTGAGGATGCTCCCAGAGATGGCCAGCG
>WKFP01013474.1:19721-58331 GCA_011057875.1 Pterocles orientalis | reverse complement strand
CACCTCTCACTTGTTCACAGATCTCCAGCACTTCTTTCCAAGCTGCACGGAGATGCCTCCAAAGCAGTTAATTCATCACATCCTCCCACCCCAGTGCTTCTCCTCACATCCCTCTCCTTCCCTACTCCCTCCTCCAACGCCACCTGCTCCTCCCTCAGTCCTCCAGCTTCTGCTTTTCAGCTCCTCACCACCCACCATATCTGAACTGAGCAAACACGAACCACAGCCAGCCAAGCTTCCTGCTTAATGACACAAGAGTTGGCAATTTTAGAACCCGTAGTAACAGAGGAGGCCGGCGTAACCATACAAAAGCCATTCAGGATAAATTACATCCACTCGCTGTCCTGTACCTGCCCTGAACGCTCGGTGGCATTCCTCACAGGGCAAACAGCCCTAGCAAGCTGTTCCCCTGCTCCGAAGAGCAAATTACACCGATGCTCAAAGCGTGAGTGAGTTCGCCATCGAGCCCGTAGACTTCAACATGTTAAGAAACTAATTCATGCATTTATTTTATACTCAAAAGGGTCAGGACCACCTGAAAAAAAAAAAAAGTCAGAAAGTCAGGGAAAAAAAATTCAAACAGCTTACTGAGAGTGACTGTGTCGTTGATCCTGAAGCTGCAGAGCACTCGGTCAACGTTACGGGCATGTCGAAATCCATTTCCTCGCACGACAACCTGGAACGACTCTGCAGCAAGAGAGACAGCAGGTGATTGATACACAGCGAGGCAAATGATTGATACACAGCGAGGCAAAGAACAGTATTTTAGACAAGGCGTGGATGCCAAAAGCTTTCACTTCCGATCTCTTGAGCTAAAATTCACAGTTTAACAATTTTTAACTTCATGTCCGCACATGGAGCTTTCCCCTCCCCAGGGTGCCATTTTCAAGGGCAGAAAGTTTTGGGTGAAGAAAGGCAAAAGCATCTTTCCATGGAAAGGAAAAAATCTTCCAGTGAAAGATAACCTGGAGAAGTTCAAGCACTAATTTCCTGGGTGACTGCAAAACGGTGTCAGCTGCCAGGAGCTTTGCCTCCCAGTCTGTACAACAGCCACTGAACCTTGGCCAGACTGATCGGCTTTCTAGTCTCTGGGCAAAGGCTACGATCTCAGAATCTGTGGGCATCTCCCCAAGTCTTCCTCTTTGCTATTCTTCCAGTTCAACTCTCCAAGGCCACCACAAGCCGCGGTGCAAGCGGAAAGCATCGGGGACAGTCCCTTACACCTGAGCTCTGAACGGAGCGGTCCTCTCAGGAACGAGCAGGGCTGAGCGGTGAGACCACATCCTCACAAGCCCTTCAGACCTCTCTCTACTGTCCCTTGTTATTCCAACTCCTGGAACCTAGGACTGGGAAAGGTTTACGGACTTCCCGCAGCCACCAGCATGAAGGCTGCCTTGCAAGGAAAGCGCCGTTTTCAGCCTTTCAGATTTTGAAACAGAGCCACAGTCCCAGCGAAGCTCTGGCAGCAGACACAGGGACTCGCACTCCGCAGTTTCCCATGGCGAAGGAAACAGCCCCCACAATTCCGGTTACTATCTAGGAGAGACACTCGGCTAACCCCCACTGATGTTTTGCTGGTGAATGTGGTTTGAACACGAGACGTTTCACTGGCCAAGACAACGCAGGAGGAATCGCAGCATCAGAACACCACCCTGCTTCTAAAACTCCCAGGAGCAACAGGGAACCTAGTTTTGGCAAAGTTTTCCCCGTGCACTTTACAGTCCCCATCTTTTTCATCTCCCTTAAGGACTTGCGCGCTGCAGTTGTCAAAAAAAGCAGATTTGCTCTGGAATCTGGGCTCTCCTCCAGATCCCACTCGTTTACAGCCAAGTTGCAAATCATCCCACCGCATCTAGCCAGGGACGCTGCCTTGCAGGCCCGTTATGTGTTGTCCAAGAGCGTTTGGGAAGAAGGGGGGAGAAGAGCTCTGGAGTGCAGGGGCTGAGGAATACTTAAGAGAAATCTCAGAAATCTCAACTGCCGGGGAACGAGAGTTCAAGCACAAAGAACAGCACATCGGCGATGTCAGATGAACAACCAGGATCCTGTCTCTGCTCGAGGCTGAAGTGAACAGACATGGTATGCACCCTGCACGGCTGTGCTGATGGAAAACCGAATAATCGCAATGAAATTCGTTACTCGAGTGGCTGGGACCAGTCTGCAGTGCAAGAGCGGGTCCAGCTAACATTGAGCCCTCCTGTTCTCTCCTTTCAAAAAAAAGCAAAAATCACCGTGACTCTTCAAGAACGTGCACAGAAACAAGGAAACACAAGGAATCAGAGCTACGCTTGCAAAGATTTATGTCAAAGAGACACTAATGCACGTAACTGCCGTATTCTATGGCACTTCCTTTAGTCTCCAAGTCCTAAGAGATGGAACTAGCTGCAGTTTGCCCAGACTCAGAGATGAGGCCTTAAATTGAGCATCTAAGCAACCGCTGGCATTTTTCAAGGTTAACATCGCTCCTCTTGGGAAGCACTGGCTGAATTCCAGTGTGAACGGTTTATATAAAACCCTCTACATTTCCTCTCAGCTGGCTCTGCTGGATGCAGCTGTACGTTACCCCCACGTTCTCATTAAGACACAATGAACAGGAGTGACAAGATTTATAAGCAGCCGACAAGCACATTAGAAAGTGTTAAAGCAACACGAACAGCTAGCACCTCGGTTCATACTTACCCCCCGCACATATACTGGAAGGCTCTGCCGCCAGAATTTCTATACAGGACTTCTTCAAAATCTAAAAGACAGAAAAAAATGTCATCAGGTACATCTCAGACTTGTTTCTATAGAAACAGAAACCCAGAAGTGTGGGAGAGCGCACACGTGCTCTCACAGAAGCGCTTCACTCAGCATCGCACTTTGCATCCACACCACAGTTACACCACCTGAGCTCCTCACTTTGAACCAGCCACAGAGGCATCGCTGCTCTTCCTCAGCAACTGCCGTGGAGGAAGGCAACGGCGCTGATGCTCTCCGGTGTCGCAGCACGAGCTTGCCTTTGTCTGCGGTACAAGTTATCACACAGACTATGATCCGCAACAACTTAGTGCCCTCAAAGGGTCAGCAAGGCAGTTATTCCAGAGCCAAAACTCCAAATAAACCATCACAAGTTCAAGTGAAGCTGTTTACCTTCCCTAGGGATACCCTCACAGCCCCTTCTCACATCTCAGTAGAGGGGTTCAAACTCTAAGTTTTCAACCTGATGGGTGAGCCCGTACCTGAGTGCACCCCCTAAGATGCACTGTGAATTCTAATCAAGATGTACGGACAAACACTCTTTACTTAAATTAAGCAGCATGTCTTCGTAAGAGCTGGCAGTGCCTAAGGCTCTTTACATGGAGACAGTGATGTACACAAACCCTCCAGCACTGGGCTTGGCAGGCTGCTTGCAAGGCGTGAGGAGCACGCTGGAGCTGGACACTGCGCCCTGCGGTGCTATAGCTGCTCCAGCTGTTATTCGCGTGCAGCAGCCTTTCCCTGCTCTGAAGACCAGCTCCAACCCTTCACTGCACGCAGTCAGCAAACCGGGGACAGCGTCTGTAAGCCCCCGAGAGAACAGCAGCGGCGACCAGGGGCTGGGGGCGTTCAGCACGGGGCTGAGCAGCCCCCGGCCGAGGTAACACTGATCAACATCTCGGTCAGCTCCAAGAGGCAAGTAAATGTCAGCCAAGCACCATGACTCAAACCCAAATTATTTTCCCAACTTTAAATTGAAACATCTGTAAGGAAAGAACCAATACAATAAATGCTGTATGAAAACAATCTATTTTTTCTCCAGAATGATAGCTCTCTGCCTCAAATACCTAATTGCAAAAGGTACCGATAGAGAGACGATTTATTTTTAAAAACTTTTAAACAAAAGCTTGAGTTACTCAGAAGCAGGGCTGGTAGAGACTGAGAGCACCAAGGGACTGAAGGAACCGGGACCGTCTGAGCCGCTGGCAGCCTGACAAGTGAGGAGAAGGAAGATTTGCAGGAACAAGGTTATACAGGAACTGTCAAGTGGAAAAAAAAAAAAAGAGAAAGTCAACAGTTGAGAACTGAAATGAAAAGCACTAGAAGAATTTGAAAGGCAGAAAAAGGAAAATACACCAAAAATAAAGAGGACAGTAAGAATAATCTTCCCAAGTACCCATCCTGTCAGTCCTTCACTACCCATCCCTTACGCATTCCTGCTTCTCTGGAGACACCGCATTTTTCTCCCAAAGTGACTGCAAGGGCTAATGAGCACAAACAAGAGCTGATGGTTTTCCAGGCACTCTTCCTCTCCACTGAGAAATGTCTCCTTTAAGAACACAACCTTTCCACATTTTTCAGAATCCCCCCTTAGATTCTGTTCCCCTCTCCCCCATCACCCCCCCTTGGGCTCCAATACATTTTTCTTCTCCTCGCTGCCCTTCAGCAATGAAGTGGAAAAGGCAGCAAATGAGTTGGAGAACAAACACATGAAAAACACAATCAAAACTTTCATTTTTTTTTAAAAAAAGCAAGTAAAACCTCACATGGTTAAATTTGAAATTCCTGACTTCAGTCATTTGCAAAGGCTCCTGCTGTAAGCCAGCCCGAAGGGGGGTGGAACAGCAGGTGTCTCTGTTAGATGACGCAGAGCTCCCTTCCAGTCCAACCCAACCCACTTACGTGACTATAAAAAGCTGCCCCTAACAGCTTTTTACAGTGCCAGCTGCAATATTTATTTTGATTTGGAGTAAGTTTCCAGTGCTCCAGGCACCCACTCCAACTTAAAGTAAAAATGAGGTAGCACTAACTATTGCAAAACAACTCCTTTGTGTCTCTTCCTTACGAAAATAAACTCAGAAAGGACTTCATTATATTCATCACAAAAGATTTCATCAGATCTTCTGTCCTTGAATTTCCTGGGGACAGCACAGCACCGTCCAGGCTGTAGGTGCACTTCATTCTCTGCGGGCTGGCTCCCTAGGAAAGCAAAATAACACGCAAGGGTGGTGACGCAACCTCCCAGCTGAGCGCCTGCGAACTGCCCCAGCAGCATACCCACATCCTCATCGGGAGGACGACAACGCTTCTGGTTCACTGTTAACTAACTGCAGGCCTCGAGGCAGCTTGCCTTGGCATCCGCGCAGAAAAGTATCTGAAGCACGTGCCCGCTCTCGGGGAGGAAGCATCCCACTGTCTTTAGCACAGATTCCCCAGTCCTCTCCTCTCGTACTCTCCGGGGCTCCAGTCACGCTCCAGCTTCTCACGGGCTTCTGGGAGGGTCTCTTGTTAATATTTTGCTGACAAGCCAAATAAAAAATGCAACACATTCTTGTGGAAGCTGGGGTCTATTTGTCACAGTCACCTCTATCGGGACAGAACTGAACTGCCTGCGAGTAATTTAGCTTTCTGCCAGGCAAGGCTGAGCCAGGAGCGGCCCCGCGGGTCACCTGGGCCCTTTTAGAGACAAAGGGAAGAAGGGGAGTGAAATGCTGCAGCTGCTGGAAGCTTTCCTTTGGTATTCTGACCCACAAGCATGCAGACAGATTACCACAGCAGTTGCATATTTCTTATAAATTTTTTTTCCCCACTAAATCTGGGAATTCTAATTAGCAAACAGGATGCTGAAGTTTAATAGAAGATTACTGCCTCAGTGCTGGTGTGAAAGACCCGCAGCCTGAGGCTAGGTACTCGTTAGCAAGCTCTGCTGAATTACTAAATAACAAAGTCTGTTGCCAATTACAAAACAGTAATTTATTTATTGTTTCCTGTCCAATAACACCTGCACAAGGCAAGTCAAATAGGCTTTGAGCAACTTGGGTTAGTGGGAGGTGTCCCTGCCCACAGCAAGGGGGTAGAACTAGATGATCTTGAAGGTCCCTTCCAACACAAACCATCCTGTGATTCTAGGATAAATACATTTACAAACCATTCTGCAATTCTAGGATAAATACATTTAAGTCCTTTTTAAAGATGCATTTGGGGAAGAAGTAGGAACCGTAACCATATACCGCTAAAAGTAACAAGTAACACAGCTGAGACTGGGGGTTCACATCCCCTCCTTCAGGCGGGTAAGCCAGCTCCCCAAGCCAAGAGGCTGGAGTTCACGACTTTCTCTTTGGCCCGTGCAGGAAGGCTGGCTCTGACAGAAGCCAGATTCAGAATATCTGTGTGAAGCTCCTGCCCTGACTTGCCCCCCAGGGATCCTGTCCATCCTCAATGGCTGCAGCAGCTTAAAGAGCCCAGCTCGCTGCCCCGGGCGGTGCACGGCAGCAGGAAGGCAGGCAGCTGACTTGGAGTCTTGTGTACAGGGCAGATGTCCCACATCCAGGCTGTGGCTCGCAAAGGAAGCGACTTTCCCTCATCTCTCTCCCCCATTCACGGAGTCTCAGCCCCTCTCCCTGCACCAGGGGATGTACAGTTCATCCATCCACGAGTGAGGTTCACGCAGCTAGCTCGGGATGAGTGCGGAGAAGCATCACCACACTCCTCATACTCCGGCTATCAGGCACTCACATCAAGTTCTCAACAAAGTTACCAAGCCACGCATATCCAGAACTTCAGTTTGTCCCAGAAAACGTGTGTAACAGACGTATTCAGAGGCAGTGTGTTTCCACGCTCCAGGGAGCACACAGAACTGCCATGGTGATTCTAAGAGCTGAGGCAAGACCTGAAAAATAGCGAGGGCAGGTGGAAACCGCTGCAAGGTGAGCCAAAAGGAGCACAGGGGAAATTGAACCTCAAAGGATGAATCATTTGCACCACTGACACAGACAGGAGACAGTCCCACAAACCAGTTCATACGGTTCTTACACATCACAGCTGCTTCAGGCGCCTTCCTGCAGCTCACAGAACGCTTTCCAAGGGTCCGAGGTTACGCCTGTATTTGGGACAGCTCTGAGCTAGTGCCCTGGTTAGCACACGGCCAGGAGCAGGGAGCACTCTTGTTCCAAGCGACTGCTCTTTCAGGGAGTTTCTGTTAAAGGCTTAAAGCAAAGCAATGACAGGATCCCATCCTGACCTTCGTGTTGCTTCATGTCCCATTGCCTCCAGCACTCCCACCAAAGACATACCGAGCAGCCGATGAGGTTGAGTTTCAGGTTTTCCTTCTAAAACTTGCTCCATTTACTTTCAATTGACAGGTTATGATCTGCAGAAATTCTTCACAGCAAAGACAAATTTAATAAATGTTCTTCAGTTCCATTTGTTCCCCAGCTAACAGCAACCAGATATCCACTTCCCCAGCCTCTTCCCCCCTAGCAAACTCCAAATCCCCATGAAACACGGGGGAAGCTGAAGTTTCAGCAGTGGCTTTTCCACAACAAGGGAGAAAAAGCAATTGGTTTGCTTAAAAAAAAAAGTTACACTGGAACTTACAGGAGAGAAAGGACCAAAACCTACAGGGCACTGAATCCCTTCAGCTCGCACTTGAAGAACCAGGTTTTTAAGCACAACTTCAGCAGGGGACGACACTTCCAGCTCATTTTAGCACAGCCCCTGGGGCCCAGCCGGAACAGCCTGTTGGTGCTGAGCAGGAGAGCTCCCACAGCACCGAGCACAGCTCCCTGCAGCTGCCAGCTCAGGACCCGCTGGCCCCACAGAGAAGGAAAGGCAGGTGTACCGAAACATTTGCCGCCCCACCACCCTGAACATCTTTGCTCAACCTCTCTTGAGGAGAGAACCTCCTTGACCTACTGACCACCCCCCTTCTGATACACCCCAGGATGCCATTGGCCTTCTTGGCCACGAGGGCACACTGCTGGCTCATGGTCATCCTGCTGTCCACCAGGACCCCCAGGTCCCTCTCCCCTACACTACTCTCCAACAGGTCAGTACCCAGCTTATACTGGAGCCTGGTGTTGTTCTTGCTCAGATGGAAGACTCTTCACTTGCTCTTGTCAAATTGCATTAAATTTTTCCCCTCCACATCAACAGATGCAGAGGCTCAGCGGAGGCCAGCCCCAAGCTCCACCACTCCCAGGGAGTTCCCAGTCCCCTGCCCACTCAGAGGGGCAGAAGACCAGCTCCTCGGGACAAGGGCAGCAGGGAAGGGTCAGGCTGCCTCAGCAGGAATACAGGGCAGCTCACGCTAGATCTCTGCAGACCAGAACAAGCCCAGGTCTTCACCCCTCCAGAGTGTTTTTAAACACTCATCTCCCCCAGGCTCATGATTTCATCTTTCCTTCCCCCGTTATATCAACCAGCAGCTCGTAGCCCAACCACTCCCCTTTACACACAGCTGAGCATCCTCGATGTACCAGCTCTCACCCAGGAAATGAAAGAAGCTTCCAAATCTCCTGCCCTCTCCACATTAAAAAGCTTTTCTGTGAACACAAACGCTTTGTTCGTTTGCTCCAAGACAGAGGTGCCTTGCGAGGACAAGACAAGAAGGAGCTTATTTTCCAGCTAGAACAGGAATCTCCAGATTCTTTGTTATTCTACAGAGTGATTAACGTCCTTCTTGCCATTCCTCTTACACATGACCTTTCCACCCAACCTTTTGCAACCACTCCGCTGAAAGGCAAGTGCTCAGGTCACAGATTCATTACTGTCCAGCTACGCTTCCCTGTGACCCTCACCCCGGGGACGGTAAATCTCGTACCAGTCAGCTGAAGCAGTTCTTGACTGGGATCCTGGAGTCTTCCCGTTAAGTGTAACTGGAAAAGGAGTCAGAACTGCTTCTGGAATTCATTAAAAACAGCTGCAAAGGGAATGCAGGGCTGGGAAGCAAACTAGGGGGTTTTTTTTGTTGTTTTGTTGCTTTCTTAAATGACATGCAACACCTGATTGTCCAAGAGAACCGATGCGGTAGCCCCACACTTGGACAGTGCCAGGAAAACCAATAAGCAAGGGATTGTATTCCACCTACATGCAAAAGCACTGGGGAAAACTGAGCCCGCGCCGAGGGAACAGTTTTGCTTGGTACCATGTGGTCAGAAGAGTGCGTAACCACTGCAGACACAGAAATCTGAGACCCCTGGTGAACCTGCCCTCCCTAGCCTCAAGTCGTGTATTTCATCTGTGTTTTATCAGCTAAAAAACCTACACCAAAAGGAACAACACATGTCTTTAAAAGGATTTCCCATCCTTTTTTGGAGCCAGGGAAGCAATCTAATTAGAACACATCTGAGCAAAAGGAACTGAAAAATCCTGAAAACATACAGTTTCTTAGTGAGTGCTTGGCACATTTTGCACTTGCAATGCAAACGGCGCACACATCCTCCCGCACGTTGCTTTTCCTGCTCAGCCAAGGGAAGCGCTGATCCTAGGTGAGATGGTACGAGGCTGCTCAAAGGTTTAGAGCTAGAAGTAGGGATGAGGCATCCTTCCTTACCAGTGAAGACCACGGAGCCTTTTGCATGACTTGTGCACAAGCCATGGGAGAGGAATGGATCCATGGCCCTGCCTCTGTCAGCTGAACCACTGGCTCTCGCCACAGCCACCCAGGAAGGGGCCAGCTCTTACCTGCTGCACCCAGTCCCTGGAGAAGTGCCAGGAATTGATTGTTCCCGAATTGGGAAACCTAGGTCTGGGGCGGGGGGCGAAAATCAGCCCATTTGTCAGAAGGCTGAATGTAGAAAGTCAAGTTTTGGGGATTTTGGCATACACAGCAGGATCCTTTCCCCCATTTTCTCCCACTGCTGAGCAGCGCAGCACATCCCTCAGGACAGAAAGGATGAGATCAAAGAGTGCCCTAATCCTTCAGGCAGAAGGTGCTCTGACCCCTCTCTGCTGTCCCAGGCTGTGCAGCCATGTGCCCAGTCCCCTCAGTTACCTCCCAGCAAGGAGGCAGACACACAAAGATATTTTCCTGTATTGTGCCTGTTGAAAAACTCTACCTTGAAGTAGCAGAATTAGTACAAACAAAGGTCAGCTTCTTCGGACCAAATATTTCAGTGATTTATTAGCAGTCAACATGTTCTTTTTGAACACAGGAAAACTAAACCTTCGACTGTGGAAGCGAACAGAGACAAACATGCACACATGCAAACACAGGATTAAAAATACTTACAGAGTCTATGATCCCCTGAAGGGCTTCAAAACCATCATTCACTGGAAAGACATGATCTTTGCTGTCGGCAATTCTAGCCAGCTGACAGAGCGGTAAAAGCAAATAAAACAGAAATGCAAAGAATGAGATAAATTAGCCAGCAGGCAGCAAATTAAACCTTCTCCAGACTCATCCACTTGCAAGTGAAAAAAACCAAACACTCCAAGTACCCTCTGCATGGCTTGCTAGGGCATTATGGTTTGTCAAGCATTGAAAAGTTTCTCTCTTTAGCCTGATTGATTTCAGAAAGTTCTATACTGGGAATCAGAAGAGGTTTCCCTTCACTTTGAAGACAAGGCTTTCACAAATACCTAATGATCTTTACTGCAAACACTGTCGTGATTGTAAATCACCCAGCACAGCAGCTCCCCAGCCAAAACAGGGCACAGCATCAACAGGACCCACCACCAACACAGCACATCGTCAATTAAACCTGAGAACTAATCAAAACTGATCAGCATTTTCACATACAGAGAAGACTAATGCAAATTATATTGTATTATTCTGAAATTATACCCGTCTGGAGGCACAGACATCGTTCACCTGTCAGGACAGGGGTTTGACTATTTGTCCCAGGCTCAACCATTACGGAGCCAAGAAGAAGAAAGCAGGGAGCTAAGAGGAGATATTTTCTGAATGGAGGGAAAGAGGGAGCAGAAGAGGCTTGGGAAGCCTGCATGACGAGGAAGAGGGCCAGTGGTACGATAAGGGGAACCAGGAGATCACCTGCAAAGAGCCGCATGTGGGTTCACTTGCCAATAGCATGCTAAGGGTTAAGGCAAAAATATAAACCCAGTCCAGAGGTAATGAGCTCTCCATGCATCTGCTGGAGCAGAATCAGGTTTTACTGCTGCAAGGCCAACGTTTGCTATAGTAATTTTCTCCCATGGCAGAAGTAACATCAGCCCAGCAGGCCTCTCTGGCGTTTCCTGGAGCGTTGCAGATGGGAGGCAGCAGACTGGCCACACATTCCTCCCGAAACCCGCCGGCTCCACCTTTCCAGCTCCTGTCACTCAGAACTCCTGCTTCTCCAGCAAAACACCAAACTGCCAACCTCCTGCTTTGCATCCAGAGAAACACTCCAGGCAGCTTTCCCCTGCCTGCTCCGAGCAGGGCATTAAAGCTGCTTGTGGGCCAAGATACAGCAGCTTCTGCAGGCCAGGGTTTACAATTTCCCCAACTCACTCCCCATAGTCTTCCTCCGAGCGCATCCTGGGACTGCAGACAGTTGATTTCTTCAGCATCTAAATGACTTTAAGTAGCAGCTGTCTTTGAGATCTGCTACCTTGGATCTAGCCTCTTTGCCATTTTTTTTTTCCCCTCCTTGATTTTTCTGTGACTTACTCGGGATTACACTGGTCTCTGGTTTTCATTCAAAGGAGATTGTTCTAAACCAAGTTTGTTTTGACTCCTTTTTGAATCAGTGTTTGAAGCTTTGTTAAAAGCTGAAAGCCTGGAAAGCTCTCCTCGGTATTTCAGCACTCCATTTAGTGGCCGTGCAAGCGTTCCGCTCATGTTAGAAAAACACGCCAACTGTTACACTTGGTGCAAAATGCAATTCCTGGACATACATTCACGGGATAAATTTAGAAACCCGTCTATCAAATGGGAAAAGACAGTAAAATATGAGTGTCACTAACAAAGCTGTTTGTTTTTTGCAGCGTTGTTTTCCTGGGAAAGAAAAGCTGGACTGGAAGTGAAGTGTTATGTGTCAATACCTCATTTTTTGGAGGAAACAGAAGTCTCTGCAACCTCCCTCTGCCTACAGCTTAAGCCAGCCTGATTTGCTGTTCTTCGTGTGTCTTTTCCTCTGCTTTTCTCCACCATTAGCAAGAGCCATTGCAGCATGCAGGCAGAGGGACAGATCTCCACATATGGAGATTCAGACAGAAAGGGGCTTGAACCCAGCACCCAGACCAAGCCACTGTCCAACAGCCGGCAGAAGGAGAGGAAGCCCTGCTGGAAAGTCTTGAGGAAGTGCTTCAGGAGCACTCAGCACCCTTTGCCGAGTACCTCAGCACACACCTCTGCCCCATTTACCTGGGTCTCGTTGAAGTCTTTCACACCAACACAATACACTGTGGCTCCCAGGTCGCGCGACCGATTAGCCTGGAAGAAGGAAAGGCAGGATGACATGAATGCAGGCGCCATGTGATGCGGGTTTCTGAAAGGTCCTCATCAAATTGAATCTCTCTCTGTCAAATGAGCAATGGGGGGCTTGCCAAAAGAGACCTTTAAAAACTTCCCTCCCTGATTCTGCAGAAACAGGTTTGATCTGCTACTAGAGTAGCTACTTAAGGAAAGCGAACCCCAAGGTATTTGCTGTTTTTTTAAACTCAATTAGCTCAGCTACCTGGCTACTCCAACTGCTAACATTTGTCTGTCTGACAGCTGTAATCAAATCCATTTTCTTTTCACCATTCAGGACACATCACAGTGTAATAGTAACCTAAAACGTTTGGGTATTTTGTATTTCAGGCATGTGCCTGGGCTCGTATCCACAGGTGAAGAGACATTTCATTCCATCTGCTACAAAACGGCATCACTCCCACTATTTACACTGCCTCTCAAGCTGACAAAAGGAGAACCCCACAGGGTTGATTTTTCCAGGCTATTTCACTGACATGCAGATGAAGTTGCATTTACTATTGAAAAAGCAACTTTTCTAAATGCTCTTGCTTGCGTAAAGTCATTTAATCATATTTTATTAGAACAGGAACACCTGATAGAAAACCCATTCGCAGAAAAGACGGCAGCAAGTCAGGTTATATCAGAAGACTGCTATCTAACAGCTTGAACTGCTACAGAGTGCTTTACAAGGAAAGCATCATTTCAGTTTTACACCGAAAAATTTAAACCCAAACAACTCACAGCGCAAGAGCTGAGCTCAGGATCTCCATCTACTTGCTCCCTAACTGTCCCTCCCCAAACCAAAACAAATATAACACTTCTGACCTCTCAACTTGTTCATTTACCTCTAAAAACAAACTTGATTTTCTTGTGGATTTTTGATTTCAGAAGGGAAGAAAAGGAGATGAACAGCAAGGAGGGGAACTCTAGATTAATGACATTTGTGCTGTAGCATTATCGGGTTTATTCTACAAACCCATTCTTTTGTTGTTATTGGATTGAAAGCTGCACTTTGGACAGATCGAAAGGAAAAATCCTGTCCATAGCAAAGTCATGTAACAGTACCATCTTCCAAGTTTAGGTCATCTTTAATTTGTTTGACAAGTGAAAATTGGTTCATCTCTTCAGAAATCAAAAGGACATGAGTGGGAACATTATACAGCAAAGCTCTGAAGGGCTCAGCCTACTGTTTATCTAACTTTTTGCATGATATCTTAATTCAATAAGGGTTGAATTCAATTCCAATTGAATCTTGGAAACATTTGTGGAGATTGTGGATTGATCATCTGAAAGGCTTTCTGACATGACAGATTACACAGTCATCCTCTTTCCACAGGCTTTACTTTTTGTGAAAGAAGAAAAGTCAAAGTGAGAAGGTTCAGGTATTTCCCAGAACAATCCAGTAAATACTGAACCCTTCAGCTGTGGACTATTCCTTCCTCTGTGTTTGGTGGTTTGGGGTTTTTGGTTTTGTTTTTTTAACTAGAAGTTTAAACCCCCACTCCTTTCCTATGAACAGACTCAGATTTGATGAGTCAGAAGCATTGCTGCTGTCAACACTTGTCCTTAAGATTCACATCTAAAGAGCACCAAAGGAAAGTTCTGTTACTAGGGGAAAAGGTTTTCCTGTCTTTTGCCTTCAAAGCAGCAAGCCCAGACATTTCACTGTCTGCCTGGCTAAAAGTGTGTAAGACACTTACCTCCCTCTCAGAGTAGAAAAATAAGTCTTCGTGGAGTTCTCCATCTGTCAGCGCAATGATGACACTCGCCGTTCTGTAACCTAAACACAGAAACTCCTTTAGTCCCTTGGGTTCCAGCTGTATTTGTTACACTAGCCTAGAAAGCATCCTGCTGGTGACCTGTTGGCACACTTAAAGGGCGAGAAACAACAGACATCAAAGCCCATGTCCTTACCTCCCTCCAGCCAAGCAGCTCTCACAAGACACGAATTTCTGCACACTCTCCACTCAGGCACCTGCCTTCAACGCCAGTTTCATACCACACTCCTTTGCTGGGCTTTTAATTGACCAATTTGAAATAATCTTGTGATGCAACAAGAAAGTCGAGTGTTTGACAAAGAACAAGCACCATGTGGGGCCATTCGTGTTGCAGGCACCTCACTCAAGTCCCAGGCTTTCTCTGGAGGAAATGGAGGAACGTGAGCACTGCTTGTACTTAGGAGCTCAAACAGCCTCCAGAGATGCCTTTCTCCCTCCACTGGCTCCGGCAGGAGCCTCAGGACCTGCTGCAGGTGGTACAAACACTCCTTTGAGCGGAGCAAGGACAAACACACAGAACTGATGAACACAGAACACACGGGCCAACGCTCAGACTTGAGGACTCAGTTGTCCACTGCTTCTTGCATATGGTGGCAGCCTGTCCACATGTAATACGTACTCTGGCATGTACAAGCATTATCAATCCCAAATCAAATTGTTCTGGCTGTCTATTCCCTTCTCCTGCAGTCGTATTTCACACAATTGTTTATTCCAGCTCTGGACTCTTAAAGCTCCACCTGTTCTTTTTCCTTTTCAGGAAGAACTCCCTTGAGGAGCATTGAGTTTCTGCAAGAGCAGGAGCCACCCCCACCCTTCCCACAGTGAAGCTGCATTCCAAATTATTAAAGTTATCAGTCAAAAAGAAAGAAAAAAAAACATTCAATGGACAAGAAAGTCTCTCACCGTGAACATTTTCATAGTAAATCTGTTCACTTGCCTGAAATTAAATCAGAAGATTATTAGCAATAAACGAATAATACTTTGTGGCCATGCACCAGAAAGAAAGAGAAGATGGCAGTGAGGATGTCAGGTTTGCAGTCTGCACACAACCCCTGCTTTTAGAGACACCTGCTTCACAGAACGAGTTTCTTTCAGATTGTATTACTTCAAGGTCTTATCTACAGCCTAACTCAGTCAAACCAACCCTAAGGCCTTTGGCCAACAGGAATGGAGTCTCCCACTGTTCTGCTATCTGAAAGCACATCCACCTTCCTCCTTGAAAAACATCCTAGGGTTCATATTTGACAATAAATATTCCCCAGCACCTCCAGATCAACTACTCTAATGACAAATGAACTGCAGAGAAATATTCTTGTGCTTCTGCCTCCGACTTGATCTATCCACAAACATTCTGCAAGGTAGAAAAGCAAACCTAGAAACAGACCCACTGACCTACCAGAGAGTTATTAACCAGAATCCTCTGTTTAGCATTTCCCGAGGAGCACAGAGACAGTTTAGAGGCACTATAGCACGCATCTAGTTACCCTTTCAAATCCTTCATGCATGTATGTGTCGCCTCCCGGAAGGACTTTCTGCAGCTCTTCTAGCCCCTGGCGTATCTGTTCCCTGAAAGGAATGAGGATGCATCGTTAGAGCCAGGATCAGATTTATCAGGAGCTGCTATCCAGGTGAAGACATGCATGGCAGGACCAGATACAGAGAGGCAAAAAAAGAGTTAACCCAACGTTCATAAAGATAATGTCTGGATAGATAACTTTATAAGGGTGTGGAAAACAGAGAAGGCATGCTCCAAGTGCTCCCACAGCCTGAGGAAAGCACCACAAGAGCAGCATCTCCCAGGTCGATACCCTTACATTTCTTTCTAAATCAATATTCCCCGTGTGAGCTCGGTCAAACCTCTGATGCTGCAGCAGAGCAGCTGACTTGCACCTGCCTCACTTTCCTCACTTATGCTTGCTGACTATCCAAACGTAATCAAACAGCCACCAAAAAATGACAAAATCTCAAACCATCCTGGCAGCTTCATTCTACTTGGACATTACACCTTCAGTTCCTGTTCAAACTGACTTGAAGATTAAAGCCTTTCCCAACAGCTCATTAAGGTTCAGTGCACGTCTTTATTTTTTCGGAAATCCCAGGCAGCGACAGATCAACTGCAGACCAGATGGGGTGGGCACCCATTTGTCGTTGCACTGAGTTGCAGACAGCAAACTCTGGAAGCCAAGTACAGGCCAGAAGTCTTCAATACCAAGATAAAGCCTGCAGTGAGTGGGCTGTATCTCTGAGCAGACCGTGTAATCTTCATGGGAAACAGATTCAGTCACTGCACGCTGGCCACACTGTCAATGAAAGGCCAAATGCCAGAAGTCAGCTTATCCCTTTTTTTTTTTTCTTAACTACTTCAGAAAATCCAGTTTGTGTGATGAGCACATAGTCTATCTGACATTCGTGAGGCTGATTAACATCAGCCAGCCTGCAGAGCAGTAACTCCCGCAGGGAGAAAAGAACATCTGCTTCTGCAATAGGCTGAATTATTAAACACTCAAGAAGTCATTCTGTAAGCGCCATATCCCAAACCAGTTGGACACGGAGCTGGGGGCTAGGGACAGGTATTTCCTCCCTTCAGCAGCCCGTGCACATGCCAAGCCAAAGCTGAATATCAAATCGAGTGCATTTCCTGCGGTCAGTTTTCCAAACAAACACTGAAATTTTAAAATAGACAGGAGGGGTCTTTAAAATATGTCAATCCAGTCCCATCAGATGCACAGAGTTCCTCCAAAAGGGATGCTGAGCACCTTCGATCTTTGTTCGGATGATGATCCAGCACACGGAGGCACAGGCAACGTAAGAAGCATGTCACCACTATTCCAGCTCCCCCATTAATGAAGGACCAGCACGAAGCCCCCACCTTGTTTGTCAGTCCTCCAACAAAAACGAGCAGCTCTCCAGTCAGCTGGCTTTTAGACTAATACCATATCAATATCCTGTTCCCAGTCAACACTTCAGGACAGCTGGATAAATACGAAATACATTTCCACATGGGAAACACTTCAGTCTCCCAGCTTACAGCCTTAGCAGACTCGAGATCTTTGCAACGGGGTGTGCTCGCAGGGTGCGAGATGGGAAGAGGCAGGGAACAGGTCCTCCTCTGGCACCAAGGCAGACATGGTTCATTCTCTTTACGCTCACTGTTGCGGTAAGCAGCAAAAGATGCTTGGGCTGGCTGGGGCTAGTGACATTTTTCAAGGCTGGTATGTATGTGGACGGCTGTAGGAGAGCGGCCAGCTTCCAGCTCGTTCCTCTAGAGCAGCTGCTCTGGTATGCGATCTCATACACATCCAATACGTAAAACACATGCTGACTTATACAGTCTTCACATGTGTTATATATATTTTTGCTCCACGTGGCAATGAAGTTAACAGAGGAAGCAAGAGCAATTAAAGGACCTCATCCAGCTCTCCTTGAAGTCAGAGTTAAAAAAAACACCTCATCCCATAGACTTGACTGGGATTAACTTGAGGATCTACAAGGGGGTGACAGGAACATGCTTCAGAAACATGGCAATCAAACTGTCACTGCCAAAAAACGTACCCCTGGCAGTCCACCCTGGACACTGCTTGCCTGTAACATACCTTCAGACCTCCTATGAACTCACGTTCACCTCTACCTCAAGAGTATGAGTATCACCCACAGCTTTCAAGGCTGTTTTTATGGGAAGGGAATTTCACTTACTCCCTAAGATGTTGCAAAGGCAACGAGGCTCTTGTTCTCCGACAAAAGCCTGAAAACACGTGGAAGGCAGACTCCCAACGAAAGCAGTTTGCATTAAAACCGTAATTGCTGATAGAAAGACATTTAGAAGCTAAAATGAAGGCGGCAACCTCTGCTGTAAGAGGCAAGTGATTCAAACAATTAACTTGAGGAGCACAGAGGTGTCCCAACACTGCTCACAGTGGAAATCCTTGAGCAAGGAAGGTGAAGGAAGCTACAACAAGGACACAAAAGCTGCTGTGCACCTTTAAACCTCTTCTTACCTGTCTTCTGTTAACCTCATTAGAATTGTCCCTCTAGTTGAAAAAACGATGAAGGACATCCTCAGCTGAGGGCTGGAGAAGGAAAGAAAAAAAGTGAATTATTTTGGTGATCCAGACCAGAGCTCGCTGTATGCGTAACACCAAACAGGCAGGGCGCTCTGGTTGCTATCTAGATTGTAGCTCGATAGGATGAAACGCAGGACTGAGCAGCAAAAGGTCCATTGCCTGGGCCTTCAGTCAAGGCAAACCATGAGGAATCCTTCTAAAAGATGTAAATAGCACTTGCATCATGACCTTAGGATTGCTAAAGCAAGAAAGGCTTAAGTGTGTCCTGGTATCACCATGGAGATGAAGGCAGGCTAATTATGTTTATAACAACACATTCCACGCACTGGCCTGGGGGATTTTTCATCCCATCTCAAGGCATTCGGTGCCTGAAAGCTACAGCCTCAGGCCTCTCCCTGCGGACCCAAAGTTCGGTACCTCACGCAGGAGCCAGCCAGCAGGGAAACAAGAGGATTCCTTCCCCACAAAAGCACAATTTGATCCATGGAAGTCAGGCAGGAAAAAAAAGGAACAATCAGCTTATCTACTCCTATTTCCTACATGACAGAAATTCGGGGAAAAGCAGTCAGTGGGATGATGTGAGAAACGCACAAAGAACTCCCTCTCCACCGGGGGCTGGCACCAGCACATGCTGCCGACTGGAACTGAGAGCACGTCTCCCAGCCGCTGGCACACACACATCCCGACGCCGCTATCTGCAAAGCCGCACTTCTTACCTTATGAACTTGCGGGCCAAATGCTCCACAAAATGATAGATTTCATTCCAATGGTGCAGGACACTTCCTGATCTAGGGAAGCAATTAATACAGGAGATGTTAGTTTCCTTGCTGCTATTGTCCTTTTCCCAGCCTCATGTTGCTCAGCTAGTCATTTGTTTTTATTTCAACACTCACTGTCCATACTCTTCCTTTAAAGAGATATTAAACTGGAAATTACCTTTGGAAAGCAAGAACAATTTACACTCCACGCAAGTGTTCGAGTCCACGCTTGGCAATAACACACGGCAGGTGCGCTGGACCTTTAGTGCAGCCTTAAACAAACAAACCCTGCGGGAGGGAGGACCTGTCTCGCTGCACACTATTTCAGATTAATTCCACCTTGCCGTACCGTTACGCAGAGCTGTTAGCTCAAGTGTATTTTGAGAATAAACTGCTGTTGGAGGAACAGATTATTAAATTTCTCTAGTGTTTCCACTGTGCTAGAGACGATGAAAACAGCTTAGGTGCACATTTTGACTGTTCCAGTTAATTCTTTCACACCTCAGTTCAAGGCAAAAGGAACTAATTTTGCTTCTCAGGAAAATAAACCACAGACTGTAATGGGATCGGATTCTTCTTCTTTGTGTTGTTAAGAATGAGGAAAAAAATTAGGTTAATCAGAATCTTTCAGTACTAAATGACTCTTCTGGCATAAACACTTCAACGAACACTGGAACATTAATATTGGAAAAAAAATCCTTCCTAGAGTTGGAAAATAAATGTGTCATCAGCTATTTAATTCAATGACCGCAATTAAAAATATTTATAGGGCACAACCACTCCAGCTTTAAGATAAACTTTATTGATCTGCAGCCTGAGGAAGGAAAGATGAACACTGGAGGTGTTTTTTCTCTTCACAGAAAGAAAAGGCATCTGGCCAGACTCTATTCTACCTTAGATGTGAGAATGCAACCGAATAGCCACGGGCAGACTCAGCCCAGCCCTGCACACCTGGTCCAGCTAACCCCAGCCCGGCTGCCGAGAGTATTACTTCACTTCCTAGCAGCCCAGCAAGGCTGCAAACCACATTGCGCAGGTCAGACAGATTTCCTTCCCTGTTCTCCCCGCACCTGGTTTTCATTTACAGCCATTCAGTAAAACCTCGGCCTTACCCACTCGCTCCACAATACCCGAAGCCATTCCTTCTCTCTGTGACCCCAAAGGCAGCCTGAGGTGACACGCAGTGAGGACCCTCGCGCAGGTACAGGAGCACGTGGGCCGTCTGGAAAAGCAGATCGCTGCACAAAGGACGCGACCAAATGCACCTCTTGACAGATAACCTCACAGACCCCTCTGCTTTGTCCGTGACTGCCGGGACAGATCGCAGAGGAGACTCGTTCCTAAGCGCCAGCTTACTCCTTGGCTCACTTTCCTTTCATCAGACCAGGACCTGAAATCATTATGTGTTCTCCACGCAAAGGTGTGTCAGAGAGGACCAAAGACACACCGACAGCAAGGGTCTTGATAAACTAAACCCCACAGACACCGGGAAATCGGTGTCTTAACAGATGAAGGGCAAGGTGCACCAGGACTTGCTCTCAAACAAGAAACCTGACCTCTGCTGCATCCCAACGGCAAACGGATAGAACAGAGACACACAAAGCTCAGCCCCAGGTGCAGACTCCTCTCAGATGTACGGAATAACTCTGAGACCTCGAATATGACAGGCACTCCAGCCCCACCAGTGCCAAACAGCCCAAATCACTTCTGAGAACTGGCCTGAGAAATAAATATTTATTGGTTTTATATGGCATAAAAGAAACACTCGAGTTTGTAGCAATGGTTACACCAGTCTCCAAAAGCCACACAAAGCCAAAGCTCGGTTAACCATAAAACAACTACTGCCTCCTTCAGTGAAAGGTATGTTGTTTAGACCATAAATCGCCTCCCAAAAAAGTACACCTGGTTAAATGTCTTCTGAACCACCTGGCAGCAGGCACGTGAGGCCAGGCCCCTTTCACCAGCACCAGCCTTCTCCGAGCCATCAGAGAAGACGACTGTACTGCGCTTCACGCGAAGGGAAAACCCAGCTCTCAGCCTCTGCCAACACAGGAGCTCCAGCGAGCCCCCGCTGGCACCAGGACACTGCCCTAGGAGCTGCATTAGCCTCGCAAACTGGGGTGTTTCTTCCCCTTCTTTAGAAGCCTCTGAAAAAAAGTTGATCGTCACTTAAAATTACTATTGCCGCAAGGCAGCCAGGGACGAGACCCAGCCACAGAGCACGTAAGGTATGCAGGTCGTCCTACAAAACTGTCATTTTCCGTGGCTTTGAGACATCATACGTTCTTTGAAAACAGCATTTGCCAGAATGAAGCTTAAAAACCAGTAGCTCAGCTCAGTGCTGTGCCGGTCAGTAGCACATCCTGTTCAAGTGTTTGCCTTTGCAGCTCTTGTTCCACTGGTCTTAACTTGTTGGGGCTTTTTTTTTTTTCAGCTAAGTGCTTTTTAATTCTTCACACAAGCACGGCTTCAGCTCCTGCTGCACCTCCTGCCCTTCGTCATCCTCACTTTGTTCTCCCACCAACAGTCCCGTCTCTACACCCTCTGGAACAAAACTCCAAGAGCTCGTTTTCCATGAAACCATTGCACACATCTATTAACACACAAAAGGAACAACCCGGAGCTCAAGAGCAGCAGAATGTTACACTTCTATTTTAAGGAAACTTCTTACCACTGCTACTATTATAAAAGCAAAGCAACTCTATCCCACAAAAGGAGGATGGTTTCTGCTTTCAGTTCCCAGGTGGGGCAATTGAAATAGTCTACCATCCGTTCATTCTTCATCTCTACCAGAGCAAGCTATCAAAAGGTCCCAAAATGAAGGCTCACACTTTTGCTGACCATCCGTCACTCCTTCCAGCACTGCACGTTTCCATCGGTAGCTAGAGAGCTTGCAGTCCACTCGCAGATAATTTCTCCACCTCGTCCAGCCCGGGTGTCAGTGGCTATAGACACCCAGGTCTGCATTTATAAATGAATCACTCCTCTAATGCATGAAATACATCTCCCGAAACACACTTCAGACTTCTTACAATCTTCACTTGGCATAAAATAGAAACTAACTCTTCTGCAGTCACTAGAAAGTTTACAAAGCCAGCATTAGCTCCGTGTTCACCTCCACAGCTTTCAGCTGTTGTTTGGGAGCCCCGCAGCAAAAGACACGACACCCATCTCTTGTAAAGCCTCTCGCAATGCAGGCCAAGGACCCTGAGAAGCACAGGTGTTTCTCTAGCCCAACTGTAAGACAATAAAAGCCAAACTGAAAATGGTTATCGCTTTGTGTTCCCAAAGAGGAACAAGACAGTCAGAGAGCCAACACTTCGCAGCTGAATAGCTGACGCTATAAACTTGCAATTTAACAAAAGGCTCATGCTGAGGATGCCAAATTCTCTTCCTGGAGAAAAGCCCAATAAATGGAAATTAAGACTAAGTAAACCATTATGCCTTTAACAAGAGAACGATACATACTGTGGTCAACGGTGCTGGCGCTTTGCACATCTAAACTAAATGCCAGGGTGAGAGAGACATGCCACATGGCTCCACGGTTCTGGACACAGAGCCCCGCTCCGGCTCAGCCCTGCCCTCCAGCAGGTGCTTTTCTCCAGCATACCGGGAGAACATGCATCAGAACCCTGCAGCAACTCAAACCTCCTCACAGCTTGTCTTTGTTTCACTTTATAGACTCACAGCATCACAGACTCCTTGCTTCCGTTTCTGTCATTGTACTTTCTCAGAATACCCACGGTTTTAATCCACAAACTAGAATAAAGCAGAACTGAGCCCACAAACTCGTACACAAAGACTCCACGCCAGCTCCGTGCACAGCAGCTGACACATACATAAGGACACCTGATGCAGAGAACGATGTTGATGCAAATCCTCTAAACTTTCAGAGTCTTGGACTAGCTTCAAGCAGCCTCAAAGCTGTCCGAGGTGGCATTGACCCAAGAAGTTTTACAGCATCTTTTTGAGCTCTTTAAAAATGAGCCCAAAAGCATCCTTTGTCTTCCCAAACACTTCAGGAGCGATTCTGAAAACACTACATAACCCAGAGATGTCAGATGGGTGATGCAATGCTTTGAGGAAACTATCTTGCGCCACGCTTCACACGAGACAGCTCAGCAGAGATACCATCAAACATTTGGGATCACAAGGTCTGTAGAGGTCCGGTTCAGAGCAGGATAAGCCTCTAAGCCCAACCGCAGCCCAAGAACATTCTTCTCTTCCTGACTGGCAGGGGATAAGCAAAAAATAACCCAGCTAATAAACAACTACAGACTGAATTTACACCAAGCAGTAGATAAAATGCAGAGTGCTGCAAGCACACAATTCATCCTGGATGTAGCGCAGCTCCCATCCACCCCTTTACCAAGGGACAGTTAACCTTCGATTCACCACTGGCTAAAGACACGTACACAGGTCGTGATGGGCAACACTTCACATGCGCACAGCTCACTGCAAAGGCATGCCTACAGCAGGCTTAGGAGTGAATTACATTCTTCAGGAAACAAGCAAAAAGACACGAGAATGAGCAATTTTCTCCACGCTACCTTGCGAGCATCCCTCAGCCCTTACGCTAAAACCAAGAAAAAGTGCCTCCATGTACCTGCAACCCCCTGCCATCCGAACAAAGGGCGTACATCGCTCTGGGTTCAGGCCTGCCACTCCGGAAAAACAATCACTGACTCCGTCAACAAAGAGCAGAGATAATTCTGAATCTATTTCCACAAACACTCCATATCATTACCTACTAAAGGTTTACACTCCTTCAGATTAGAGTAGCCAGATTCTGACTCAGCCCTGTCGGCATCCTGTGGTTAGCTCTGCCGGAGGGCTCGCGTCTCCCAGGGGAAGAGTCGCTGCTACCAGGAGCCGCTCCTGCGGGTCAGTCTCCCTGCCTGGTGACGCAGCGTTTGCCACTCTCCATCCCACCGTGGTCCCTATATTCTCCTCCTCTGAGTGTAAATCTGGGCTCAGTCTCACTTAAATCACGGTAACTACAGCTACCGAAGCTAGATTCACAGAAAGAACCATTTGCCTCTCGTGAGCAGGAGTTTCACTTCAATACAATGGTTAAAAATAGTTCAGCTGTCTGGCGAAATAACGAAAGGATCACAGGAAACAGCTTGGATTACTTGCCTCATTTTGCCAAGGATCTTTTAGAGCCAAGCTTTCTTTCACACACGTACAGTTCCTCGCGTGTTTTCTGCACGAGTACAGAACGCCTGCTGTTTGTGCCCAAGAGCACAGGAAATAACACCTCTGACAGAGAGGACACAGCAAAAGATTCTGAGAAGACTGTGATCCCCTCCTCCCTACCTGCAAACAAATTAACCTGGGAGATGCCTCTAAACGTTCCAGCTGTGCTCATGGGGGGCATCCACAGCACTGGAAACCGTGTCCGCCAAGGGGTGGGTCAGAGTCTCCATTAATCAGTCACATGGATGATATTTTTAGAATAACTAGACAACATCAGCAAAAAAAACAAATGTTTGGGTTTTTTTATCAACATCTCACTGCCTTCTCATTCTTCCTTCTTAAAGAAGGCCCCGCATCCTATCTTGCACCCAGGCTGTTAATTCTTTGGCACCATCTTCTGCCGTAGGTTTTGCTACCGTTCAGTTTGCGGGAGCCTCCATCTATGACATCCCTCAGCACCACAGCAACACAAGAGGACATGGCGTCTAGGATCAGCTCTCAACAATTCTCCCGAGATAAGCCAGCCTTCCCTTCCACAACTCATCGTGGTACAACCTCCAGAGCACCCTGTAGGACTGGATCCTGCATATACCCTCAATAGCAAACCACACACAACTGTACTCTAAACAACATGCACCTTGAGTTGCAGCCCTCTCCACCTTTTTTTTTTTGCAACCAAAGCACAAGAGAAATGGATTAATACACTCTTTAACCCATGAGAATAGCATTCCTTCAGAGAACCTGCTGCCAGGCAGCTGAGAATTTCAAGCTAGCTGTTTGGGTGTCTAAAGCTATTTTTGTCCTTTTAAGTTTGCTGCGTGTCAAGCAATGATACTCCAGAGAGCTGGCAAACCATCGTTTCCTCCAAAGTTGGAGCACTGCACCAACAACAGCGTGACAACTTCAGCTTGACGTGGCAAGGAGGTTGCCCAGCTGGCACCGCAGCCCTCGGAGGGGTCCTTGCACCACGTCTGCCGCAGAGCTCTGCTGCCCTGAGGTCCAAGGGTCACAGCACGAGAGGCCTCCCCTATCGCTACCTAAGCGGTGCGAGAACTCATGGAAGTGACAGAAGACACGCAAGTGCCCGCAGAGATGAAGGATGCCATTGTCACCAGCAAGCATGTCTAGTATCACTCAAGCTGTTGTTCTGTCACACGCACATCAAGGCTGTGCAGCATGACAGGGTTGTTTCTGAATGGCTGAGTCATGGATTTTCTTCTCCTTCATGACCATGAGAGATGGGGGATTTGCTGCAGATCCTCCGAGCATGCCATCTGCAGGGAGCCATGTCTCCAGCCGCCTGCAGACAGCCAGAGCAAACCCCGTTTCCCTGCAGAAGTTCACACAGCAAGGCTGCAGGAGTCTCCTAAGGAGAATGTCGCAGAGAGCTAGAGCATCATGAGAACAGCCCGTCACACGTGTTCCTTCCCCAGAGGGTTACGTGTTCACTTGGAAGGGCTTCTTGTGGCCAGAAGTATGCTTCAAGAGCCAGTGCTGTGACAAGGACTGTGCAGTGCAGCAGCTGGAACGTGTCCTACGAGCAGCACACGTCCAGGGTGCTCAGCGGACTGAAGCAGTCCCTAATCCACCCAGGCACCGAGGCAGCAGGGTCAGCAGAGGGCTCCAGCACTGGTGGCTTCCAGGGCTGTGTTTATTGGTTTTGTGTTACTGCTTTGATCCCAGAAAGTAGGTTGCTTAATATTTTAATGGCTTTCTTCCACCACTGAAATGAAAATTTCATGTTTCAGAATCTAAATCTCTCCTGCTTGAGTGTCCTTATCTATTTTAATAACTTTTGAACATGTTTAGAGCTATTTCAAAGAAAAGCAGTCAGCCCTGAGTCTATTATTATCATTTCATAGCTTGCCTGAAGGCCTCTCTAGGCATCGCCTCTCTCTGCGTTCAGCATTGTCAAAACATTCTCTGGACCATCAGAAGGCAGAAAACCCACACTAAATAAAATTCAAGGTTTTTAGAACTTCAGCTTAGCATCTGAGGAATGAAAGAAAGTTTTAAAGGATAAAAGACAACCTCCTCTACCACAGCAGGTCTCTCATGAACCCCCTCAAAGGCTAAGCAATCAGGTCCACGGCATATCGGGCACACTAGTGGCTTAAACACCGTAACTCTCCTCCAAATTCCACTGGAGACCAAGGACATTCTTACCTCAGACCCTGTTCACTTCTCCAACAGAAAAATCCCAGAAATAAGAATCCTGCAACTGGTAAAGCCGGATTTTTTGTTGGATACCTTGACACATCCACTGAGGTAAGTCTGTCTGCTTTAAAGCTTGCGCCAAGCTCTGTATTTCCACACAAAGTCACAATTCCTTGAGTAAGCCTAGAAACTTGTGCCTTTTAGAAAGAGGACAGCACAGAACTTGAAATAATTGGCTGTTCAAATTACATGAGCCCAGAGCTCTAACACAGCATGTCCACTGGATCTGATAAAACCTTCAATTCTGCTTCAGCTTTCAGGGAAACGCAGTCTGCAAAAGCTGTCTGCAGTACAAATCATACTCTGGTTTGGGTTTTGGTGTGGAGTTTGTTTTTTTTAATACGTTGCAATAAAAGTATTCCAACTAACAACTGAACAGCCAAAGCAAGAAAATGCAATAGACAGATCTTTCCACTGAATAAAGCAAAAAAAAAAAAAAATCTTTCCCCTAGAGGATTAGGACAACTGGCACACTCAAATAGCCAGTGTCTCTGTCTAGCATTTCACCCAGTATTTTGTAATAAAGCGTTATGTAATTCCAAGTCATTTATACTGATGGAATGTGGGAGCTACTGCAAAACACTCGAGAGGATCAGGCAGAAAGCTTCATCTGCAAGCGCTTTTGGCAAGTTACAAATACTTTCCTGTCTCTGAAATTTATGGTTAATAATGTCAGTACCATGGCTCTGGCACAAATATTCTCCAGTATTTCCAAACCTTTGGTTCAGAATAACTTCTTAATCAAGAAAATTAGGAGAATCATTTTAGCTAGTATTTTTTAACACTTTTCAGTTAATTTTTGTGTTGAACATGAAGCTTTCCAAAGCTCAGCACATATCTATTTCACATTGCTCCATCTACAATTTGAAGGCCTGTAAAGAGGCAAATGTACCAGTGCCAAGAAGATGACACTGTCACAACTGGTGACAAAAAAAGGGAGGTAGGAAGTTATCTTCAGTATAAACAGTTAAGCAGTCAAAATATGCATTTGATTAACAGGAAACAAAGAAAATGTGACTCAGCATAGAGCAAATAAAGCTCTCTTTAAATAAGGCACTCTGTTTTCCACCACAACAGCAAAAATCAGACTCTCTCAAAGGGAGCAGCCACCTCTCAGAGCCCCGTCCATACCTGCAAGTTGCTACCCTAGAACGCTCAGAGCTAAGGAGCAAGCAGCAGACCCCCAGGCAGGCAAGCATTTCCTCCACGTTTTTCAGCTACAGAATTAATCCCTGCAATACTAACTCTCCAACCTCTGCTTTCACGAGTGCCTCAACCTCCACAGTTCATAGGGAAACCAGAGCTGACCAGGGCTTTGTCCTTCTCCCAACCACTCCTCTAAGAAACTACGGGGTCAAGCACACACTAAAGCTCCCATATCAGCCGCAGCAAAATTTATAACGACTTGATTTACAGAGCACAATGGGATTATATACTAGACCTACCAAAGAAGTTACCATAACAAAAACAAAGCCAGAGTAGCAAGGAGTTTCACAGGTCCCTCGGGGACACAGTGACTTCTACAAAACCAAAATCCCAAGCAAACCTCCTCGGTATCAGTACATGCCATGCCAGTTCGTACCTAGACAAAGATTTCTGTGAAAAAGAACAGAGTAGCACTGACTTACTTGTCTAGAATGAAATACAAATCGAATCCTCCGTAACAGGCAGGACCACCGTTCTCTCTCTTTCCACCTTGTCCATCACAGGCTAGCATAAAAGTTGCTAGGAAGAGGCATTTGAAGCCAAATCTCAAGATGCTTTGCTTTGCAATAGCCATTATATCCAGAGAGGAGGAGAAAAAGAAACTCTTCTTCCAAGGCTCCTTTATTTCACAGGTTTCTCCACAAAAGCCATTCAATGACCTTTAAATGTACATACGAATATTTTATTCCTTAAAGCTCCACTTGCAACAGCTGTCCTCAGGAATCGCAAGACTTTCCCCCTTGTTTCCCTTGCACTTCTGTTTCTTGGTTTCAGATTTCAAGATGCACAATACTGTATTTCACTTTTTTTTTTTTAAAGGGACTTGACCCTCAGTCTCTCTTGCAGCTCTCAGAAAGCAGCACCATTGTTTTGCAAGAGAAGGAGCAGCCTCCTAACAAATCTTGCTTTGTCACAGACTCCAGAAAAATACAGGGAGGGTTTGAGGTTTCCCCCCCCAACTATTATTGTTATTATTAAGGATGGTAAGTTTTATTTTTCCTTCCCAAAAAGAGCTCCGAGAATGCCACCTTGTGGCAAAAACTCAAGCAGACAGGAGTGTCTGGTTTTAAGCACATCATTCATGCACGGAGCACGCTGAACACACACCCCAGCAGCTCTAGGTGCGAACACAGAAGTGATTTGCCTGCAGCACTGTGCGGAAACACCTTCGCTTCCCACACAGGCAACATCTGAGCTTAAAGACCTTTAAAAACCTGGGGCAGTTTCACAAAAGTTAAGCCACATTAAGTGCCATCCCTTGTATTTCCTCAGTCCCGAGAAATACCAAGCACAACCTGTGCCTGTGAAACAGGCTTCCCCCCTCACCATCCTCAGCAAACTCATCTCAGCCCCTAGAGCCTAAACCCTCCCTCTTCCAGGAAAGCTTTGTGGAAAATGTAACTTCACCTCCATTTGCATTATCTGCCCTCTTCTACAAACAGCACAAGCACCAAAACCTGAGTAAGACAGGTCAGGAACAAGAGCGTTCCCCAGTCAGAACATCCCCCAGCACCAGAAAAAACTCAAAAAGGAGACCCTGGGAGCAGGGGCTCCTCACCTTCCCCCTCAAATCATCTCAGGGTGTAGCAACACACCTGTTCCCCATTACTGTTAATTGCTGCTCCGGAGCAGCTTCAGGTGGGGGAGCCAGGTCAGGTTTCCGAAAGCAGACACAGGTGTGCTTGAGCCAGGCTGTCAAGCTGTTCTTCGTTGTGTAAAGAGTTAAATTTGCCTTTAAAAAAATCCTTAGAAAAGCCACCAATCTGCAGAAAGAACAGGAAAAGCAGCAGGATAGGTTTCAAGGGAAAACAACAAACAGCACAATAACAGAATTTTGACAGAAGAGTCTGGAGTACAAAGCAGTTCGGCACCTTGCTGCGTTGGTGATTAGAACGTTGGGAGTGTTCTCCCTCCCACAGCTGGTTACGCTCAGCAACACACAGCTCATCACCTCTAACGTGGGGCAAACGGCACCTCCTCGGACCTGCTGCCAAATCCTGACCAGACCCGAGGGAAGGGGAGATCCCTTGCAAGTCAGAGCTCCTCTAGGGCTGGACAGGAGCAGAACCGGGTGTTCTGCAGATGGATATTTTGGGCTTCCACACCTAAAGTCCAGGGGAGCTGGGAGTGCGGGTGGGAGTCTCTCACTTGGACTGAGAGTAGCAACACAGCTCATTGCTGCACAGGCAAAAGATCCGTGTCAGGGTATCAGACTCTCTACAGCAAACAAAACCAAACACAATGTCAGAAACACGCGTGAAAGCCGTTTGCTGCGGTAGCTGCAATGCTGCCCAAGCTGAGGGTCAGCGCCTGCACCAGCCCAAGGCGGGCAGAATGCGAGGGCATGGGTTCCTTTTTGGGGAGCTGCAAAAAAGAGGAGGAGCTGCCTCCTGCCTGTTGCATGTCTGAGGGATCTGGCTGCTTAAATCCTGGGAGAGGAGGCTGCTGGGGGATATCAGAGAGCTGGGGGGCCTGCAGGTGGCATAGCTAGGTGAGCAGGTAGGGTTTGGGAATGTGGAAGTTTCATATGGCTGCTCGGGAACAAACCTGTTTAGAGTTATAAAACTTGAATTACACAAATAATGGGATTAGGTATAGAGTTTTGGGGGGGATTTGGACATTATACTGCCCTAAGGAAGGGGGTGAGACTAGTCCAGGGTTTCTTTTTTGGTATTTTTAAAAGAAAATGAGTTGAATAGGGGATGTAAAAATAGGAAGAGTAGAAGAAAAGCTTCCTCTCTAGGGAACTAACGTGCTGGCTTTGAGCAATCTTGGAAAAGTACTTAGGGCCAGCTTCTGATCTGAGGTACAGCTAGGGCTCCTCCCACAGCCAGAGGAAGTATCCTGTGCTCACCAGCTTATGATCTGTGTCTGCCTAAGGACTAAAAGTAGAACGAGAATCTCATTCATTTGTTTCTGACTGGCACTGAGATGAACAAATATGTAAAGCTTTAAAAAAAGTACCTTGGGAAAATAATTTTGGCCTGAAGCTAGCAGAAGGAAAGGAGGGGAAGTGGAGGAGGAGGAGGTCAGATTCTCTGTATAGCTGTGGATTCAGGCTGACAGAAGGCCCAGGAAAAATTGAGAAAAAGCCAATGAATGAGGCATCAGCTGAAGCTCAGAGCATTCTGAGATGGAGGGAGCTGCTGACAAAGTGGAACACCAGCTTTGTGCTGTAACTGACTTTCTGCAGGGCTAGTTCTCTTCATGTGCCTCTCTTAAGAATGTGCATTTCTGCTTATGATCAATAACAGCATAACTACTGGGATACTCTGAGAAAAGCAACTCTGTCATAGGAAGCTCATGTGAGACACAGGAGGGGGTGTTGGAATTTCTGTTCGTCCCTCCCTCACTAAAAATGCTGGAAACAAAAATATTATGAAGACTAGCTTTGTGTGAAGACCTGACAGCTCTTGGAGGGACTGGGTGTGTTGTATTCTTTGTGTGAAGGCGCTAATAAGTAAGGTGTTTTGATTGCATACAGCAGTTCAAGGAGTAATTAAGTTCCAAGTGATGTGTGTGAACAGAATTTGCATATGTAAATGATGGGGGAAGGAGTATCAGCAGGTTTTCTTGTTTAATCGTCTACTCCCTTATGTATTTATGGAACCTTTGCTGAAACTCGCAGCTTGGAAGGAGCCGGTTCTGTCGGTTTGTGGTAACAGCGCTGCTGGTGATAGGTGAGACACAGCACATCACAGCGGTGTGTGGGTTTTCTGAGCACTCACTTGGGTTTCTTCAGGGGTGGTTCTCTTTGGCTTACAAATGTCTGCCCTGTATGGTGGATGATGGCTGCTGTCAAGATCTCAACATCTTCTTCCCTAGTTTTCATGGCACTTGAGGAAGCTGCTGCAGCAGCCTACATGGATAACTGAGATAGAATCATAGAATGGTTTGGGTTGGAAGGGCAACGTGTCCTACCACTCTCACAGTGAAAAATGTCTTTCTAACATCTAAAACTCTAAAATCTGCCCTCTTTCAGCCTATAGCCATGACCCCTCAAACTGCCTGTGCTGACTGACAGTGTTATCATAAACCTATCATCGCTCTGCAGGAATTACTTCTGTCTTCAGGGTACACGTGTCCTTAAATTCCCTGGCTGTATCTCCAAGCGGGGTAGCTCAGCACAGCTCTGCTATATCAGCGGAGCTCCCCGTCCTACGTGGTGCAGCAGAGCAGGCTGCTCGGGGTGGCAGTTCTGGGCCTTTACATTTCCACTGCACAACACGTGAACCAAGTCTGACACCCGGTGGCTACAGTGACTTTTTTCTTCCCCGATTGCTCTAATTTTTCAAGTCATCAGTAACTTCCTTCTCTCTTGCTTTTAGCTGACTTTGCCCTGCCTTGATTTTATTTGCCTGGTGATCAGTCATTCCACTAGCTGTCTTTTAACAAGGGCTGTTAACCCTGCACTTGTATGTAACTCCTTCCTGAAGATAAGTGTTAGGCTAAGTACACAGATGAAAATATATTGCTGGTAATACATTAAGTAAAATAGGAAATATGGTGTAGGGAATAATTCTGCCATAATTTAAGAAGGCCATGTAGTTGCTTTCCAAATCTTTTTTTATCATTTCTGCTTAAACCTGCCTAGGAACAGGGGTGCAGCCAGACAAGAGGTTGTCCCCTTTCGTTACTACAGTGGGTACTAAAGTTGTGCAATAAGGCCACTTCCCTCCTCTGCTCAGTGTTGCATGAATATTGCTTTACTTTGCCTTTATTTTAACGTTTCCAAGCATTTTGCCAGGGCTAGAGCATCCCTGCAACACCTCTGCAAGTGTTTTGGTTTTTTTTTTTCATTAGCTTATTGCCAGACAAAATTTAGGCTGGTCTGCTCAAAGGGCCATCTCTCATTAGTGGGATCATTCTCTCTGAGTTTAGACAAAGATGATCAGCCCGGTTCCCACTGATCCTGAGTTTGGAGCAAATGATGAAGAAATAATTTTCACTTCTGAAAACCAGGTGACTGAGTTTGACTTCCCTTCTTAAACAAAAGCACTCAGTATAAAGTATTTTCTAAGAACCTGAGTTTAAAACTCTGCAAGCTCCAATGACCAAGACCAAACCACAGCACAGGTGTCTGGATTCTCAGTGCCCTGTGACTCACAGGAATGCAAACTCAGTATTCTCCCGAAGAGTCTGTTCAATTTGATCAAGTATTTAGGCAGCAGGAAAAGCTCACATGCCCAGCAGAGGGAGCAGAGCTGCACAGAATGAAACATTCAGATCTACTGACTGCATTTCACATAATCCTACGGGATTTAAAAATAAAACATTGTTGGATTTGCAGTGTCTGACTCATCCTTTTCAAAGTGCTGCGAACATGGAGAATGTGACCATTTATGTACGAGGCAAGGTGCATCTCAACAAATCTTGCTCCTTGAAGACGTTAATTAACCGGATGTACTCCAAACTGGAGTTGGGACTGGAGTGATAAAGGGAAAAAATTTCCCTCTTCAGCCTGTACTGTGTTGTCAATTTATCCTTCTAATGATGTTTACAGACCTCCTTTGAGTATTGTCTGTCTTTCATACCACACTTACTAGCACATCCTGTAGATTTTACAGGATGAAATGCAGAAGAGTATCTGCAGGGTGCAGCTGTGGTTTTTTGAAATCCCAAATCAGTGTGTATCAGAGCCTGGGAGATGCCTTTGTTGACATCTGCCATGAAGTGCCCTCCGCCATTAAGTGTCACCTCCCGAACCACGGTGATTCTCCTGCAGCGCTGGGGATGGTATGGGCTGCAAGGTTTGTAGCGAGACTGTTGTTGCTGTAGATGTTCTTCAGAACTCCCGTCCCAGCAGCGAGAAGCAAATGTGTGCGTATGCTGTGGGGGTGTGCTGGCAGGCACGGACTCTGCGCTGAGATAACAAGATGTGTAACAGCTCTGCTCAACACCAAGAAATAAAGTTTCTATTGAAGCATCAGGTTTATTTGAGCCCTTGTCTAACTCTGTTGTAGTCTAGTTTTAGAGTATCGTAAGTGTATTTCTGTTACTGCTGAGAAGTTTCTTTGGTTCGTTAGGTGGCTGAAGTTTCCTTTTCTTTCACTTATGCTTGCTGTTAACATGCACATACTATTACCAAAAAGTTTCTTTTCAGTCTTTACTGAAAAGCAAGTTAAATAGAGAAGTGACAATAAGAAGGCAAAGTAGGGCATGACAAGAACTGAAAGATTTTGCTAGAATAATGTCTAATGACTAAAAATAAGTTAAAATCCCTTCTAAACTTCAGTTCTTGCCTCTTTCTGTCATATTTAGCCTCAGCCTGAGCAGAATGAGAACTGATGGTGTGTAAAGGAATTCACCTTGTGTAATACCCAAAAGGAAGGAGATGAGCAGCAACAAACCACTGTCTCTCTCCTCTGCTAGGGCTGATGGGTGCCCATCCAGATAATTCAGATGCTTTTGCCTGAGATGTGCCTAAGTGAACTCCCAATCCTTCCAAACTGCTACAGCAGAAAGCTTCTGGGGATCAGTGAGAGGGTCACAGAAAGTGAGGGATGTTGCACGGCCGGTATGCTTTAAAACAGGTGTGTATTCACCTGGATGACCCAGGGCATCCCACCATTTTTCTTAGAACAGGGGAAACAGTCAAACTTGATTTTAAAGTTCTTAGCAGTAGGGATCTCTCCTTGCTAAAGTTTTAGTGTTTAACAGCCCTACTCCTTTCTTAAAAATTGTACTTTAATCCCTCTCTAAACTTCTCTACTTTCAAATGCTCGGGATTGGCTTCTTACACTCTGAAGTTTTGATTCTTCTCTATGGGAGTGGCTTGAGCACATAAGAAATTTGAGTTCAGGCACCCACCACAGGGTCGGGGAGGGGAAAATTGTTGTGAGGTGACAGCAGTCCAAGATAAATGCATCCTTC
The DNA here is from genome assembly GCA_011057875.1 of Pterocles orientalis. Taxonomy (NCBI): domain Eukaryota; kingdom Metazoa; phylum Chordata; class Aves; order Pterocliformes; family Pteroclidae; genus Pterocles; species Pterocles orientalis. The sequence goes on along the minus strand of WKFP01013474.1, from coordinate 24,100 downwards.
CAGTTGCCACTTTTTTTTAAAAAAAAGGTCAACTTTGTAACAGCAAGCTTCATGCTGGGTCAAAGTAGAGAGGATACTGTTTGTCTCTAGCCTCGAGCTGACAAATCGGACAAATGCTTTGTCCAATGGCCTTAATTCAGCAGAAACATTGCTGTATTCTTAGCTTGACTCGTGCCAGACCTAACTCCTGGAAGATGGGACACGCAGAGAATCCAGGACTAGCTATCAGGAAAGTGTGAAGACTCTTTCTATGTGTCCCTGGCAGCAAATCTTTCATCTCCCCTTACAATGCCCTTGCAACATGAAGGAAGGAAAACTAAGTCTGGTTATCTCACATCTTCGAGGCTGGGTTAGAGGTGTTGGGGAGAGACAGGTGGGAATCTCGCGCTGTCTTAGGGGAATCACCAATTCTGTTTGTATTCTGTATGCATCCTGGAAGCAAAGCTTCATCCACCTGAGTGTGAAACACGATGCCTCCAGCCAGCCCTCGCTATGCGACGGAGAACATGGAGGACTCTAGGAACAGAACCGCTCTGTAAATCCTACAAATCAGATTCCTTCTCCTTTAAAAAAAGGTAAACTAGTTGCATTGTCCTTCTTCCTTTCTACCCTTCATGCCACATGAATCAAGATTCTTAATGGGAGGCATATTTCCCCGACAAGGGACAGGAAGGTTTTAATTCTGTACACCCTCTGATGCCCACCTCTATGGTGTGTCCTACGTGAAGAGCTGGCTTTTGAAAAAGCAAAGGGCTCAAAAGGGGTAGAAGAGATGCAATAAAAATGTTTCTGGATGTGTTCATAGATGCTAAAAGGTAAAATAATGAGAAGGCAGACAAAGTTAATCCATGCTAAAGGTCTTTATTTGAAAGATATGGTCACCAATTGATCTGTTTCAGCATCTGAATCATCAAGAATGAACTCTCAAAAGAGGAGATGCCAGGGAAGAACAGCATCGGGGTTGGCTTTGTGCAGCAGCTATTGAGCATCTGTAGTTGGTTCAAGGAAGGTAAGATTTTCAGATCTTGGTATTGCCCAGACAGTAGTTAAGGCCCAAAGTTTGCAGGACTTCAAGTCTAGTGCACGCTCCTTGATCGAATGGGAATTGGGGTCCTTTAGAAACAAGAAAAGGAAAAGAAAAATTACCGTGAGGTAATATCTAAGATGGTGTTGAGTGATCAGCGCGCTCACTGGCAGCCCTTCATACCTGGCACTGGCATTTTTAATCAAATGGAGAAGTCTCAAGTACCAAAGCAATTATCAAAGCAAAGCAAGCAGCGAGGAGGTGGAAATGCTGCTATGTCAAGAATGCGACGTCCTAAGCCTGATTTGTAAAGCATCTTTTTCATGACAGGGTTTGCAGACTTTGCTGCTGCTTCAGGATGAACTCCTCTGAGTAAAACTTAGTTCCTTTATATATATTTAAGAAGAAATTATTTTTCCCCCCCAATATGAGAAATTCTATTTCAAATTATCAAAACACGATTATGGCACCTGCAGCAAGTTGGCTGATTTGTATGAGCCTGCACAGCAATAGCTGGCATTCCACAACAGTGCATTCTTATTGCTCTGAGCAAGCAGTGACTTTAATAATTGCTGCAACAGAAATATTTTACATGAGTGAAAGCTTCTTTTGTAGTCACCAAACTAACTTAATTGGCCCCATGTGGCTTTGACATTATCAGAGAATCCTACAAAGTGTAGGTCATTAAACTCCTAGGCAATGTGATCATTCCACCTCTGAAAAACCTACAGGGAATGAAGCAACCCTGCTTAGTATAGAGAAAAACAAGTGTTTGGTGGGATTCCTTGATAAACTTATCAGCAATCTCTGAACTGAAGGATAGTGGTTCCAAGGACTACCATCCTTCCTTTACCTTGGCATTACAAATGAGGTCAATCTGCAAAATTCTGGGCCAAAACTTAAGCCACCCTGAACTTTACTAAAAGGAGTAGTAAGTGTTTGGATCAGATAATTTATGGAGGTTATGACTCAACACTGTTCCAATCCTGATCTGCAGAGATACTGAACCCTTCCCGCAACTCCCGAGGTTCTTGATTTGTGTCCATCTCTAGTTGGAATAGCAGCATTTGCGGATTATTCCCCAAGGGGAAAAAAATGCCTGGTTAGTTACAGGCATAATTCATTTGATTGCACTTACGAGTTTCATAAGCCAGGTAGCTTGGGATTCCTCTGCACATAGCGACGATCTCTGATCCGTACTGCTGGAGGTCAAAGATGGGTCTCCTGTTGTAGATGTATGTGAGCTCCCTCAGAGGTATTCCTTGAGCCTGACCAAGCTGGAACTAAACAGCAAATAACATCATTCAGAAAGATCAGTGCCTCGATCCATTTAATGTTATGCATATTCCTATTTCTGGAATGATGACTCAGTACTTGGTGTCTTACTCAAAACTATGTTTAGCACAGTCTTTTAATCCACTCTGGGACTATTAACAAGCATTGAAGACAGCTCCTGTGGCAAATCTTTCAAAGGAAGACAAGGTGGAGGGAGGCTAAGGAGAACTGGGAACTCAATTAAACAGCTGCAGGAAGAGCAGTGCAGTCAGTATTTTAACAGACCTCCTACAAAAGTATTTCCTCAGTCCCTTACTAACCTCTCACCTTAGAGGTACTCAAGTTGTGACTTGGAAGCATGGAAGGAGAAGTCTACTCATTCAGTCTTCTAGAACGGGAACCAAAGAGGGCAGTAGCAACACTTGGTAGATGCAAGTAATTTTAGTGTAAGTGTGAGCAGCGCTTACGGCCTCTTTGAGAACTCCGAGTGTTTTAGTGGGGCAGGTTTTTTTTTTTTAACTGCTCCAGAGTGCTTTGTTTCAAATGAATTTCAAATGTATTTTTCTACTTGAGTGCTCTGTCATCTGGACAAAGTTTGTGGATGCCTGTATTTTCTCTTATGACCTAGGCTTCCTGCTGGTCTGTATCTCTCATTATTCAGCTACAGCCACAGGACTCCTGATCTGGCTCACAGAATTAAGATGGAGGAAAGGCTGTTGAATACGGAGATGCTCTCTTATGCCCTAAAGGAAAGCGGAGCTCTGAACAACTGCCTCTGCAATGCAATGTTCTGAAGTGAAAAATGCTATTTCACACTGAAATGACTCAACTATTTTTAGATATTGCTATCAAAAAATAATTAATGCCATTGAAGGTTTCCTAATATAAAATGTTTCTTAGCAACCTGCAAACCTAAACTTCCTCAGAGAAAATGCAGCTGGGGAAGGGCGGGGTGATGCACCTACGTGTCTTTTGAATAACCATCCCCAAATTCCCAAGCCACATCACTGTTCAGAGAAACAACCCCGCCACTTGTGAAAATCTCACCCTCTCAAAAAAGAAAAGGCACAGTTAAGAGACAGCTTGATGAATTCCAGAGTAAAGACACACTTAGCAGGTATGACTGGGATTGATGTCGGCTTTCAGAATTATGGTGGAATTTTATCAAAGGGTTCCCGAAAGCCCACTCCAGTACAGTTCCTTCTTGCTGGTAAGTGAGGAGCTGAGATAAGCTTCAAGGAGCACAGAGATGCACCTTAGTACAAGCAAGCCTGGAACTACAGCTAGAGGTGAATGTTTTCGCTCCAGTCTGTACTTCTGTAACTCTCCCCTTTTTCTTCCCCAACATGCCTTCTTGCCCCTTAAAGACAGGATTTTTTACAAGAACTCAGCTCTCAGACTTCAAGAGAAGCCAGTGTTTACAACAGGTTAGTATGCTGAATGTTGAGATAATTTTTAAAACGTCTGTGCTAACTCTGTGGATTGAACTCAGGCTAATACAGTGCTTAGTTCTTTTGAAAGTTTTGAAAGCTTCAAATCTTATTTAGTTTTTTTTTCTCATTACTGGTTTATTTTTTCTTCCTCAACTAGAGCTGCCTATAAACCACTTTTTTAGCCTACAAAGAATGTGATATTATGAAGAGTACCATGCCAAAAATCTAAAGTCTCTAAATGTGAAATACTATTAAAAAACAATCTAAATCTTTTTAAAAAACTGTAATTTACAACATTGAAAAAAACATGAAAACCCTCTACTGCAAGCATCTAAAACAGAGTATTCTAACTTTTCAAAGGTTTCAAATTATGTTAATGTAAAATGTCATTGAAATTGATACAACTTCATAATCAATGGTGTGATCTAAATGGCTTTTAAAGTAACCATTGGTTTCAAAGCTTTTGAAAACAGCAGTATCTAAGACATCAGTTTACCTTGCATTACTGTACAACTTTCCAAGTAACTACTCCTTTTTAAGCTTACCCTGCCCTCTTCAGCCAGTCTGGGAAGTGTCTCATAGGCAGGCATCTCCCTCCTGTTCATTACAGAAACCAAGCAAATTCCCTCGGGCATCACTCTGGTTGC